>LS990921.1:21597903-21977903 GCA_900464855.2 Musa schizocarpa
GCAATGAGAATCGGATCATGATGAGATCACGAAAATGAGATCGATTCACCTTTAAACACATATGCTAAATAATCCCGGTCATTGGTTACTCGAGAGGGACATCGTGATAACCGGACAGACTAGTGTGCTGTATACTCGTCCATATGATGGATGTAGCTGGTCTTATAGTTGCTTGTGTAGGGACACTAGGGATACAGTACAAGTGCTTATTGGAGAATGAGTTCATTGATTGATCCACTTACGGAATGCCGGATGGTTGATGATTCCTTATTGTCAAACAGTGATTCCGTAGTCGTAGTGGTATATCTGGTCTTTAGACTTGAGACACAAAGGATGTCCTATATGAGTGCTCCACTCTTTATTAACAGACTTATAGGTTTGGTTGTCCCAGATCTAGTACAACTGGTCATTTAGAGTGGTAGTCGATCTTACGAGGGCTATTGAGTATCAATAGAGGATCATCCACTCTCGGTGTCATGAGAGGAATATCCTATGTGTTCTTGCTCAGATAAATCCCTAGCTAGGGTCATTCGGGTTGAGAGAGAAAGAGTTCTCCGAGAGAATCCTATTAGAGCGAGACTCGAGTAGAAACCGTATGGGTCTGACAGCACCATGCTCGATATACGGTCTCTGGGATATTAGATGGATAAGGGACTATAGGTACACGGTAACTGAAGACAGACAGGTCCAATGGATTGGATTCCCCTGTATCATTTGGGGACTACGACGTAGTGGCATAATACGTTCGTAGTCGATGAGGGACGTAATCGATGAGTCAAGTGAATTATTACAGAGATAATAATTCATTGAGTTAGAAGGAGTTCTGACAGGTATGACTCACGGTCAGCTTGATATTGGGCCTAGAGGGTCACACACACATGGTAGGCATTGCGATGAGTAGAGGTTCGGATATGAAATATCTAACGGAGACCTTGTCTTATTGGATATCCAATTAGCCCCTGAATTATTGGATCCAATGGACGAGATCCAATAAGAGCCCATGAGAGATTATTGGATAGAGATCCACTAATCTAAAAGGCTTGGGTTATTGGATGCAGATCTAATACCCAATAGGCGAGGATCCATTAGGGTTTGACAAGGGACCTCTATAAATAGGAGGGATTCAGAGCCTCATAGGCTAGAGCCTTTGCTTGCCTCTCCTATTCACCTTTCTCTCTCCACCTGAGAATAGGCCTGGAGTTTTGAGGAGCGTCGTCGTAGCCCTGCTGTGTGGATCACCGCTAGAGTGGAGGACGCTTGACCTCCTTCACCCTCTCCTAAGGATCTATAAGGAAATAAGGATATACGATCTCCCTAGATAACACAATCTATCCTATACATAGTTTTTTAGTTTCATGGATTTTGCGTACCAATCTTCGCACAACGACGAACATCTCTTTAGGAATCGGGGATTTTATTTTCTTGTTCTTCCGCTGCGCATATGATGTCACCCCTAAAGATTTTCCCAATACTCACACATGTGTTGAATCTCGTATTTTGATGATGAAACAAATTGATAAGTGTTTCTAATTTGATCTGCATTTTTATTGACGTAGGATACCCCGATTAGGATGAGACAATTAAAGTAGGAAGAATCCAATTGGGCCGGTGGAACATATCAGAAGATTGGATGTCGAGCCGGAGGATCGGTCAACGTATCGACAGAAGGCATCGAGCCAAGAAGAGCGGATATTATGCCAAAGATATCGGAGTTGCAGAGTTAACTAGCCGATTGAGCAATAGGCCACAAGAGAGGATGATGCACCGAAGAATCGGACGAAGCGTCGATGGAAAAATGACACGTCAGACAACATGATTTAAGCTTAGTAATAATTATCTAGATCGAAGTATGTTTTTACTGTTAGGATCGGAGCGGCACTAAGAGGGGGGGGTGAATTAGTGCAGTGGATTAAAACTTCGGTTTTGAAAAATCTTTCATACGATAAAAGGTAATATCAATGAAAACCGATTTTAAAAGCTTGATAACTTAGAAGCGTATGGAAGCGTAGTGACTAAGTAGAGAAGTTTGCAGTATGTAAATGACAAGAGTAGGATGCAAACCAGATAATGCTGCAGTTTTAAAGTGGTTCGGTCAAAATGACCTACATCCACTTGCGAAGCCTTCTTCAAAGAGGCTCCCAACTTCCACTAGCAAATCTCTTATAGGGGAAGGACTAATATCCCTCTTACAACCTTTACAAGTGGTTCACACTTTTACAATTCTTTTCAACAAGATGGGAGGAGGTGAACACTCAAGCAATATGAAAAACAAGACTTGCTAAGACTATTCTAAGGCTCTTTACTCAAACTATTGCTTTGCAAAAGGTTGTATTCTCAGCTGAGAATTGAGGGGTATTTATAGGCCCTAAGAGGATTCAAATTTGGGCTCCAAAATTTGAATTCTCTTGGGTTTCCGAGGCTGGCGGTGCCACCGTCGGATCTCTCGGGTGCTGGGCGGTGCCACCGCTTAGTCCAACGGTGGCACCGCTCAGATCTCGGGTTCTAGGCAGTGCCACCGCCTAATCTGGCGGTCCACCACTTACACTGTTTCAACTCACTGGTTAGGCTCCAATCTTGGCCCAAACCAGTCCGAACTCGGGCCCAATTGGCCCCTACTTGGGTTATAGGATTAATACCTAATCCTAACCCTAATTAACATGCTAACTATGAATTTAAAGACATTTCCTAAGCTATTACAAAGTCCGCGTGTTAAGACTTCTTTCGGCTAGCTTTCGGCGAACTTCCGACGGTGTTCCGATAAACTCTCGAAAACCATTCTGCGGACTCTTGGCAAGCTCCTAGACTTCACAATTTGATCTTGGTGAGTTCCTATGAGCTTCTTCCGTAAGATCCGATCTTTCTCGATGATCTCCGTGAACTTCCAATGAACCTTTCGGCGAGCTTCTGAAAAACTCTTCGGCAAGCTCCCTACTCATTCTTGGCTAGTTCCGGCAGCATTCCCGATGAACCTTCGGACTTCCGTTGAACTCTCGAACTCCCAACGAATCCTTCGTGCTTGACTCCGCACTTTGTTTCGCTTTATGTCTTCATCGTTATTATAGTTAATCCTACACATGCAAGCCAAAACTCTACTCCGATCTAGACAATTATTACAATGCGAATTGACATTCTGTTACCCGGCACGTCATTGGTTGGTGCTTCGTCTAATTCTTCAGTGTATCATCCTCTCTTGCGGCTTGTTTCCCAATCGGCGGTTGACCTCCGTAACCCCGATATCCTTGGCGCAATTCCGCTCTCCTTGGCTCGATGCCCGACGTCCGAAGCATTCTACCATCCAATATCTTGACGTGATTTCCTCCGACGCAACATCAATTCCTCCTGCGTCAACTGTCTAATCCTGATCGAGTAGACCTGCATCACTCAAAATGCAATTAAACATCTAAACATAATTAATTAGTTTCATCATCAAAATATGAGATTCAACAATCTCCCCTTTTTGATGATGACAACTAATTGATGACTAACAGAGTTAACCTTAACTCCCCGAAGTTTAACCAAACTCCCCCTATCAATATGCTGTATTGATAGAAACTCTTGGATTCAAGAATCCAAGCAACATGTCATCATAAACTTATGCATAACATGTCATGTCATTATACTTCTCCCCCTTTGTCATAAACAAAAAAGAGAAGTTCCTACTCTTATGTGTTTAGAGATAAAAAGTTCCATACATTACATGAAAAACATAGTATCAAATTTTATCATCATGCAATCTAGCAATTAAAGACGTGTAAGTTTAGCATGTTTGCTTTTCTTGAGATAACAACTAATTGCTTCTCTTTAGACTACAAGCTAGCAATTTTCATGATATGCAAGTTGTAAACTAGCAAATTTTTTCTTCCTTTGCAATGTTTGAGCTAGCAATTTTGCTTCCGTAACAAGTTAGCATGTTTTGTATTTTGAGATAGGTAAGATAGCACATTTGCTTTTTTTGAGATAGCAACTCTTTTGAGATAGTGATCTTAGCAAATTTTACATCATGCAAGGTAGCAAATTTTTGTAATGTTCAAGATAGTAAGTTCTTTCTTCTCTTTTGAGAAGTGCTATTTTTGCTTCCTTTACAAAGTGCAAGCTAGCAAAGTGTTTGAAAAAGTGAGCAAGTTTTGCAACATACAAGCTAGCAAAAATTTCAAAAGCAAATACAAGATAGCTTTCTTGTTGAAGTGTGTAAGCTATCGATTTTTGCTTCCTATTGTAATGTGCAGGTTGCAAGTCTTGCTTCTTGAGATAGGCAAGATAGTGATGTTCAAGAAGACAACTTTTACTTCTTGAAATAAGCAAGTTAGCAATCTTTGCTACTTAAGATAGGCAAGCTAGCAATCAAGTTTTTGCATCTTCTTGACTTGTGCAAGCTAGCTATCTCCCCCTTTGTCATTGTCAAAAAGATGGGAAGAATACAGTTTTGTAGTTCTTTTTCCTTTTACAACGATTTCAAAATCATGACAAAGGATGAATAATCAAGTTATGAATGTCTAGACAATTTTTCATCCTGAATATTTTATCATTGCATGCATTATTATCATAAGTTGAAGTATTACATGCATAATATCAGATCATCATTCATAATTACATTAATGTTTCAATATAGGAATTTCTTTTCAAAATGTGTAACTTAGCACTCATAGCATTTTAAATCATGATTTACATCATATGCAATACATTACATCATAATTAGAAAGCACAAGTATTGCATGCATCATTGAAAATCATAAATATTTCATATCATGATGGTATCAATTTTGTCAAATTATATCCTGCCATGCATGATCAAAACTTCTCCCTGTTTTATCATTGAAAACAAGAAAGAAGTAGGGAAGAGCATAAAGAAATGATTCATTTTATATAATAGATATAAAGAAATCATATCATCAAAGATAAGACCATTTGAATGCCAAAAGACATGATTCATTTTATCAAATCTCTTTCTTTTATAAATAACAAAAATTATAGGTGTACAAGACTTGCTAAGACTATTCTAAGGCTCTTAACTCAAACTATTGCTTTGTAAAAGATTGTATTCTCAGATGAGAATTGAGGGGTATTTATAGGCCCCAAGAGGATTCAAATTTGGGCTAAAAAATTTGAATTCTCTTGGGTTTCCGAGGCTGGCGGTGCCACCGCCGGATCTCTCGGGTGCTAGGCGGTGCCACCGCTTAGTCCAGCGGTGCCACCACTCAGATCTCGGGTTCTAGGCGGTGCCACCGCCTACACTATTTCAGCTCACTGGTTGGGCTCCAATCTTGGCCCAAACTAGTCCGAACTAGGGCCCAATTGGCCCCTACTTGGGTTATAGGATTAATATCTAATCCTAACCCTAATTAACGCGCTAACTACTAATTTAAAGACATTTCCTAAGCTATTATAAAGTCCACAAGTCAAGACTTCTTTCGGCGAGCTTTCGGTGAACTTCCGACGGTGTTCCGATAAACTCTCGGAAACCATTCTGTGGACTCCCAGTAAGCTCCTAGACTTCACAATTTGATCTTGGTGAGTTCCAATAAGCTTCTTCGGCAAGCTCCGATCTTTCTCGACGATCTCCACGAACTTCCAACGAACCTTTCGGTGAGCTTCCGAAAAACCCTTTGGCAAGCTCCCTACTCATTCTTGGCTAGTTCCGGCAGCATTCCTGATAAACCTTCGGACTTCCGTTGAACTCTCGAACTCCTGATGAATCCTTCGCGCTTGACTCCGCACTTTGTTTCGCTTTATGTCTTCATCATTATTGTAGTTAATCCTGCACATGCAAGCCAAAACTCTACTCCAATCTAGACAATTATTACAATGCGAATTGACATTCTGTTGCCCGGCACGTCATTGGTTGGCACTTTGTCTGATTCTTCAGCGCATCGTCCTCTCTTGCGGCTTGTTGCCCAATCGACGGTTGACCTCCGTAACCCCAATATCCTTGGTGCAATTCCGCTCTCCTTGGCCCGATGCCCGACGTCCAAAGCCTTCTGCCGTCCAATATCTTGATGTGATTTCCTCCGGCGGAACGTCAATTCCTCCTGCATCAACTGTTTAATCCTGATCGAGTAGACCTGCATCACTCAAAATATAATTAAACATCTAAACACAATCAATTAGTTTCATCATCAAAATCTGAGATTCATCATTTACATGTGTTGGATTAACTACACGACAGTAAGACATAAAGCAAAATGAAGTACTAGAGTCAAGGATGCGATTTCGTTGGGAGTTTAAGAGTTCATCGGAAGTCTAAACGTTCATTGGAAGTTCTGTAGGAACCAGTTGAGAAGTCCAGGAGCTTGCCGAAAGAAGCTCATCGGAACTCACCAAGATGATCATTGTGAAGTCTAGGAGAATGCCAGAAGTCCGTTAGAACATTGTTGGGAGATCGTCGGAAGTTTGCCGGAAGATCGACGGAAGCTCGCCGGAAGAAACCAAGACCTAGGTACTTGTTTAGCTTAAGTATGCCTTAGATTTCGTAGTTAGCACGTAATGAGATTGGATTTAAGCCAACCCAATTATAGGCCAGTTGGGCCCATGTAAGGATTGTGTTGGGCCCAATGAAAGGCCCAAACAGTGACCCAAGAGATTGCACCATCATGGCACAGTCTCCGAGACTATGTCAGGCAATAGTACCACCAGTCTGGGCGGTGGTATCGCTAGTCTGGGCGGTAGTATTGCCCCTGGTAGGGTGCCAAGTAGCAGTACCGCTAGTCTGGGTGGTGGTACCACCTAGTGGCAGGGTGCCAGGCTGTGGTACCGCTAGACTGGGTGGTGGTACAACCTAGTGCAGTGTTAGTGTCAGACTAACACTAGCGATGGTACCACCTAGCACAAGCGGTGGTATCGCCCGTACCCAAGAAACCTAGGATGAGATATTTTTAGGCTCCAAGTTTGAATCAACTTGAGGCCTATAAATACCCCTCTCATCCCTGGTTAAGTTACACAAGCATAGTGAAATTAAAGAGGGAAAAACACTACTATAATCTCTTGTGAGAATCCTCCTCTTCTAGTCTAAGTGTTAGAATAGTTTGTGAGAGGAGTGAGTACTTGTAAGGGTTGTCTCCAAAACCCGGTAAAAGGAGGTTGATCTTTGCCTATTAAAGGAAGATCGATAGTAGATGCTAGTGGCTTCGACGGAAGAGAAATCGAAGGAGCGGATGTAGGTTACGATGACCGAACCACAATAAATCAATTTTCATTTCTGTTTTGCTATTTATCTTAACTGCAAACTCCCTTCCTTGCTTTACATCAACTACACTTTTGTATGCTTTCAATTTAAAGGACTTTCCAAAATGGTTTTCGTTGAAATCAAATTTTATTGTATGAAATAATTTTTCGAAACTAACATATTTTACCACTACACTAATTCACCCCCCCTCTTAGTGTCGACTCTTTTCCTAACAATTGGTATAAGAGCCTTGTTTTTCATATTTGGTTTAACACCCAAATAGAAATGTCTCTTTTTGGCTTTCAAGAGGGTCACTCTCTCATTCGTCCTCCCTTTTTCAATGGGACGGACTACACATATTAGAAAATTCAAATGAGAGTTTTCTTGCTTTCGTTGAATCTCGATTTATGGAATATTAATGAAAATGGATTTCAAAAGTCTTCTCTTCCAATGAAAGATTGGAATGATTTGAAGAAGAAGACTTTTTCTTTAAATGCGAAAGCTATGAATGTTTTATTTTGTGCCTGAGACAAAAACGAATTTAATTGTGTTTACCTTTGTTAAACTACGCATGATATGTGGCACACTCTAGAAATCACACATGAAGGCACTAGTAAAGTTAAAGATTTGAGAATCAAGTTTTTAATGCATGATTTTGAACTTTTTCAAATGAGGCCATGTGAAACTGTTGTTGACATGTACACCCATTTTACGAATGTTGTTAATGGTTTAAAAGCACTTGGTAGAAGTTTTTTGAATTTTGAACTTGTTAGCAAAGTTTTACGATCACTTTCTAAAAATTGGAATTTGAAAGTAACGGCTATTCAAGAATAAAAAAATTTGAATACTTTTTCAATCAAAGAACTAATTGGGTCTTTAATGACCTATGAAATGGGTTTTATGACACATGCTAAACAAAACAAGCTTGAGAACAACCTTCCAAAGAACAGGAAGGATTTCTGTCGTAGAACAATTGAAGACCACTCGAGCATAAGCTTAAGTGATGGTGAACTTGAACTCCTCACTATGAAATTTAAAAAATTCATGAAACAAAAATTAAAAAACAAAAAGAATGCAACTACTTACTATGAATGCAAGAAGAGGGAAGCACTTTAGGATATATTGAGCTCCTCCGAAGATGAGGAGAAAATCAACAAAGGCGAGGTGGCAAACTATGCCTTAATGGCTTTCGACGATGTGGTAATCAAAATGTCCTTCATTTATTTCGAAATTTCATAATGCTTTTCATGAGTTATCTTTAATTTAGTTTAGAATTAATTTTCTTGAAAATTACATGTTTAATAATGAAAATACAAAAATTAGGAATCATGCTAGTAATTTTGAAAATAATCATGAAAATCACATGTTTATGATAAACAAAATGATTTTGATTAAAAATATCTTTTGAAATCATGTTTGATGATATGGTGCTTAATGAGTTTATCTTTCTAAATTATGCATGATGATTCTTGCGATTTATGGATTATCGATTTTTACCATAATGAAAGTGACTTTTTCGGTTTTAAAAATGAAGCATGTTTTTGATTTGACATAAATGAAAAAGGCATGAAATCAATCACTTAAAATGAAATACATAAAAAGGAAAATATATTATTATTGGAAATAAATTAATGAATCTATTTAGGTTATGAATTTTGTGAACCATGAAATTGATTTTGATGGTTTGAATTTAATGGGTTTTATTGAAATCATGATCTTGATTTCTTGATTTATAACTTGAAATCTTTTATGAATCAAGATTTCTTACTCTTTATTCTCTTGCATTTTGAGAAAATTTTCAATATGAATCATAAGAGTTCTTATGCATGAAATGAAATATTTTTCTCCTACGTTTCCTTTTATGATTTACTAAAGAGAATATCTTTTTCAAAATTCATGACTTAAAATTTCATTTGAATATCTTTTGATCTCCTAAGATCTCTCTTTGAATATTTAAAGAGGAGAATTTTCTAGATGAAACATGATTTTGATGATTAAAGATTTTATGTTACTTTACCTTTGTCATGATTTGGAAATCATTGTAAAAGGGAAAAGAACTACAAAATTGTATTCTTCCCTTCTTTTTTACAATGACAAAGGGGGAGAAATATTGCTAGCTCAAGATGCAAAATTTGGAAACTTGCACTTTGCAAAGGAGGCAAAATTGCTAGCTCAAACATTGCAAAGGAAGCAAAAATTTACTAGCTTGCAAATTGCATGGAGAAAAAAGTGTTATCTTGCCTATCTCAAGAAGCAAAATATGGTAACTTGCACATCTAGCAAAATTTAGAAACTTGCATATTTCAAGAAGCAAGAGTTGCCTTCTTGAACATCTCATTTTTGCTAGCTTGTATGTTGTAGAACATGCTATCTTACTACCTTGCATATCTAAAACATGATAGCTTGCATGTTCTAATATGATGTAGCACTAGCTAAATTTTCTAGCTTGTTTGCTGATAAAACTTGAAATTATGTTTATTATACAATGATTAGAACTTATATGTCCAAACACTTGAAAGTTATACTTCTCCTTTTTGTTAATGACAAAGGGAGAGAAGTATGATCATGTTATGCATGATGACGTATTGCAAATATTCATGATTAAATTTGCAATGAGTTGAATTCAGCTTGAATTCAAGGTTCTATCAATATGTCATATTGATAGGGGGAGTTAAGGTTAACTCCGCCATTAATTTGTTGTCATCGTAAAAAAGGGGGAGATTGTTGAATCTCTTATTTTTATGATGAAACCAATTGATAAGTGTTTATGATTTGATCTGCGTTTTTAGTGATGCAGAATGCTTCGATCAGGATGAGACAATTAAAGCAGAAAGAATCATGTTGGGCCGGTGGAAAATGTTAGAAGATTGGACATCGAGCCGGAGGATCGGTCGACGTATCGACAAAAAGCATCATGCCAAGAAGAGTAGTTATTGCACCAAGGATATCAGAGTTGCGGAGTCAACTGGCCGATTGGGCAATAGGCCGCAAGAGAGGACGATGTGCCGAAGAATCGAACGAAGCGTCGATGGACTAGTCACATGCCGAACAACATGATTCAAGCTTAGTAATAATTGTCTAGATTGAAGTGTGTTTTTACATATGCAGGATTAACTATGATAGTAAGACATAAAGCAAAATAAAGTCCTAGAGTCAAGGACGTAATTTCGTTGGGAGTTTGAGAGTTCGTTGGAGGTCCAGATGTTCGTCAGAAGTTCTACAGGAACCAGCCAAGAAGTCCAGGAGGTTGCCAGAAGAAGCTCATCAGAACTTACAAAGAAGATTATCATGAAGTCCAGAAGCTTGCCAGAAGTTCGTTGGAACATTGCCGGGAGATCGTCGGAAGTTCGCCAAAAGATTGTCAGAAGCTCACCAGAAGAAACCATGATCTAGGGACTTGTTTAGCTTAAGTATGCATTAGATTTTGTAGTAAGCACATAATTAGGATTTGATTTGGACCAAAACAATTATGGGCCAGTTGGGCCCATGTAAGGACTATGTTGGGCCCAATAAAAGGCTCAAATAGTTACCCAAGAGATGGCACCGTCGTGGTACAATCTTCGAGACCATGTAAGGTGGTGGTACTGCTAGTTTGGGTGGAGGTACCACCCTTGGCAGGGTGCCAGGTGATGGTACCACTAGTCTAGGTGGTGGTACCACCGAGTGCAGTGTTAGTGTCAGACTGACACTGGCGGTGGTACTGCCCAGCACAGGTGGTGGTACTGCTTGTACCTAGGAAACCCGGGATGAGATGATTTTAAGCTCCAAGTTTAAATCAACTTGAGGCCTATAAATACCCCTCTCATCCCTGATTAAGTTATACAAGCACAGAGAATTTAAAGAGAGAAAAATACTATTGTAATCTCTTGTGAGAATCCTCCTCTTCTAGTCAAAGTGTTAGAATAATTTGAAAGAGGAGTGAGTGCTTGTAAGGGTTGTCTCCTAAACCCGGTAAAAGGAGAAGAGGGGTGTAAGAAAGATCGATAGTGGATGCCGATGGCCTTGAAGGAAGACGAGTCGGAGGAGTGGATGTAGGTCACGATGACCGAACCACTATAAATCAGTTTGCATTTTTGTTTTGATATTTATCTTAATTGCAAACTACCTTCCTTGCTTTACATCAACTACACTTCTGTATGCTTTCAATTTAAAGATCTTTTCGAAATATTTTTTGTCGAAATCAGATTTTATCATACGAAAGAATTTTCTGAAACCGACGTATTTTAATGCTGCACTAATTCACCCCCCCCCCTAGTGCCGACTCTTTTCCTAACAATTGGTATAAGAGCTTCGTTTTTTATATTTGGTTTAACACCCAAATAAAAATAGCTCTTTTCGACTTTCAAGAGGGTCACTCTCTCATTCATACTTCCTTTTTCAATGGGACGGACTATACATATTGAAAAACTTGAATGAGAGTTTTCTTGCTTTCGTTGGATCTCGATTTATGGAATATTATCAAAAATGGATTTCAAAAGTCTTCTCTTCTAATGAAAGATTGGAATGATTTGGAGAAGAAGACTTTTTCTTTAAATTCGAAAGGTATGAATGCTTTGTTTTGCACCTTAGACAAAAACAAATTTAATTGTTTTTCTCTTTGCGAAATTATGATAATATATGGCATACTCTCGAAATCATACATGAAGGCATTAGCAAAGTTAAAGATTTGAGAATCAAACTTTTTAATACAAGATTTTGAACTTTTTCAAATGAGGCCAAGTGAAATCATTGTTGACATGTACACCTGTTTTACAAATGTCGTCAATGGTTTAAAAGCACTTGGTAGAAGTTTTTCGAATTTTGAACTTATTAGTAAAGTTATGCGATCACTTTCTAAAAATTGGAATTCGAAAGTAACGGCTATTTAAGAATCAAAAAATTTAATTACTTTTCCAATCAAAGAACTAATTGGGTCTTTAATGACCTATGAAATGAGTTTTATAACATATGTTGAATAAAACGAACTTGAGAACAACCTTTCAAAGAACAGAAAGGATTTCGGACTTAGAACAATCGAAGACCACTCGAGCATAAGCTCAAGTGATGGTGAACTTGAATTCCTCACTATGAAATTTAAAAAGTTCATGAAACAAAAATTAAAAAATAAAAAGAACGTAACTACTTGCTATGAAGGCAAGAAGAGGGAATCACTTTGGGATGAATTGAGCTCCTCCGAAGATGAGGAGAAAATCAACAAAGGTGAGGTGGCAAACTACGCCTTAACGACTTTCGACGATGAGGTAATCAAAATACTCTTAATTTATTTCAAAATTACATAATACTTTTCATGAGTTATTTTTAATTTAGTTAAAAATTGCATGTTTAATAATGAAAATGTAAAAATTAGGAATCATGCTAGTAATTTTGAAAATAATCATGAAAATCACATGTTTATGATAAACAAAATGATTATGATTAAAAATGCCTTGTGAAATCATGTTTGATGATATCATGCATAATGAGTTTATCTTTCTAAATTATGTATGATGATTCTTGCAATTTATTGATTATCGAATTTTACCATAATGAAAGTGACTTTTCGGTTTTAAAAATGATGCATGTTTTTTATTTGACATAAATTAAAAAGCATGAAATCAATCACTTAAAATGAATCACATAAAAAGGAAAATATATTATCATTGGAATTAAAATAATGAATCAATTTATGTTATGAATTTTGTGAACCATAAAATTGATTTTGATGCTTTGAATTTAATGGATTTTATCGAAATCACAATCTTGATTTCTTGATTTATAACTTGAAATCTTTTATGAATCAATATTTCTTACTCTTTATTCTCTTGCATTTTGAGAAAATTTTCAATATAAATCATAAGAGTTCTTATGCATGAATTGAAATCTTTTTCTCCTATGTTTCCTTTTACGAATTACTAAAGAGAATATCTTTTTCAAAATTCATGACTTAAAATATCATTTGAATACCTTTTGATCTCATAAGATCTCTCTTTGAATATATAAAGAGGTGAATTTTCTAGATGAATTATTATTTTGATGATTAAAGATTTTATGTGCATGAATTGAGATCTTGTTCTCCTATAAGATTAAATGAATTTTATCTACGTCATGATCTTCTAAGAATTCTTTGTTGAATCTCATATTTTGATGATGAAACCACTTGATATGTGTTTATAATTTAAACTGCATTTTGAGTGATGCAGGTCTACTCGATCAGGATTAGACAGTTAACGCAGGAGGAATTGACGTTGCGCCGGAGGAGATCACGTCGGGATATTGGACGGCAGAAGGCTTCGGATATTGGGCATCGGGCCAAAGGAGAGCGGAATTGTGCCAACGATATCGGGGTTGCAGAGATCAACTGCCGATTGGGCAAGAAGCCGCAAGAGAGGATGATGCGCTGAAGAATCGAACGAAGCGCCAACCAATGATGTGCCGGGCAACAAAATGTCAATTCGCGTTGTAATAACTGTCTAGATCGGAGTAGAGTTTTGGCTTGCATGTGCAGGATTAACTACAATAACGATGAAGACATAAAGCGAAACAAAGTGCGGAGTCAAGCACGAAGGATTCATTGGGAGTTCGAGAGTTCGACGGAAGTCCGAAGGTTCGTCGGGAATGCTGCCGGAACTAGCCGAGAATGAGTAGGGAGCTTGCCGAGAATGATTTGCAATGATGTATGCAATACTTGTGCTTTCTAAGTATGATATGATATATTACATATGTTGTAAATCATGATTTAAAATACTATGGGTTGTTGCTAAAATGATGTATTATAAATATTGATTTAATGTTTTGTATCATGAATACTCTAAATGATGAATGTTTGGTATCATGATCAAAATGTTGACAAATAGTTAAAAAATTTAGTATCATGTATGATATCCTCATAATGTTGATTGATTTATTCAATTTCGTGTATGAATGAAATATAAGGTTTGTCAAATAGTGCATGTTTTAAATTGAAAATATAATGATGCACAAATAATATTGATACTTACCTTTGTCATGATTTAGAAATTGATGTAAAGGTTTTTTTCCCTTCTTTTGACAATGACAAAGGGGGAGATAGATTGCTAGCAACAATTCAAAAAAAAAAAAAATTGCAAAAAAAAGAGAAGAAATTGCTATCTTGAACATCACCGAGAATTGCTAGCTTGAAACATCAAGAAAATAAAAAATGTGCTATCATACTTATCTCAAGAAAAGCAAATATACCAACTTGAATATATTTGAATTTGCTAGCTTATAAAACTTGCATATTTCAAAAAGCAAGAGTTGCTTTCTTGAAAATCTCTAAATTGCTAGCTTGCATGTTCTAAAATGTTGTAAAATTACTAGATTGCATGATGATAAAAATTTAACATTATGTTTTTCATGCAATGAGTTGAACCCATATAACAAACACTTGATTGTGGTGCTTCTCCTTTTTGTTGATGACAAAGGGGGAGAAGTATGTTGATGACATGACATGTGATGCATAAGTTTTATGCATATGTTCATGATGATGTGTTGCAAGTATTCATGATAAATATTGCAATGACTTGAATTCTGTTTGAATTCAATGTTCTATCAATATGGCATATTGATAGGGGGAGTTTGTTTAAACTCTGGGAGTTAAGGTTAACTCTGTCATCAAATGGTTGTCATCATAAAAAAGGGGGAGATTATTGAATCTCGTATATTGATGATGAAACCACTTGAGATGTGTTTATAATTTAAACTGCATTTTGAGTGATGCAGGTCTACTCGATCAGGATTAGACCATTAACGCAGGAGGAATTTACGTTGCGCCGGAGGAGATCACGTTGGGATATTGGACGGCAGAAGGCCTCGGACGTTGGGCATCGGGCCAAAGGAGAGCGAAATTGTCGCAAGGATATCGGGGTTGCGGAGGTCAACTGCCGATTGGGGAACAAGCCACAAGAGAGGATGATAAGCTGAAGAATCGGACGAAGCGCCAACCAATGACGTGCCGGGCAATAGAATGTCAATTTACGTTGTAATAACTATCTAGATCGGAGTAGAGTTTTGGCTTGCATGTGTAGGATTAACTACGATAACGATGAAGACATAAAGTGAAACAAAGTGCGGAGTCAAGCGCGAAGGATTCATTGGGAGTTCGAGAGTTCGATGGAAGTCCGAAAGTTCGTCGGGAATGCTGCTGGAACTAGCCGAGAATGAGTAGGGAGCTTGCCGAAGGGTTTTTTGGAAGGCCACCGAAAGGTTCGTGGGAAGTTCGTGGAGCTCACCGAGAGAGATCGGAGCTTGCCGAAGAAGCTCGTTGGAACTTGCCAAGATCAAATCGTGAAGTTTAAGAGCTTGCCGGGAGTCTGCAGAATGGTTTCCGAGAGTTTATCGGAAGACCACCGAAAGTTCGCCGGAAGAAGTATTGACTTATGGACTTTTTAATAGCTTATAAAATGTATTTAAATTCGTAGTTAGCATGTTAATTAGGGTTAGGATTAGGTATTAATCCTATAACCCAAGTAAGAGCCAATTGGGCCCGAGTTCGGACTAGTTTGGGCCAAGATTGAAGCCCAACTAGTGGGCTGAAAACACTGTAGGCGGTGGCACCGCCTGGGCTGGGCGGTGGCACCGCCAGTGCCCGAGAGCTGGGCGGTGGCACCGCCCAGCACTGTCAGCGCCTTACACTGACAGGTGGTGGCACCGCCAGCATCGGGAACTCCAAGAGAATTCAAATTTTGGAGCCCAAATTTGAATCCTCTTGAGGCCTATAAATACCCCTCAAATCTCAACTGAGATTACAACTTTTTGAGCAGCAATTGTTTGAGAGAAAGGCCTTAGAAAAGTCTTAGCTAGTCTTGTTTTCAATTTGCTAGTGTTCATCTACTTCTTTCTTGCTGAAAATCTATAAAAGAGTGAACCGCTTGTAAAAGAGTTGTAAGAGGGGTATTCACCTTTCCCTTTCAAGAGATTTGCTAGTGGAAGGTGGGAGCCTCATCAAAGAGGGGCCTCGCAAGTGGATGTATGTCACTTGACCGAAGCACTTCAAAAACGGCGTAATCTCTGGTTTGCATTTCATTACTGCTATTTACATTATTGCAAACCTTCTTACTTGCTTTATTTCATCATTACCTTTGCTGCACAACTTTGCGAATACGCTTTCAAGTTAAGCACTTCTGATTCCGATTTTTATCGTACGAAAGATTTGTTGAAACCAACGTTTTAATCCGCTGCACTAATTCACCCCCCCCTCTTAGTGCCGCTCCGTTCCTAACAATTGGTATCAGAGCCCGGTATTTCTCATTTCGGATTTACACTCGAGAGAAATGGCTCTTCATGGCTTTCAAGAGGGCTTATCGGTTTTTCGTCCACCGTTGTTTAACGGATTGGACTACACTTATTGGAAAACTCGAATGAGAGTTTTCTTGATTTCTATAAATTTGGATTTATGGAATATCGTTGAAAATGATTTTCAACTTCCCTCTAAACCGATGAACGAATGGTCGGATTTAGAGAAGGAGTATTTTTCTTTAAATGCAAAGGCTATGAATGCCTTATTTTGCACTTTGGACAAAAATGAGTTCAATCAGGTTTCTTTGTGCGAAACGGCTTTCGACATATGGCACACTCTTGAAATCACACACGAAGGCACTTCTAGAGTTAAAGATTCAAAAATCAACTTTTTAATACATGATTTCGAGCTTTTTCGAATGAAGCCGAGTGAAACCATTGTTGACATGTACACCCGTTTTACGGATGTCGTCAATGGTTTACAAGCTCTTGGCAAATGTTTCTCAAATTTTGAACTTGTTAGTAAGGTTTTACGATCACTTTCTAAGGCTTGAGAATCAAAAGTAATGGCAATACAAGAAACAAAAGATTTAAATATTTTTCCACTTGAAGAACTTATCGGCTCATTGATGACATATGAAATGGTGCCCAATGCACATGATGAACATGATGAACAAAATCACCTTCCAAAGAACAGGAAGGATTTGGAACTCCGTACAAATGAATACCACTTGAGCGATGACTCAAGTGATGAGGACAATGATGAACTTGAACTTCGAACACTAAATCTTAATAAGTTCATTAAACAGAAATCTAAAATAAACAATGAACTTGAATGGAGGAAGAGGCCAAAGAAGAGGAAGGCAACCAAGGATGAATCAAAAACTTCCAAAGATGAAACGGCGAATTGGGCTTTGATGGGCTTCGACTACAAGGTAAGTAACTCAACTCTCTTGAATTACTTTGAAGTTACTTGAAGTTTTTCATGAGTGCTTAATTTAGATTGTAGGAATAGGAAATAAAAATTATTTTTCAAAAATTATATCATGTTTTTCTTTTTAGCATCCTTTGAAAAAATTAAAAACTTTGATCATGAAATGTATAATGCTAAGGTTTCATGCATGTTATGTTTTTGAAATGTTAAATGATATATACAACATTAGGGATGATAATTATATGATATGTGATAATGCTTAGGATTAATCCATACATGTGTATCTTGATGATTTTATGATATACATGAGTTTTTGATGTAAATGTTGATTTGAAACTCTCATTTTAGATTAACATGTTTTTAGACTAATCGTTTTTATGACATATTAAGATGACATAGTGCATGTACATCTACGTATGAATTTCTTGATAGTCTTTTGATGATAGATGTGATATCATGATATGTTTGGTCTTGACGGCTTTATGACGAAACTTATGTTTTGATTTTAAATGATGATACATGTTTTCACAAAAAGACTTGAACACCAACACATGAAATCAATTGTATAAAATGGAAATAAATTTTATATCCTATTGAGGTTAATGAATTTATTTTACCATTCTTGTGAATCTCATAAAAATAAACATGATGAATATTTTGAAAATAAATGAGTGTATCAGGCATTTGGTCTTAATGATTTCTCTAGAACATACTTTTTGAAATCATACTTGATGATGAATATCAAGATATTAAAAGGATATTATCATGGAATAATGCTTGATAATTTATTTTATGAAATTTACCTTTCTATGTTGACATTTTTTATATGATGTGTTAAAAGAATCACTTAAAAAATGCTTTTCTCGTCTTATCGAGATTAATGATTTCATGATATTGTGTGAATCTCGAAATTGATTTTGATAAAATAGTAATAAAGTTATTCGTGTTATGAATCTCAAAAATGATAATTTGATTATGTTTTTTATCAATTAACTTGAATGAAATTTTGTTTTAACCGAATCATGAACTTTCTCTTGACTTCTTGACTTAAGAATTTTGAAGAAACATGATGATTACTTGATATTTGATACTTGAAATTTCTTGTAAAATGTGATCTTGATAAGAATGTTTCAATTTGCTCTTTGTGCTATATCTTTTCAAATGAATCATGAGCCTTGATATCATATATTTCATAATATAGAAATAACAAGATTTCTTTGCCTTGTATGTCTTGTGTGATGATTGTACATCAATTTGCTTTATTATGAATTATATGAATCTTGATCATGAACTTGTTAAGAAGAATTTTAATGAAACATGAATCATATCTTTGGTATTCACGAATTGATCCTTATTGATATCTTTCATTGATATGATAAATTGTCATCTCATGATATATCGTATAATTATATCATGCTTTATGATTGTATCATATGATCTTTGCTAAATTTTCACATTGATATTCTTCATGACATGATTTCTTGGCATCGTTGTCTTGTATGCTTCATGTGATAATATGAATACATGAAACACTTATGATATAATTTTTATATAATTCGGTGTATTCATAAAATATTTATTTCATCACCCAATAACTCTTCTTGATACTCCTAATGTGATGAAGTAAAATTATGCATGAAATACAAATGGGGAGAAGTTTTGATAATGCATGGTAGGATATAATTTGACAAATTGATACCATCATGATATGAATCATTTATGATTCGCAATGATGTATGCAATACTTGTGCTTTCTAAGTATGATGTGATGTATTACATATGTTGTAAATCATGATTTAAAATACTATGGGTTGTTGCTAAAATGATGTATTATAAATATTGATTTAATGTTTTGTATCATGAATACTCTAAATGATGAATGTTTGGTATCATGATCAAAATGTTGACAAATAGTTAAAAAAATTAGTATCATGTATGATATCCTCATAATGTTGATTGATCTATTCAATATCGTGTATGAATGAAATATAAGGCTTGTCAAATAGTGCATGTTTTAAATTGAAAATATAATGATGCACAAATAATATTGATACTTACCTTTGTCATGATTTAGAAATTGATGTAAATTTTTTTCTCTTCTTTTTTACAATGACAAAGGGGGAGATAGATTGCTAGCACAATTCAAGAAAAAGAAAAATAATTGCACTTCTCAAAAGAGAAGAAATTGCTATCTTGAACATCACCGAGAATTGCTAGCTTGAAACATCAAGAAAATACAAAAATGTGCTATTGTGCTTATCTCAAGAAAAGCAAATATGCCAACTTGCATATATTTGAATTTGCTAGCTTATAAAACTTGCATATTTCAAAAAGCAAGAGTTGCTTTCTTGAACATCTCTAAATTGCTAGCTTGCAAGTTCTAAAATATTGTAAAATTACTAGATTGCATGATGATAAAAATTTAACATTATGCTTTTCATGCAATGAGTTGAACCCATATAACAAACACTTGATTGTGGTGCTTCTCCTTTTTGTTGATGATAAAGGGGGAGAAGTATGTTGATGACATGACCTGTGATGCATAAGTTTTATGCATAAGTTCATGATGATGTGTTGCAAGTATTCATGATGAATATTGCAATGACTTGAATTCTGTTTGAATTCAAGGTTCTATCAATATGGTATATAGATAGGGGGAGTTTGTTTAAACTCCGGGAGTTAAGGTTAACTCTGTCATCAAGTGGTTGTCATCATCAAAAAGGGGGAGATTATTGAATCTCGTATTTTGATGATGAAACCACTTGAGATGTGTTTATAATTTAAATTGCATTTTGAGTGATGTAGGTCTACTCGATCAGGATTAGACCGTTAACGCAGGAGGAATTGACGTTGCGCCGGAGGAGATCACGTCAGGATATTGGACGGCAGAAGGCTTCGGACATTGGGCATCAGGCCAAAGGAGAGCGGAATTGTCCCAAGGATATCGGGGTTGCGGAGGTCAACTGCCGATTGGGCAACAAGCCGGAAGAGAGGATGATGAGCTGAAGAATCGGACAAAGCGCCAACCAATGACGTGCCGGGCAACAGAATGTCAATTTGCGTTGTAATAACTGTCTAGATCAGAGTAGAGTTTTGGCTTGCATGTGCAGGATTAACTACGATAACGATGAAGACATAAAGCGAAACAAAGTGCGGAGTCAAGCGCGAAGGATTCATTGGGAGTTCGAGAGTTCGACGGAAGTCCGAAGGTTCATCGAGAATGCTGCCGGAGCTAGCCGAGAATGAGTAGGGAGCTTGCCGAAGGGTTTTTTGGAAGCTCACCAAAAAGTTCGTGGGAAGTTCGCGGAGCTCACCGAGAGAGATCGGAGCTTTCCGAAGAAGCTCGTTGGAACTCGCTAAGATCAAATCGTGAAGTTTAAGAGCTTGCCGGGAGTCCGCAGAATGGTTTCTGAGAGTTTATCGGAAGACCACCGAAAGTTCGCCGGAAGAAGTCTTGACTTATGGACTTTTTAATAGCTTATAAAATGTATTTAAATTCGTAGTTAGCATGTTAATTAGGGTTAGGATTAGGTATTAATCCTATAACCCAAGTAGGGGCCAATTGGGCCCGAGTTCGGACTAGTTTGGGCCAAGATTGAAGCCCAACTAGTGGGCTGAAAACACTGTAGGCGGTGGCACCGCCTAGTGCCCGAGAGCTGGGAGGTGGCACCGCCCAGCACTTTCAGTGCTTGACACTAACAGGCGGTGGCACCGCCAGCATCGGGAACTCCAAGAGAATTCAAATTTTGGAGCCCAAATTTGAATCCTCTTGAGGCCTATAAATACCCCTCAAATCTCAACTGAGATTACAACTTTTTGAGCAGCAATTGTTTGAGAGAAAGGCCTTAGAAAAGTCTTAGCTAGTCTTGTTTTCAATTTGCTAGTGTTCACCTACTTCTTTCATGCTGAAAATCTATAAGATAGTGAACTGCTTGTAAAAGAGTTGTAAGAGGGGTATTCACCCTTCCCTTTCAAGAGATTTGCTAGTGGAAGGTGGGAGCCACATCAAAGAGGGGCCTCGCAAGTGGATGTAGGTCACTTGACCGAACCACTTCAAAAACGACGTAATCTCTGGTTTGCATTTCATTACTACTATTTACATTACTGCAAACCTTCTTACTTGCTTTATTTCATCATTACCTTTGCTGCACAACTTTGCGAATACGCTTTCAAGTTAAGCACTTCCGATTCCGATTTTTATCGTACGGAAGATTTGTTGAAACCAATGTTTTAATCCACTGCACTAATTCACCCCCCCCTCTTAGTGCCGCTCCGATCCTAACATTCTTTTCGTTAATTATTTAAGAGGAGATTTGTTAAAATGAATCATGGTTTCTCTTGATTTCTTGAACTTAAGACTTGATCTTTCTTTTTTCTTATGATTGGAATAATGATTGGAATATTGATACAATTATGAATGATGATTTGGTATTATGTATGCTATACTTCAACTTGATAATGATACATGCAATGATGAAATATTCATGATGCAAATTATTTTGATTTTTTCATCTTTGTTACTTTACCTTTGTCATGATTTCGAAATCGTTGTAAAAGGGAAAAGAACTACAAAATTGTATTCTTCCCTTCTTTTTTACAATGACAAAGGAGGAGAAATATTGTTAGCTCAAGATGCAAAATTTGGAAACTTGCACTTTGCAAAGGAGGCAAAACTGCTAGCTCAAACATTACAAAGGAAGCAAAAATTTGCTAGCTTGTAAATTACATGGAGTAAGAAGTGCTATCTTTCCTATCTCAAGAAGCAAAACATGCTTTCTTGCACATCTAGCAAAATTTAAAGACATGCATATTTCAAGAAGCAAGAGTTGCCTTCTTGAACATCTTATTTTTGCTAGCTTGTATGTTGTAGAACATGCTATCTTACTACCTTGCATATCTAAAACTTGATAGCTTGCATGTTCTAATATGATGTAGCACTTGCTAAATTTTCTAGCTTGTTTGATGATAAAACTTGAAATTGTGTTTATTATATAATGATTAGAACTTGTATGTCCAAACACTTGAAAGTTACACTTCTCATTTTTATTGACAACAAAGAGGGAGAAGTATGATCATGTTATGCATGATGACGTATTGCAAATATTCATGATGAAATTTATAATGACTTGAATTCAGCTTGAATTCAAGGTTCTATCAATATGGCATTTGATAGGGGGAGTTAAGGTTAACTCCGTCATCAATTGGTTGTCATCGTAAAAAAGGGGGTGATTGTTGAATCTCGTATTTTGATGATAAAATCAATTGATAATTGTTTATGATTTGATCTACATTTTTAGTGATATAGGATGCTTCGATCAGGATGAGTCAATTAAAGTAAGAAGAATCATGTTGGGCCGGTGGAACATATTAGAAGATTGGACGTCGAGTCAAAGGATCGGTCGACGTATCGACATAAGGCATTGGGCCAAGAAGAGTGGATATTGTGCTAAGGATAATGAAATTATGGAGTCAACTAGCTGATTGGGGAATAGGCCGCAAGAGAGGACGATGCACCGAAGAATCAGATGAAGCATCGATGGACCAATCATATGCCGAACAAAATGATTCAAGCTTAGTAATAATTGTCTAGATCAAAGTATGTTTTTGCCTATACAAGATTAACTACGATGGCAAGGCATAAAGAAAAATGAGGGAAAAACACTGTTGTAATCTCTTGTGAGAATCCTCCTCTTCTAGTCTAAGTGTTATAATAGATTAAGAGAGGAGTTAGTGCTTATAAGGGTTGTCTCCTAAACCCAGTAAAAGGAGAAGAGGGGTGTAAGAAGGAGGTTGATCTTTGCCTACTAAAGGAAGATTGATAGTGGATGCTAGTGGCTTCGACGGAAGAGGAATTGGAGGAGTGGATGTAGGTCACGATGATCGAACCACTATAAATCGGTTCGTATTTCTGTTTTGCTATTTATCTTAACTATAAATTGCCTTTCTTGCTTTATATCAACTACACTTCCATATGCTATCAATTTAAAGATATTTCTGAAATAGTTTTTGTCGAAATCAGATTTCATCGTATGAAAGAACTTTCCGAAACCGACGTATTTTATCACTGCACTAATTCACCCCCCCCCCTTAGTGCCGACTCTTTTCTTAACAACATGAAGGTGGAATTTTCGAGATGGGAAGATGGGCATCCGACTAGTTGGATCTTTAGGGTAGAAAATATGTTTCATTTTCACAGAACCCCAGAAGAATCCAAGGTAGAAGTGGTCTCAATCCAGCTCAATAGAGATGCAATCCAATGGTACGATTGGTATGAAACTTTCCACGGAGTTCCTTTGTGGGAACAATTTAAAAGAGGGCTTATTGTTCACTTCGACGTATCAGAATATGAGAATGTTGATGGATAGCTCGTCAAAATTCATCAGAGTTCTATAGTGTTGGAATATCATAGCAGGTTTGAAAGATTGTCAAATCAAGCTAGAGATTGGTCAGAACAATAACTTTTGGGTACATTTATTGAAGGGCTTAATCCAAAGATTCGGTATGAAGTTAAGGCTTGTCAACCCTGCACCATGATAGCTGTGATTTCATTTGCACCCCTACATGAGGAAAAAATCAGCTTGGAATACTATCGAAATAGAGGTGTCAATAAATAGGTGATCAGCAAGCCACCCGCCCCATCTATTCCCAACCAAGGGTAACTTCTGATGATTAAGCCAATTGGAGAGGAACCTGAAGTAGAAGAGTTAGACTGCGATCATGAAGGTGTGAGAACTGATAAAGATATTGAAGCTAGCACATATACAATGCATGCATTGGCTAGCTACGCTAACCCACAAACTATGAAAATCGGAGGTTCTTTGAAGCATCAGCTTGTTACTATTTTGATTGATACGGGTAGCACTAATAATTTTATGGACAGGAAAGTTACAGGTCGATTAGCCCACCACGTTGAAGGCTATGATAGATTCAAAGTAAATATTGCTGAAGGACGGACTTATGATAGCAAATGTTCAAAGATAAAATTGTTTATACAGGGCCCGGAGTTTCTTACAACAATTACTACATTGAAAAATCAACCTATTGCTTACACTATCAAAAAGTGGAGACCATACTTACTTGATTAAAAGATTGTAATGCATTGTAGATAGCTTATGACTAAAGTGTTGAAAGAGAAGCTCCCCGAGTTGATGCTACTCAGCCTTGAGGACAAGGCTGATTTGAAAATGGAGGAATTGTTACGACCATTTTTTTAGGTTTTTGAAAAATGTTTATTGAGTTTGTTTAGTCCAGTTGTTTATTTAGTCTGTTTGGTTCGGTTAGAATCAGGTAGAGATTTATTTAATATTTATTTATTATTAAGAGTCCAAGTCTTAGTGGACCCTAGGTGGAACTCTATAAATAGTGATGTAACACTTTCTTTTAATGAATCAATCAATCACTGAAAAATTATTCCAATTTATTATGACAAACCCTAGGAGGCTAATCCTCCTGAAGCGATCAAGGAGGCCAATCCCCTCGAAGTGATCAAGGAGGTTGATCCCCTCGAAGCGAACATTCCATTTTCTATTCTTTCTTTAATGATAAGACCTTAGGGTCTTATCACGTAACTTGATGATTTCTAATTTTGATTAAAAATGCTTTATGTCCATTGAAACCATGTTTGATGTCTTAATGAAAATATTAAAAGGTTTGATATCATGCTTAATGTGAAATTGTGCATGTTGTACCTTAAAAAACTTGAACCATGTTTTGATATTATGCCCAAAGTAATGATGCATAATGATCATGCTTAATAAGTTTATATTTCGAAATTATGCATGATGATTTTTGTGATTCATGGCTTATTGATCTTTGTCGCAATGAAAGTTGGTTTTTCGGTTTTAAACAAGATGGATGGTTTTCATATAAAAAAACTTGAGCATATTTATATAAAATCAATTACATAAAATGAAACACATAAAAAAGAAAATAAATTATCATTGGAATTAAAATGATGAATCAAATCTCTTGTTTAAAGAAGCCATATGTTTAATGTGTCATATGTTTTTGTCATGATGATGAAATTTGTTTTTCGGTCTTAAACCATGATGCATGTTTTTATTTGACATAAAAAAATTCAAAGGCATGCTTGTATGAAACAAACAACTAAAAAGAGGAAAGCTTTCTCCTTGAAAAATTTCTCTACTTTATCGATTTTCAAAAAAAGAAGAGATTAATGAATCTATCTATGTTTCTTTTTTAATCTATTGAAAATGATTTTGATTTGATGATTTGAATTTGAATAAGCATTATCTTGATTTTTTGAGATTTATAACTTGAGATCTTTCTATGAATTGAAATCTTTTTCTCCTTGTTTCTTCTTGTCATTTACTAAAGAGGAGAATTTTCTAGATGAATCATGATTTCGATGATTGAAGATTTTATATGCATAAATTGAGATCTTATTCTCCTATGATTCTTTTTGCTATTTACTAAAAAGGAAACTTGTTCTTGTAAACCATGATATGCTACTTGACATCTTTATAATTTATAACTTGAGTCTTTTTTTTTAATCAAGATTATTTATTGTCATGCTTTCTATTTACAAAAGAAGAAACTTGTCAAAAATTATATATGGTCTTTTGACATTCATTTTTCATCTTTGTTGTCTATCTTTTTCATGCTTGGAAAATTTTTGTAAAGATAAAAAAATAAATACAAAATTATTTTCTTCCCTTCTCTTTGATAATGATAAAGGGGGAGATAAACTTTGCTAGTTTGCATACTTCAAGAAAAAGCAAAAAATTACTAGTGTGCACATCTCAAAAGACGGATTTTCTAACTTGTACAATTCAAGAAGATGCAAAAACATACTAGCTTACTATCTCAAAAGAGAAGCAAAGATTGCTAACTTGCATATTTCAAAAGTTGCCTTCTTGATCATCTCAAATATTACTAGCTTATATTTTTAAAATGATGTAAAAATTTGCTAGCTTGTAATTTCTAAAATGTTGTAAGATTCACTAGTCTGCATGATGATAAAACAAGAGATTATGCAATGATTTGAACTTGTATTTCTCAAACACTTGATAGTTGCACTTCTCCTTTTTGTTGATGACAAAGGGGGAGAAGTATGATGATGTTATGCATAAGTTTATGATAATATGTTGCTTGGATTTTTAAATCCAAGAGTTCTATCAATATGGCATATTGATAGGGGGAGTTTGTTTAAACTCTATCATCAATTGGTTATCATCATAAAAAAAGAAGAGATTGTTTAATCTCGGATTTTAATGATGAAATCAATTGATGTGTTTGTGATCTAATGAGCATTTTGAGTAACGCAGGGCTAGCATCGATTAGAAAAGGCAAATTAATTAAAGTAGGAGGAATCATATGTTGGACTCGAGCAAACATGTTAGAAGATTGGACGACGGGCTGGAGGATCGGTCGACGTATCGGCAAAAGGCTTTGGGCTGTGAATTCGAGCATCGGGCCAAGAAGATCAGACATTGCACCAAGAAGATTGGATGTTGCAAGAAGACAATATGCCAATTGGGCAATATACTGAAGGAGAGGATGATGTGCCGAAGGATCGGACAAAGCATCAGATGAATCAATTACATGCCGGACAACAAGGATTCACTTATAATAAATTATGTCTAGATCAAATTAGTTTAGAGTTTAATTGAGTCAATTTAGAATGTAATTAAGCTAATTCAATTAGGAGCAAGTTGGGCCCAAGTTTAGGTTGTGTTGGGCCAAGTTGAAGGCCCATATAGTGACCCAACAGGTGGTACCGTCATGGCATAGTCTCCGAGACTATGTCAGGTGTTAGTACTGCCCAGACACAGTCTCGGAGAGACTATTAGGCGATAGTACTACCCAGTGGTAGGGTGTTAGGTGATGGTACCGCTAGACTAGTCAGTGGTACCACTTAGTGTTAGTGCTGCAGGCGGTGGTACCACCCAGTGTCAGTGCTGCAAGTGGTGGTACCGCCCAACACAGGCGGTGGTACCACCAAGACCTCAAAAACTGGGGATGAGACATTTTTAGTCTCTAAGTTTGAATCAATTTGTGGCTTATAAATACCTCTCTCATCTCTAGTTAAACTATACACAACTAAGAGCAAAAAAGGATAAAAACTCTATTTTAATTGTATGTGAACTCCTCTCAAAGCTCTAAGTGTTTGTGTAGTTTGAGAGAGGAGTAAGGCGAGTTGTAAAGGTTCGCTCTTGAACTTGTCAAAAGGAGAATCAAGTTCTAAGGATGGTTGATCTTCGCCCATTGAAGGAAGATCGATAGTGGATGCCGGTGGCCTCGATAGAAGAGGAATCAATGGAGTGGATATAGGTTACGATGACCGAACCACTATAATTTGGTTTACATTTCTATTTTGTTATTTACCTTAACTACAAACTACCATACTTTCTCATTACTTTAGCTGCACACTTTTATGAATGTGTTTCAACAAGAGTGGACGTGGGTCATGATGATCGAACCACTATAAATTTAGTGTGTATCTTCTTTCTGCTCTTCATTACTTTTTTTTTTTTGCTTTAACTACTTATTATGTTTCCTCCAAGTCAAGCATACTTTAATATAATTTCCAATATAGTTTTATTGAATTAAGCTTGTTCAAATTATTGAAGTTTTCAGAATCGATGTAATTTTTACGAAAGCATTAATTCACGCCTACCCCCCCTCTCCCCCCCAACCCCCTCTAGGATTTTAGTCCTAACACACCTATAGCATGAGTGTTGAATATCTAATTTTACTAATGAAATCAATTAATAAGTTTGTGATCTAATCTGTGTTTTGAGCGACATAGGACTTGTTAGGATCGAGTCGACACTAAGAGGGGGGGGGGGTGAATTAGTGCAGTGGATACAAGCGTCGGTGTAAAAATCTTTGTACGTTAAAAGAATCGATTTTGGAAGATAGCTTGTAAGCATGTTTATTCATAAGGGTAGTGAAAGCCAAGTAAGGAGGAAGTGAAGCAATTGCAAAGTAAGTAAATGACAATAAAAGAAATGCAAACAAGAATTTATAGTGGTTCGGTCTTTGTAACCTACATCCACTTCTGATTCCTCCTCCATCATGGTCACCAGCATCCACTAATGGTCTTTCTTCAATAAGCGAAGACCAACCACCTCTTTACAATGCTTTCTCCTTTTCACGGGTTTAGGAGATAACCCTTACAAGCCTCACACCTCTCTTGAATGATCAAAACACTAGAAAGGGAGGAGGACTCTTTGTACTTTTATAAAACTTTTAACACCCCAAGATTTTAAGATATTGTTCACTCTTTAGTGCCCTTTCATGTAGAAAAGGGTGGGGCATTTATAGGCCCCAATGGCTTTAGAATTGGAGCCAAAAAGTGTCACATCTCCGGATTTTGGGGTACTAGCGGTGCCATCGCTATTATTGGATGGGACTACCGCTTGCATACTGACACTAGGTAGTACCACCGCTCACTCTAGGCGATACGATCTCATGGCTCGGAGACCTTGCTCTTGTAGTACCACTGCTTGGCAGCATTAACTACCAGTAGTACCATTGCCTAGTCTGGGCGGTCCCACCGCCTAGGCCACCTGGGAGATTGAGTCGCCAAGTGGTGCCACCGTCGACCATGACTTCAAGTGCTGAACGGGCTATTCAACCATCCTAATTCAACTATGTTAAGGGCCCAGTTGGCCCTTAACTGAGTTAGTGAGATTACCTCCCAATTCTAACTCAACTTAAGATCGAACTATGATAATTAAGACATTTAAACAACCAATCTCTACCTAGTATGTTGAATGTACTTTTGGCGATATTCCTACGAACTTTTCGACGAACTTCTAGTGAACTCCCAATGAACTCTTAGCAAACTCCCGATGAACTCTCAGCGAACTCCCGATGAACTCTTGGTGAGCTTCCGGCAAACTTCTGGCACATCGTCTAAATCTTCGACGTATCATTCGATCTTGGACTCCAGCCTAACATCTGCTTTTTTCCTTACTACTATCGTAGTTAATCCTATATACTTATCTCAACATATAGATTAGATCAAACAAGTTACAAATTGATTTCATTATCAAAATCTAAGATTCAACAATCTCCCCATTTTTGTGATGGTAATCAATTGATGACGAACAAAGAGAGATTTCCCCAAAATTGATGATGACAATCCAAGAGTAGTCTTATAACATCCCTCATTTTATTGAAAATTTATAAGGACTTATTTGTAAATATGAGGATTTTTTTAATAATTCTTTAGCACTAAATATTTTTTATATATTGAAAATATTGTGAGGAACCAAAATATGAATCTCATTAGTTGAAGGTGATTTGTGAAAGATTCACACTAAGAAAAAATAAAATAAAATAAAATAAAATGGAGGACTTGTGGCATTAGCAAGGATGAGCCACTTGTATTTATTCTAAAGATGACACCTAAACCTCCATGCATGCTTGCCACCTCACTATTTTAACATGAGCCAAACCTAAGTAATTTAAGGCACAATTAAGGGAAACTTATAGCCAACTTAACTTGAGAAGAGGAGAAGGAATTGAAGGAGAAGAGAAAGAGAAAGAATTGAACAAGAAGAAGTTTTATCTTGGCTTAAGGCTTTGCCTCAATTCCCCCACGTTTAAAAATCAAAAGTTTTAAAGGCAAGTGTTCTAACCCATCCTAGAGATAAATTTTGATCCTTTTTTTCATCTTGATTTTGAGAAAATTGGAAGATTGTGGCTGCATGTAAGATATCCATGCCGTTTATACATCAAATATTGAATCTGGAATTTTTCAGATTTTGACCTTTCAGAACTCGTGTGGCCATAACTTTTTGTACCAAATTCGGATTGAAGAGAAACCTCTTTCATACGAAAGAAGACTTATAGAGCTTCCATTTGATATAAAAATTGAAAGATTTGCAGTGAATTTACCTATCCAAACATTTGAATGAAGCGACCTCATGTATTTGGTAAAATAGATATTACAGCTTCTGACCTTCTGTTACTAAATTGCTCATAACTCTTAAGTGAAAATTTTAAATTATTCAAATCTTAGTTCCTTGGAAACTAGATTCGAATATCTTTCTTTTGACACCTAAGTTGAAAATTTTGAAGTATGTTTGCCTTCTGAAACATCTATTTAAATTGATTCTCTCAATTCTGCAAAACAGAGATGATCAATTCTGACCTTCTATTACTAAATTATTCATAACTCTCTAGTATAAATTCTGAATTATGCAAAAATTAGTTTTTTGGAAACTAGATTCGCATATCTTTCTGTTGACACCAAATTTGGAAATTTTGAAGTATGTTTGTCTTCTGAAACATCTATTTAAATTGATTCTATCAATTCTACAAAACAGAGATGATCAATTGTGACCTTCCTTTACTCTATTTGTTGTAACTTCCTATTTTTAGTTCATCTAAAAATAGATTGAAACAACTTTCTAATAGCACCAATTTTTAGTAAATTGGAGCATGCTTGGTCACTCAAACAATTCAGGAAATGTACCATTCTAGAGCATTGATGTAAAAAAGAAATAAATTGCATCATTAAAAATTCTTCTTTCTTATTTACAATGACAAAGGAGAGAAAGGAAATCACTTACATTTAGAGAGATTGATAAATCTCTTTATTTTATTTTGAATCTCTTGGAAGTCACTTTGTTGATTTGATAATTTGAATGAGTCGAAAATAATAATGAATATTTTGAAAATAATTTTTTGTATCATGTTTGATGATTTTACATTTTGATATTTTCTATGATGAGTTGAAGTGATGATGGTTTAAAAAATATTTAGTCAAATGCATGAATGAACAATCTTTTTGTCAAATGAATCATGATTTTTCTTGTGAAAATTTGAAATTATAACATTAGATTTTTAATTTTTTAATTAAGATCATTTACAATGATTCTTCTTTTCGCTATTTGAGTCATCCATAAAGAATCATAATTTGTCTTTTGATAGTCATAATTTGTCTTCATGAATTGTATACCTCATCACCAAGTTAATTTTTCTTGATATATTTCATGTGATGATTTGAAAAATGATGTAATGGGAAAAGTTTTGCATATTAATGGAGATAGTTTTGCTAGCTTGGATAAATTGGTGTAAAACTTGATATGCTTTCAAACACTTACATTGTCAAATGATTCTCCTTTTTACTTATGACAAAGGGGGAGAAAGAACTAGCTTGTAAGTTCTAAAATGATGTAAAATTTGCTAGCTTGCATGGTGCAAAATTTGTTAGCTTGCTTGATGTAAAACTTGCTAGCTTGCCTAACTCAAAAGAGAAGCAAGAATTACTAGCTTGCACATCCCAAGTAGAAGGAAAATTGCTAGCTTGAACTTCTCAAAAGAGAAGAACAAACTTACTATCTTGAACATCACCAAAAACTTGCTAGCTTGCAATCTTAAGAGAAGCAAGAGTGCTATCTTGCACATCTCAAAAGATGCAAAAATTTTGCTAACTTTCATATGTGAAAAACTTGCTAGCTTACATGTTCTAAACTTGCTATTTACTATGTCGCATTCAAAAACTTGGTAGTTTGAACATCGTAAAGAAAAGCAAACATGCTAAGTTTCACATCTAGCAAAATTTACAAACTTGCAAAACTCAAAATTGTTGCTAGCTTGCATGTTGTAAAATGATATGAAATTTTGCTAGCTTGCACTTTGCAAAGGAAGCAATAAATTACACTTCTCAAAAGAGAAGAAAAAAAATTACAAGCTTGTATAATGATATATGCAATGATGAAATTATGTAATGATTTAAAATTATATATCAAAAACTTTATAGTTGCACTTCTCTTTTTTATTGATGATAAAGGGGGAGAAGTTATATTGATGATTATGGAATGATCTATTTAAAAATTGATTATGCATGATTTTATATTGCTTGGACTCATAATGATTTCATGATTAAATTTGCCTTGACATGAATTCAAGGTTCTATCAATATGACATACTAATAGGGGGAGTGAAGGTAAACTCCATCATCAATTGGTTGTCATCATCAAAAAGAGGGAGATTGTTGAATCTCGGATTTTGATGATGAAATCAATTGATGAGTTTGTGATCTAATCTACGTTTTTGAGTGACGCAGGACTAGCTTCGATCAAGGAGAGACAAATTGATTAAAGCACGAAGAATCATATTGGGCTGGAGTGAATATGTTAGAAGATTGGACGTCAGGCCGGAGTATCGGTCGACGTGTCAGCAGAAGACTCATGTCGTGAATTCGGGCATCAGGCCGAAGGAGAATACATTGCACCAAGGAGATCGGAGTTGCAGAGGTCAACATGCCGATTGGGCAAAAGGCTACAAAAGAGGACGATACGTCGAAGGATCGGACGAGTGCCGGATGAACCAATGACATGTCGGACAAAGGATTCATGCTTTGTAATCATACGTCTAAGATCAAAGCAGTTTAGGGGGCTAATTGAGTTAGCTATTGGTGTAATCATTCTAACTCAATTAGGGGCTAATTGGGCTCATTAGGAGGCCCATTTAGTGACCCAAAAGTTGGGTCAGGTAGTGGCACCACCAAAATAGGTGGTGGAATTGCCTGTGAGTTGGAAAACTTGAAAAACCCGATCTCCGAGATTGTCAGACGGTGGTACCGCTAGTCTGGCAGTGGTACCACCCAGACATAGTCTCCCAAGTGGTAGTACCGTTAGACTGGGTGGTGGTACCACCCAGTGTTACGTTATAGGTGGTGGTACTGCCCAGTGCAGGCGGTGGTACCGCTTGTACCCTAAAATATCAGGGATTTGAATTATAGGCTATAAATTTGAAAACATTTGGGGCTTATAAATACCCTACTCTTTCCTACTTAGTGTGGTAAGATAGTGAGTTAAAAAGGGGGAAAGAATCTATTAGGACTCTAGCTAAGAGAGTCCTAATTGAGAGGGGCATTCATGTAAAACCTATCTAAGCCGACCCTTATTAAAGATGTGAAGAGGTCGGCTAGGGTTAGGAGGTTGTTTCTTGGCGAAGAATTAGGAGTTGTAAAGGAATAGGAGTCTTGAGTTTGAGTCCTATTAGGAGTTATTCTTAGAGAAGCATTAGGAGTTGTAAAGGAATAGGAGTCTTGAGTAGGAGTTTTATTAACAGTTAGGGTTTAGAAGCCCTATAAATAGCCATGTATTCCTCCTCTTTTGGAAAGTAATAGATGAATCTTTTCTGCAGCCTTTGAGCAGCAACTTAGAGGGAGGAACCCCTATAGAGTTCTGAGGAGGCCGATCCCCTAAAGAGATCAACTCCAAGTTTAGAATCTGCAAGGGTTCTAACACTGGTATCAGAGCAGCGCTCTTGGCATTTCACTGCCCTTCCATAGCCACCCAGAGTAATTCCCACAATTGCTTAAAAGATCATCGCCAAATTCCGCAATCATCTCCACCACCGCGGATCATCCTTTGATCTCCCCATGAATTGCAATAGGTTCTAGCTTTCTATCTTAATGCCGCCGCAATTTAGTAATCCTTATTCAAAAATCAAAAAAAAAATTATTCTTATATTGATGCATAAACTTTTCGACGTAAAGTTTTGTCTCTATGACGAAAGATATATTGCAGAATCTATCCAAATCTCTACAAATCTCTACAAAATTTTTATAATAGCTTTGACACTTTCTAATAGCAGATTTCCCTTTAGTTTTATCAAAAAAATTCTCAATATAAACTATTGATCTTATACGTCTAATCTGCTATACTTGAAAATCTACACTGTAAAATTCCAACCGCATAGCACAGATTGTTTGATCTTGCTACTATGTTTTTTCTGTCCAAATCTCTATAAAATTTTTATGATAGCTTTGACACTTCCTAACAGTATATTTCCCTTAGGTTTCGTCGAAAAATTCTCAATATAAACGACTAATCTCTTACGTCCAATCTGCTACATTTGAAAATCTGTGCCGTAGAAAATTTCAGCCGTATATTGTTGCCTTAACCCATCTATTTGCAATCTTTTTTGAATGAAATTTCTTATACACTTGATAGATTATCTTAGCTTCTATCTAAATTTAATATATTGAGGAATTCATCTCTAAAAACAATTTTGTATTGTTGCAAATTTTCGTCGTAAACCGCTGAAATTTTTCGACAAGAATTCTGTTATCGTAAATTGTACCAATTTTCTTGATGTTGTACTGCCAAAATTTTCTTAATTAAATTAGGAATCCTTGCTGTCATATAAACTGGGATTTTGCTGTCAATTCCCTTCTCAAATTTCTCAAGTTTTTAGTAGAAATTTCATCGAGAAACCACTATTTCTTCGACGACAATTCTGCTTTTACAAGACAACACATACCTGCAACAACTTCCATTGATTTCTATCAAACCTTTGCTGCCATCTACCACAGATCTAAAACTTTCATCCATAGCCCTAAAACTCCACCAAACTACACCCTTAAACTGCAGCTAAAACAGCCACAAAATAAGCTTAAACTGCGGCCTACATCCACCAATCCACCAACCATTTAGACCATCACTTCTCTCAACCTATACATGCCTTTAACCCAATAACAAAAGAGAGATCTTAATATCATAGATTTGGAAACATATATTGTGGTATATAAGGAGGCAATCAATGTTAAATTCGAAGCCTTTGAGGTACAAATGGAAGATAAGATTCGGACTCTCTTTACCGAACTCAGTTTGGGCTGACCACCAAGCCCGAAGAAATCACATCAAGGGGAGAGCTCTAACCAATCACACTAAGCTCGAAGAGATGACTTCCAAGGGAGGAGAGGCTCTATGAACAATCCCAACTATCCATGCATGAGGGTGGACTTCCCTAGATGGGAAGAAGGAGACCTGATTGGTTGGATCTCACGCACGGAGCGATATTTTCAGTACCACAAAACCACAGACGCATCTATGGTGGAAATTATGGCTATACATCTTGAAGGGGATGCCATACAGTAGTTTGACTGGTTTGAACACACTCATGGAGTCCTCTCATGGTGATAATTCAAAGAAAGACTACAGATTCGCTTCGGACCAACCGATTATGAGAACATTGACGGACAACTAGCAAAGATCCGACAAACCTCCACCATTCAGGGGTACCAAACCAGGTTTGAAAGGTTATCTAATCAAACTTGTGATTGGTCTAAAAAATAGTTATTACGGACCTTCATTGAGGGCTTGAAGCTGGAGATCTGGGGAGAAGTTAAAGCGTGACAACCGTACATGCTTATGGCAGCCATCTCTTTCATACGATTTCGAGAGGAGCGATTGAACCTTGAAGCTCAGATAACTAGGGTCGCTCCTCGACCAGCAATACTGAAGCCCTTAGCCCCCTCTTTTGTCAACCAAGTCCTTGCACCAAAAAGGTTGACAAGAGAAGAGCTTCGGGAGCGATATGCGAAGGGGTTATGTTGGCATGGCGACGAGCCGTGGAGCAACGACCATCGCTGTAGAAAATGGAGACTTCTTATGATTGAACCAATAGAAGAAGAGGTCACTGAACATCTAGAAGAGAGCCTCAAATATGAAAAAAAAGATGCAAAAGAAGTGCTACAACCGACCGACATTATGGTACATGCACTAGCCATCTACTCAAACCCGCAAACGATGAAAGTTGGAGGCCTTGTCAAACAACAACCGATCACTGTTCTCATTGACACGGGCAGCACTAATAACTTCCTAAATAGTAAGATTGCTGCTCGGATGGTGCTCCACATTGAAGGTTGTAGCAAGTTTGACATAAAGGTTACCGGCGGAAGAATCCTAAAGTGCGACCAAAGATGTCCGTAGATCATCCTACGCAGAAAGCGAGGAAGCAACGTAACCACCGTTTCGACCCAACGAATGGAGAAAGTTTTACACAAGGTAAATGGTGGCTTTTTGATGCATCTATAGCATCAACAAAGGGGAAGAAAATAGAAATTGAAGATCAAAATCTTGCCCAATTGCTTGCTGAATTTGCCAACATTTTTGCTGAGCCGCGCAGTCTTCCTCCTACATGGCAACATGACCATCGGATTCCAATCCTTCCGGGCAAGCCACCAGTGAACACTCGGCTATACCAATATCCTCACCTCTAGAAGAATGAATTTGAAAATATCATAAAGGAGATGATTAAAACAGGGGTGGTTCGGCCAAGTTGCAACCCCTATTCATCACCGGTGCTACTTGTACGCAAGAAGGACGGAACTTGGTGTATGTGTATCAACTACTGAGCTTTAAAGGACATCACCATCAAGGAAAAATACCCTATTCTAGTAATAGATGAATTGCTAAATGAAAGGGAGCACGAATCAATATAGAGCTGGACCTTCGATCCAAGTATCATCAAATACGATTGTGCGAAGAAGACATACCGAAAACCACCTTTCAAACACACAATGGCCACTACGAATTTTTGCTTTCTTCAATAGAAGGTGGAATATCTTGGGCATATCATATCAGAGGAAGGTGTGGTGGTGGACCCCTCCATAATTGAAGCAATGCAAAACTAGCCGACCCCGAGAAACATAAAATTGCTATATGACTTTTTGGGTTTAACAGGCTACTATCGCAAGTTCGTGAAAAACTATGGAAAGATTAGTGCACCACTTACTTCCCTACTAAAAATAGATGTCTTCCAATGGTCGGACAAAGCCTCCGCTGCCTTCGACAAACTTAAGGCAGCCATGACGATGACGTCGGTGCTAGCGCTACTAGATTTCAGCTGACCCTTCATTATTGAGGTCGACGCATCTGGAGTGGGAATTGGAGCCATTCTCATGCAAGATGGTTGACCACTCGCATACACTAGCAAGGAATTATCTCTCTCCCATCAAAATATTTCAACATATGATAAGGAGATGCTCGCCATTGTGCACGCAGCAATGAGGTGGAGATCCTACTTGATCGGTCGACGATCTCAAATTAAAACTGACCATAGAAGCCTCAAGAACTTTTTGGAGCAAAAGATATCATCTCCTAAGTAACAAAAATGGGTAACAAAACTTCTTGTATTTGATTATGAAATAACTTACAAAAAGGGGAAAGAGAATGTTGTTGTAGATGCACTTTTGTGGCTACTCGAGCAAGTTGAATTTTCGGCCATTTCACTTCTGACTAGCAACTTCCTTGAGGATATTAAGATAGAATGGTAGGAAGATCTGGAGGCCAGTAAGATCATAAAAAATTTGGAGGAAGCACCAAGCCCCGTGGCTCATTACAGTTGGGACTCAAAAGAATTGTGCTATAAGGGATGCATTGTGCTTGTGCCAAATTCTACTTGCATCTTCACTAGCAGATTTTGGACAGAGTTATTCCAGATGCAAGGCACTAAATTGAAAAGAAATACGGCGTATCACCCACAAACCAATGGCCAGACGGAAGTGATGAACAAGTGCTTCGAGATAGCCCAAAGCTATCCACCAAATATAACTACCCAAGGAGAACTCCCGACCCAATCGAGTGCCATTATTGATCAACGGATCGTGACTCGATGACGATGACCCACTACTGAAGTGCTAATACAGTGGGCAAACTTACCAGCAGAAGGTGACACTTGGGAGAACTATGATGACTTGAAGATAAAATTCCTAGAATTCATGGATCGTCAGCCTTGAGGACAAGGCTGATTTGAAAAGAGCGGGTATGTTAGGACTCTAGTTAGGAGAGTCCTAATTGAGAGGGGCATTCATTTAAAATCTACCTAAGCTGACCCCTATTAAAGAGGTGAAGAGGTCAGCTAGGGTTAGGAGGTTGTTTCTTGGCAAAGAATTAGGAATTGTAAAGGAATAGGAGTCTTGAGTATGAGTCCTAATAGGAGTTGTTCTTAGAGAAGCATTAGGAGTTGTAAAGGAATAGGAATCTTGAGTATGAGTCATATTAGGAGTTAGGGTTTAGAAGTCCTATAAATAGCTATGTATTCCTCCTCTTTTGGAAAGCAATAAATGAATCTTTTCTATAGTCTTTAAGCAGCAACTTGGAGGGAGAAACCCCTATAGAGTTCCAAGGAGGCAGATCCCCTAAAGAGATCAACCCCAAGTTTAGAATCTGCAAGGGTTCTAACAGAATCCTTGAGTAAAAATTGTAATCTCTCTTGAAGAGTAGAGTCCCTTCTTCCTAGTATTTAGAAAGTTCTTCTAAAGGGATAAGAGAGGTCTAGGTCTAAAAGAGAGGTGTAAAGGTTCTCTCTTGAGCTTGTCAAAAGGAGAATAGAGTTGTAAGAAGATGGCTGGTCTTCACCAATTGAAGGAAGACCGTTAGTGGATGCTGGTGGCTTCGACGGAAAAGGAATCGGTGGAGTGGATGTAGGTTACGACGACCAAACCATTATAACTCGGTTTGCATTTACTTATTGCAATTTACATTTATTGCAAACTGCCCTTCTTTACTTGCTTTATATCCACTACACTCTTTCGTATGCTTTCAAGTTAACATCTTCCGAAACAAGTTTAATCGCAACGAGATTTTGAACTTACGTAATTTTTACCACTGCACTAGTTCACCCCTCCCCCTCATAGTGCTGACTCATTCCTAACAAAAGCTTCATAGATGCTTTGGTCTGGATTGATGTTTGCTTGTATGGTTGGAGCATAGGAAGACCCAATCTCCTATTGAAAATTCTCTTGCACCTTTGTGTTGATCATATTATTGCTTTTTCCTTGCTTGAGCTACAGTGAGATTATCTTTTAATGACTTCAACATTTTGTCTCTATCCTATAGTTTCCTATCTACTTGTTCTACTTTAGGGGTGCCCAACATATATTTTGGTATCATAGGAGGAGGTCAGCCATACATAGCCTCATAGGGAGTACATTTTGTAGATGAATGATAAGTTGTATTAAACCACCACTTGGCCTAGAGAAGCCACTTTGTCTACTCTTTTGGCCAGTCACCGGAGAAGCATCTAAGGTATGTCTCCAAGCATCTGTTCACCACTTCAGTCTGGCCGTCGGTTTATGGGTGATATACCATACTCATTTTCAATTTAGTGCCCTGCATTTGGAATAACTCTGTCTAAAATCTGCTCATGAAGACCCTATCACGATCACTTATAATAGATCTTGACATCCCATATAATTTTATAAGATTCTCCATAAAGATTCGAGCAATACTAGAAGCAGTATAGAGATTACAAATAACGCAAAAGTGAGCATACTTTGTAAGGCGATTAACCATGACAAGAATTGTACCTTTTCCTTGGAATGAGAGAAGCCCTTTGATGAAGTTCATTGATATATTAATCCATATTGAGTCTTGGATGGGAAGAGGTTACAGCTTTTCAAGACTTGCCAATGTCTAGCCTTTATGTCGTTGACATACATCACATTGTGTCACAAATTTAGTAATAATTATTTTCATCCCTACCCAATAAAAATTTTGCATAATTCTCTTATAGGTTCTAAGGAACCCGAAGTGCCCAACTACAGGTATGGAATGCATCTCTTGAATAATGGTCTTTATGCAAGTAGAATTTGACACAAGCACAATGCGTCCCTTATAGCATAATTCTTTTAAGTTCCAACTGTAATGAGCTACGGAGCTTGGTGCTTCTTCAATTTTTTTTATGATCTTACTGATCTCCGGATCTTCCTACCATTCCCTCTTAATATCCTTAAGAAAGTTGCTTGTCGGAAGTGAAATAGCCGAAAATTCAGCTTACTCGAGTAGTTGCGAAAACGCATCTACAACAACATTCTCTTTCCCATTTTTGTAAGTTATTTCATAATCATATCCTGTTGAATATCGAATTTTGATGATGAAGTCAATTGTCATTTGTTATCTAATCCATATGTTGAGATAAGTGTGTAGGATTAACTACGATGAAAGAAAGAAATATAACAAGAGTTGCGTCGGAGTCAAGACTTTGATCATGTTGGTGTTAGGATCGAAAGCACTAAGAGGGGGGGGGTGAATTAGTGCAGCGGAAAACTTTCTGCGATTAAAACCGAAGGCTGCGTTTGAATGATAAGGACAGCTAAGCAAGGTTTTAGTCAATCTATGCAGGCAGTTTGCAGTAATGATGAAAACCAGAATATCGACGCAAACTGAAATCCGATGTTCGTACGAAGAAACAGATTTACATCTTAAGTGTCGATTCGTAAATCACTAGTTTAGACAGAAGTTTAAAGACAGTGTGCTGCTATTGTATAGCTCAAAAAGTAATCTGCAAAAAGCAGATTTACGTCTAAACGCAGATTTACGTCTAAACGCAAATTTACGTCTAAACACAGATTTACGTCTAAACTTTGAAACTCGTTTGTAAAATCGTAGAAGGCAGTATGCAGTTGAAATCAAGATGTAAACGTAAACTGAAATCTGATGATTGTACGAGGAAAGCCGATTTACGTCTAAACGCAGTTTTAGTCTAAACGCAGTTTTACGTTCAAACGCAGTTTTACGTCTAAACGCAGTTTTGCGTCTAAATGTAGTTTTGCATCTAAATGCTATTTTACGTCTAAACACAGTTTTACGTCTAAACGCAGTTTTGCGTCTAAACGCTGTTTTACGTCTAAATGCAGTTTTACGTCAAAAAGTAATTTTACGTCTAAACGCAGTTTTGAATTTTGAAAAGCGTTTTATGACTACGCAGAAGGTAATTTGCAGTTATAAATGGAATCAAAACGTAAACATAAACTGCAGCGTAAAGATGCATGCGAAGACACCGATTTACGCCTGAATGCAGATTCGGAAAGATAAGAGTTCAGAGACTCGTTAAAAAAAAAGCGAGAGGGCAGTAGCTATGTAGGAGGTTTGCAGTAATGATAAAGTGCTCAAGCAAAAGCAAACCAGAGATTTAGAGTGGTTCGGGTCAGTCTTGACCTACTCCACTTTTGGCTTCCTCCTCCCGACGAGGTCACCGGCGTCAACTAGCTGCCTTCCTTCAATGGGCAAAGGCTAACTGCCCTTTATAGTTCCTCTCCTTTTGACGGGCACAAGAGACAACCCTTACAGATCCTTTCTCTCCTCTCTTTACAACTCAAGACTTGAAGAACAGAAAGAGGAGAACTTTAGGACTTTACACAAATTTGAGCTCTTAGAATCACTGAAAAGATCAAGAATTCGGTGTGGATCTGTGTCTTTTCAGTGCTGAATGGGTGGGGTATTTATAGGCCCCAACCCAGTTCAAATTTGGAGCTCAAAACGATCAAATCGATCAAATCCCGGAATTAGGGATCGGCGTTTACACCTCTTGACTGGAGGTTGCATCGCTGGCGAGCTTCGGAGACCGAGCCAGGCGGTTGCACCTCTCGTTGGGGGCGGTTGCACCGCTTTGATCAAGCGCTTCGAAGACCGAGCTCGGGCGGTGCTACCTCTGTCGAGAGAGGTTGCACCGCCGATCAGCTCAAGATCGAGCTCTGGGCGGTTGCACCTCGGCCGAGCGGTTGCACCGCCCGGTCTCGGCTGGGAACGCAGCCCTGGCGGTTGCACCTCTGGCCTAGGGCGGTTGCACCGCCTTTGGTGCAATTAGGGTCCGAATGGTTAGTTCCATTCGCCCAATTTCAATCTTTTCAGGGCCCAATTGCCCCAAGATTAAGCTAATGGGATCACCTCCCATTTTCAAGCTTAATCAACATGCTAACTACGATTAAATCTAAGACAACTTCTGCAGCTTGGCTCGATGTGTCAATCGCTTCTTCCAGCGAAGTTTCGGTGAACTTCCGTCGATCATCCGATGAACCCTCGGTGATCCTTCTGCGGACATCCGGCAAACTCTTGGACTTTCTTGACGATCCACTTGGCGAAGTTCGACGAGCTTTGCAGCAAGCTTTACGGACTTCTCGGATCTGTTCTCGCTGAACCTCCGATGACCGTCCGAACTTCCGTCGAACTCTCGAACTCCCAACGTGATCATGATCTTGACTCCGGCGCAACACCTGCTGCTTGTCTTTCATCGTAGTTAATCCTGCACACTTATCTCAACACATAGATTAGATAACAAATGACAATTGATTTCATCATCAAAATCCGAGATTCAACAATCTCCCCCTTTTTTATGATGACAATCAATTGATAATGGAGTTAACCTTAACTCCCCCTATCTATATGCCATAGTTGAGATAAGTCAACCTTGAATTCAAGACCTAAGAATTCAAGTGACGTATTGATAAGTTAGATCAATACTCCCATCATGATACCCATGATATATCTCTTCAAGAATGATTGTGTTTGAAACTATTCATCATGTAATCATATAAAGCTACGAAGGACTATTACATGATGCACACATTTGAGATTATCTAGCAAGTTTGCATTTACTTCACAAGATAAGATATTAACTTAAGACATAATGCAAACTATAGCACATGTTCATATATCTCTTGGTGATGCAAGGATGAAATAACTATAACATTGTTTATAGCATCACTCAAGTATTTACACCATGATTATGGCAGTGTCTATCAATTCATATGTTTCTCCCCCTTTGTCATCAACAAAAAGCATGATAGTATTTTTCAACAAGTAGGAGGAAAGTCATTTTTCAACAAGTTTTCATAAGAGTGTACAGGAAAATCCCGAAAAATGAACTTCTTACATGCATTCGGTTATGAATAAGCTACTGAATTTTTTTTTTTTAAAACATCTGTCACATAATTTTGAACATGTTATTTGATCAAGTGATGCCAAGGCATGTAATAACATCCGAAAAATAATTTTAACTGGTTTAAGTATTCGAACACATCAACATTCCTAATTCTCTTCTTATGTAATCAAATTGTTCTTCACATAAGGGTTTTGTAAAGATATCAGCTAGTTGATGTTTGGTATCAATGAACTCTATGGTTACATCATGATTAGTGACATGATCTCGTATAAAGTGATGTCTAATATCAATATGTTTTGTTCTTGAGTGTTGTATAGGATTCTTAGTTAAGCATATTGCACTCGTGTTATCACATTTAATGGGAATATCTTTAAGATTAACTTTGTAATCTTCTAAAGTGTTTTTCATCCATACAACTTGTGCACAACATGCACTTGCTGCAATATATTCAGCTTCGGTTGTTGATAGAGCAACTGAGCTTTGTTTCTTAGATGACCAGGATACAAGGGCATGTCCTAAAAATTGACATGATCCTGATGTGCTTTTTCTATCTAGTCTATAGCCAGCGAAGTCCGCATCAGCATAGGCTGTTAATTCAAAATTTTCTGATTTTGGGTACCATAATCCAAGATTTGTGGTTCCATTAAGATATCTAAGTATTCTTTTGATTGCTTTGAGATGAGATATCTTAGGGTCTGATTGAAATCTAACACAAAGTCCTACACTGAACATGATGTCTGGTCTGGTGGTAGTGAGGTAAAGTAAACTTCCTATCATACCCCTATAGGTTTTTTGATCGAAGCTGTCTCCATTCTCATCTATCTCTAACTTAGTGGAGGTACTCATAGGAGTGTTAATTGCTTTTGAGTTATTCATATTGAACTTTTTTAGCAAACTCATAGCATATTTGGTTTGACTAATAAAGATGCCATTGCTTAGTTGTTTGATTTGTAGACCTAAGAAGAATGTTAACTCTCCCATTAGACTCATTTCGAATTCACGACTCATAGTTTTTGCAAAGGATTCACAAAGAGATTCATTCGTAGAACCAAAGATAATATCATCAACATAAATTTGAACAATGAGAAAATAGTTTTCAAAGTTCTTGATGAATAATGTAGTATCAACCTTGCCTTTTATGAAATTATTATCAATAAGAAAAGAACTAAGTCTCTCATACCAAGCCCTTGGAGCTTGTTTTAAACCATAGAGAGCTTTAGTTAATCTAAACACATGATTAGGGAGACTATTATTTTCAAATCCAGGAGGTTGTTCAACATAGACTTCTTCGGAAATAAAGCCATTAAGAAAAGCGCTTTTAACATCCATTTGAAATAACTTAACATTATTACTGCTAGCGTAGGCAAGGAGCATCCTTATGGCTTCTATTCGAGCCACAGGAGCGAAGGTTTCTTCATAATCGATACCTTCTTCTTGGTTGAAACCTTTGGCCACTAATCTAGCCTTGTTTCTAACCACGATACCATTTTCATTTTGCTTGTTTCTGAAGACCCATTTAGTACCAATAACTAAATGGTCATTTGGCCTAGGAACAAGCTTCCACACTTCATTTCTCTCAAATTGATTTAATTCATCTTGCATTGCGATAATCCATGAATCATCTTTCATGGCTTCATCAATGCATTTGGGTTCAATTTGGGAGAGAAAGGCGACATTTGCACAAAAAGTTTTAAGAGAAGATCGTGTTTGAACCCCCTTTGATGTGTCTCCTAAGATTAGCTCCTTAGGATGAGCATCTACATACTTCCAATCCTTGGGTAAGGAAATCTGAGAAGTGGATGCATCCAAGTTGCTAGTTGGAGACGGGGTTTCGTTTAAATTCAAGGAATCAAAATTAACATCATCGTCAAGATCATTTTTCGTGATTTCAGAAATCTCATTGAAAACAACATGAATGGATTCTTCAATAATTAGAGTTCTTTTATTAAAGATACGAAAGGCTTTAGAAACTGTAGAATAACCAAGAAAGATTCCTTCATCGGATTTAGCATCAAATTTTCCTAAGTTGTCTTTTTCATTCAAGATAAAACACTTACACCCAAAGACTTTGAAATATGAAACGTTTTTTTTTTATTGTTCCATAACTCATAGGGAGTTTTGGTTAGTAGAGGTCTCACTAGAACTCTATTTAAGATGTAGCATGCAGTATTTATGGCTTGACCCAAAAAATATTTGGGTAGGTTGTGTTCATTCAACATGGTTCTTGCCATTTCTTGTAAATTACGATTTTTTTTTCTTTCTACAACTCCATTTTGTTGAGGGTTTCTAGGAGTAGAGAAATTATTGTTGTATCCATTGAGTTCACAAAATTCCTGGAAATCATGGTTTTGAAATTCACCACCATGGTCACTTCTAATTGACGAAATCATAGAACCTTTCTCATTCTGAACGAATTTGCAAAACTTGGTAAAAGATCTAAGGCATTCATTTTTCTGTTTTAGGAAGTAAGTCCATGTGTATCTGCTATAGTCATCTACGATGACGAAAGCGTATTTGCTACCTCCTAGGCTTGATGTGGAGATGGGTCCGAACAAGTCCATATGGATCAATTGTAAGGGCCTAGAGGTGCTTATTTGATTTTTAGATTTGAAGCTACTCTTAATTTGTTTACCTAATTGGCAGGCATCACATACATTATCTTTGATGAACTTGATATGAGGAATTCCTCTTACAAGTTCTTTGGATGATATTTGAGTGATTAGCTTCATCTTTGGCATGACCTAATCTTGTGCCATATCCAAGCATTCTCATTTAAAAGCAGAAAAACATGTTTCATTACATAAATCATTGATGTCAATAGTGTATACGTTATTTTGTTTTAATGCAATCATAGATATGTTTTTTGTGTGGTTTTTTTCAATGATGCAAGCATTAGATTCAAATTTGATAATATATCCTTTATCACACAATTGACTAATGCTCAGGGAGGTTATGTTTTTAGACCATCAACTAGTAAAACATCTTCAATAGAAAAGTTGGATTTGTTACCTATGGTTCCTTTGCCAATGATTTTACCCTTGTTGTTGTTGTCTCAGAAGGTGACATATCCTTAAATCTATGCTAGTGAGCTTAGAGAATTGGGATGGATCTCCGGTCATATGCCTTGAGCATCCACTATCAAGGTACCATCTCTTGCTCCTAGCTTGCGATGGATGGTTTAGTTTTCTACAAGAAAGGATGAAGTTTAGGTACCCATTTGCTTTTTGGGTTCCTCACAAAAAAGATCTATATTTTTTTATCATGTTGCATAGAATTTGTCATGGTTCCCTTAGGAACCCAAATCAATTTGTTTGGACTAAATTTTCTGAATGGACAATAATGCGTCCTGTGTCCGAGCTTGCAACAAAAGTTGCATTTGCCTTGATGTCTAACATGTAAGATGGGGCCTTTTACAAAGGTAGTTGAATTTTGGTGAGGACTCCTCACAAATCCAATCCCACTTCTTTTGGGAGCATGACCCTTGTTTGTAAGGATCATGTTTAATGACTTGCTACCAACCTCGAATTTCTTCAAGGTGTCCTTAAGTAGCAAGTTTTCTTTTTGACATGTTTCTAGATCATGACATTTGATACATGAATTTAAACTATCATGATATTCGATTTTTAACTTATTAAAATCACAAGTAAGACTATCATGTACCTTTTTTAGCAATTTGTATTTTCTATTGATAATCTTGCATTCATCAAATAAATCATGGAAGGCATCTAATAATTCATCGAAAGATAAATCAGCATCTAATAAATTCGTTACCTCCTCTCCGATGGCCATTAAGGCATAATGAGCAACTTGCTCGGTGTTGGACTCCTCTTCTTCAGATGCGCTCGAGTCATCCCATGTTGCTTGAAGAGCCTTCTTCTTTGATGTTCTTCTTTTGACTTGGGGACAATCACTCTTGTAGTGTCCTGGCTTTTTACATTCATAGCAGATCACTTGGTCCTTCTTGGGTTCAAGTTTATTTTTCGTATCATTCTTAAACTTGTTTTTCTTGAAGAATTTTTTAAATTTTCTTGTTAAAAGTGCCAAGTCATCATCATAGTCCTCATCACTTGTTTTTTTCTCTCAAGTGGCATTCAGAAGTTTTAAGTGCCATATCCTTCCTGTTCTTTGGAGGGATGTCTTCTTGCTCTTCATGAGCTTTGCAGGTCATCTCATAGGTCATTAATGACCGATTAGTTCTTCAAGAGGGAAGTTTGCAGATCTTTTGCCTCTTGAATAGCAGTGACTTTAGGATCCCAACTTTTAGGAAGGGATCTTAGTATCTTATTTACGAGTTCAAAATCCAAAAAACTTTTTTCCGAGTCCTTTTAGACCGTTGACGACATCCGTGAAATGAGTAAACATGTCGCCAATGGTTTCACTCGGTTTCATGTAAAAAAAAAAGTTCAAAAGAATGCAACAATAAATTGATCTTTGACTCTTTTCACTCTACTTGTGCCCTCGTGGGTCACTTCAAGTGTGTGCCAAATATCAAATGCAGTTTATAAGTTGAAACACGATTAAACTCGTTTTTTTTATCAAGTCATAAAATAAGGCATTCATAGCCTTTGCATTAAGAGCGAAAAGCCTTTTTTTTCCAATTCATTCCAATCGATCATTTGAAGAGAAGACTTTGAAAATCCGTTTTCCACAAGGTTCCATAGTTCAAAATCCATAGAGATAAGAAAGATCCTCATTCGGGTCTTCCAGTAGGTGTAGTCCGTTCCACTGAACATGGGTGGATGTGTAATAGAATGCCCCTCTTGGTTTCCGGCGTATGCCATCTCTCTTGGGTTTTAATCCTTTAGAGAGTAAACCTTACTCTGATACCAATTGTTAGGATCGAGAGCACTAAGAGGGGGGGGTGAATTAGTGCAGCGGAAAACTTTCTGCGATTAAAACCGAAGGCTGCGTTTGAATGATAAGGACACCTAAGCAAGGTTTCAGTCAATCTATGCAGGCAGTTTGCAGTAATGATGAAAACCAGAATATCGACGCAAACTGAAATCCGATGTTTGTACGAAGAAACAGATTTACGTCTTAAGTGTCGATTCGTAAATCACTAATTTAGACAGAAGTTTAAAGACAGTGTGCTGCTATTGTATAGCTCAAAAAGTAATCTGCAAAAAGCAGATTTACGTCTAAACGCAGATTTACGTCTAAACGCAAATTTACGTCTAAACACAGATTTACGTCTAAACTTTGAAACTCGTTTGTAAAATCGTAGAAGGCAGTATGCAGTTGAAATCAAGATGTAAACGTAAACTGAAATCTGATGATTGTACGAGGAAAGCCGATTTACGTCTAAACGCAGTTTTACGTCTAAACGCAGTTTTACGTCTAAACGCAGTTTTACGTCTAAACGCAGTTTTACGTTCAAACGCAGTTTTACGTCTAAACGCAGTTTTGCGTCTAAATGCTATTTTACGTCTAAACGCAGTTTTACGTCTAAACGCAGTTTTGCGTCTAAACGCTGTTTTACGTCTAAATGCAGTTTTACGTCGAAACGTAATTTTACGTCTAAACGCAGTTTTGAATTTGGAAAAGCATTTTATGACTACGCAGAAGGTAATTTGCAGTTATAAATGGAATCAAAACGTAAACATAAACTGCAGCGTAAAGATCGTACGAAGACACCGATTTACGTCTGAATGCAGATTCGAAAAGATAAGAGTTCAGAGACTCGTTCGTAAAAGCGCAGAGGGCAGTAGCTATGTAGGAGGTTTGCAGTAATGATAAAGTGCTCAAGCAAAAGCAAACCAGAGATTTAGAGTGGTTCGGTCAGTCTTGACCTACTCCACTTTTGGCTTCCTCCTCCGACGAGGTCACCGAGGTCAACTAGCTGCCTTCCTTCAATGGGCAAAGGCTAACTGCCCTTTTACAGTTCCTCTCCTTTTGACGGGCATAGGAGACAACCCTTACAGATCCTTTCTCTCCTCTCTTTACAACTCAAGACTTGAAGAACAGAAAGAGGAGAACTTTAGGACTTTACACAAATTTGAGCTCTTAGAATCACTGAAAAGATCAAAGACGGTGTGGATCTGTGTCTTTTCAGTGCTGAATGGGTGGGGTATTTATAGGCCCCAACCCAGTTCAAATTGGAGCTCAAAACGATCAAATCGATCAAATCCTGGAATTCCGGGATCGGGCGGTTGCACCTCTTGGATGGAGAGGTTGCACCTTTGGCGAGCTTCGGAGATCTGAGCCCGGCGGTTGCACCTCTGTCGTGGGCGGTTGCACGCCGGCTCATCATTTCGAAGACCGAGCTCAAAGGCGGTGCTACCTCTGTCGAGAGGTTGCACCATGATCTAGCTCGAAGACCGAGCTCTGGGCGGTTGCACCTCCTGGCTGGGCGGTTGCACCGCCAGTCTCGGCTGGGAAACGCAGCCACGGGCGGTTGCAACTCGGCCTAGGCGGTTGCACGCCGGTGCAATCGTGGTCCGAATGGTTGGTTCCATTCGCCCAATTTCAATCTTTTCAGGGGCCCAATTGCCCCAAGATTAAGCTAATGGGATCACCTCCATTTTTTCAAGCTTAATCAACGTGCTTCTTCACGATTAAATCTAAGACAACTTCTGCAGCTTGGCTCCCGTCGTCAATCGCTTCTTCAGCGAGTTTCGGTGAACTTCCGTCGATCATCCGATGAACCCTCGGTGATCCTTCTGCGGACATCCGGCAAACTCCTGGACTTTGCGACGATCCACTTGGCGAGTTCCGGACGAAGCCGCGGCAAGCAAGCTTACGGACTTCTCGGATCTGTTCTCGCTGAACCTCCGACGACCGTCCGAACTTCCGTCGAACTCTCGAACTCCCAACGTGATCATGATCTTGACTCCGGCGCAACACCTGCTGCTTGTCTTTCATCGTAGTTAATCCTGCACACTTATCTCAACACATAGATTAGATAACAAATGACAATTGATTTCATCATCAAAATCCGAGATTCAATAGTTGGGAGTTTGAGAGTTCGACAGAAGTCCGGACGGTCGTCAGAGGTTCTACGGGAATAAATCCGAGAAGTCCAGGAGCTTTCCAAAGAAGCTCGTCGGAACTCACCAAGTGGATCGTCGCAAGTCCAGGAGTTTGCTGGAAGTTCGCCGGAGCATCGCTTAAGGTTCGTCGGATGTTCGCCGGAAGCTCACCGAAAGAAGCGATTGACACACCAGAGCAAGTTGCAGTAAAAGTCTTAAGATATATCGTAGTTAGCATGTAGATTAAGCTAAGAATGGGAGGTGATCTCATTAACTTAATATAGGGACAATTAGGCCCTTGGTAGACCCAAATTGTGCCGAATAGATCAACCCATTCGGACTACAATTCCTGCCAAGCAGTGGCACCGCTAGGGTCGACGGTGGCACCGCCCAGGAGATGGTCTCCTTGGAAAGCTGGGCGGTGCAACCACCCAGGTCAGGCAGTGGCACCGCCTGGGCTCAGTCTCCAAGCGAGACTAGGCGGTGCAACCGCCCCAGTCAAGCGGTGGCACCACCTGGGTTCAGTCTCTGAGCGAGACTGGGTGGTGAAACCACCCTTGTTAGGCGGTGGAACCACCCAAAGGCTCAGTCTCTGAGCGGCCAAGCGGTTGTAACACCCCAGTCAGGAGGTAGTACTGCTAGGACCCTAGAAATCCGAGAAAAGACACTTTTAAGCTCCAAATTCAAACCAGTTTGGGGTTTATATAAACCCCACCCTTTCCTGCATGAAAGGGGCAACCAAAGGCATGGAAAATCCAATCTTACTATGTGATTTTTAGAGCTCAAAAGTGTTGTAAAGGCTAGAAGTTCTCCTCCTACTTTTCTTCCAAGTTTTGATCTTTTAAGTGAGAAGAGAAAAGTTTGTAAGGGTTGTCTCCTAAGCCCGTCAAAAGGAGTGAAACTGTAAAAGGGTGGTTGGCCTTCGCCTATTGAAGGAGGGCCTCTAATGGACGTCTGTGACCTCTTCGGTGGAGGAAGCCAGAAGTGGATGCAGGTCAAGATTGATCGAACTACTCTAAATCTTAGTTTGCATTTACTTTGAGCATCTTATCTTTACTGCAAACCTCCTCAGTAGCTTACTGCCTTCTGCTCATTTACGAACGTGTTTCATAGTTAAGTATTTTCCGAATCGACGTTACAATAGAAATCGATTTTATCGTACGAATATCATATTACAGTTTACGCTTACATTCTGATTTCCATCATATCTGCAAACTGCCTTTATATATTTGCTTTAACTGCATCTCATTTGATTATAAGTTAAATTGATTTACGAATCAGCTTTCATATCGAAATCGCTTTTATCGTACGAACGTCGTATTCCAATTTTTTATTATATTCTATTGTCTATCTTAAACTGCAAACTACCTCTATATATTTGCTTTAACTGCATCTCTCTTGATCACAAGTTAAAGTGATTTACGAATTGGCTTTCTTACCAAAATCATTTTTATCGTATAAATGCAGTTTTAATCGTCAAACTAATTCACCCCCCCCCCCCCTTTTAGTGCTCTTGATCCTAACAATTGGTATCAGAGTGGGGTTAACTCTAAAATTGATTAAAACCCAAGAGAGATGGCATACACTAGAAACCAAGAGGGCCACTCTATTACACGTCCACCCATGTTCAATGGGATGGACTACACCTATTGGAAGACCCGAATGAGGATCTTCCTTATTTCAATGGATTTTAAACTTTGGAATCTTGTCGAAAATGGATTTTTGAAGTCTTCTCTTCCAATGATCGATTGGAATGAATTGGAGAAGAAGACTTTCACTCTTAATGCAAAGGCTATGAATGTCTTATTTTGTACGCTTGATAAAAATAAGTTCAATCGTGTTTCGATTTGTGAAACTGTGTTTGATATTTGGCATACACTCGAAGTGACTCACGAAGGAACAAGTAGAGTGAAAGAGTCAAAAATCAATCTTTTGATACATTCTTTTGAACTTTTCTGAATGAAACCGAGCAAGACTATTAGCCATATGTACACCCGTTTCACGGATGTCGTCAATGGTTTAAAAGGACTCAGCAAAAGTTTTTCGAATTTTGAGCTCGTAAATAAGATTCTAAGATCCCTTCCTAAGAGTTGGGACCCTAAAGTCACTGCTATTCAAGAGGCTAAAGATTTAAACAACTTCCCTCTTGAAGAACTAATCGGGTCATTAATGACCTATGAAATGACTTGCAAGGCTCATGAACAGCAAGAAGACATCCTTCCAAAGAATAGGAAGGATATGACACTTAGAACTTTAGATGACCATTTGAGAGAAAACTCAAGTGATGAGGACTGTGACGATGACTTGGCACTTATAACAAAGAAATTCATTAAGAGAAACAAGGTTAAAAGTGACACAAAAAATAAACTTGAATCCAAAAAGGACCAAGTTATTTGCAACGAGTGTAAAAAGCCGGGACACTACAAAAGTGATTGTCCCCAAGCCAAGAATTATTAACAAATTTAATGGCCATCGGAGAAGAGGTAACAAATTTAATTGATGCAGATTTATCATTTGATGAATTATTAAATGCCTTCAATGACTTATTTGATGAATGCAAAACAATTAGTAGAAAATATAAATTGCTGAAAAATAAGCATGATAGTCTTGTTCGAAATTTTAATAAACTAAAAACTGATTATCATGATAGTTTAGCTCAATGTGAAAAATGTCATGATCTAGAAACTCTGCAAAAAGAAAACTTGCTACTTAAGGACACCTTGAAGAAATTCGAGTTTGGTAGCAAGTCTTTGAACATGATCCTTGCAAACAAGGGTCACATTTCCAAAAGAAGTGGAATCGGATTTGTGAGAAGTCCTCACCAAAATCCAACCACCTTCATAAAAGGCCCCATCTTACATGTTCAACACCAAAGTAAATGCAACTTTTGTTGCAAACATGGACACAAAACGCATCAGTATCCATTCAAGGAAATTAGTCTGAACAAATTAATTTGGGTTCCAAAAGGAATCATGATAAACTCTATACAACATGATAAACAATATAGATCAATTTTTTAGGCACCCAAAAGCAAATGGGTACCTAAAAATTATCCTATCTTGTAGAGACGTAAACTATAACAAGCTGGGAGCAAGAAATAATATCCTGCTCTTTGGATACTCGATATTCATGACCCGAGATCCAAAAAGAACATGTGATGCTCCCTAGCCTAAATAATAAAAAGAGGATTAGAAAATTAAAATTACAAGAGCAATACAGATACAATCTTATTTGATCCCTCAGAATTGGAAACCCATGATTCTCCCTTCACATATCCTTTGGATTTCCGAACCCATCAAATTGATTTGTTCGTTACTTTCGAATCCAAATATATCATAAACTTACATCTTGTAAGCAAAGTTTGTCATGAACTTGCAAAGCTTACCAACTTGGATAATCTATCATAAACATGTGTACGACATTTGAAGTAGAGTATGCACATCATAAGATCTATCTTGATTGTGCAAAATTTCTCATCTTTAAATGAAAATTCTTACGTAATTACATAAGTAAAGTTGATTGCTCCATAAATGAAAACTCTTCTCAAGTCAAAAACATTCAAATCAGACCACACAGCCATCAGAACAAGTGCTCACCGCCTAACTGGTGGTAGCACCGCCGGCTGTCACGTGTTGCAAGCGGTTGCACCGCCCAGCCAGCGGTGCAACCGCCCACAATCTTGCCCCCTTTTAAACCGAGCTAGGGCTGGTGGTGGAACCGACCCCAACTCACTCCCTTCCCCTCTTTACACCTCCAAAGCTTCTCCACCTCCATTTCTCCCCTCTTAGCATCCCAAACACTCCTCATTTCAAAGCAAAATATCAGTAATCTCCCCTTCTCTTGAAGATCTCACTTAAGGTATTCTCTAAGAAGCCTTTAAATTTTGTTTTTGAGTCATTTACTCTTGCTCATTACTATCTTCTTAAATAGCAGTAGTTATGGGCTATAGAAGATCCTCTAGGGACAATGGGAAGAGGAGATTAGAAGAAGACTTTGATCTTACCCTTTTCGATTCAAAATATCATGCTAAAAATTTTTCTTGCTTCAAATTTAGAAGTGTCAATAAGGGAAAACATGTAGATCTAGATGAACTATGAGACTTAGAGACAATCCAATGGTTTGCAAACTTAGATCTACTCCCAATTTTATAAATTAGTGAACCCATCTATCCAAGACTTGTTAGATTGTTTTATAACAATCTACAAGTAGATGAAGAAAAAAGAGTGTCTACCTATCTCTTAGGACAACACATCTCCATTATGGATAGATTCATTTGTGACATGATAGGCATTCCCATAAAAAATAACGGTCTTTATTTTAGAGGATCGTGGGATAATAAAACAGTTGGGACAACATATGTTGAAGTCTTAGGAACAATTTTCGGTAATCCCAACTTAGTGATAGTTCCTAAAAGCTGCGAACATCTACTAAGATTTAATCGTAGTTTGCACGTTGATTAAGTTGGAAAATGGGAGGTGATCCCATTAGCTTAATCTTGGGGCAATTGGGCCCCTGAAAAGATTGAAATCGGGCCGAATGGAGCTAACCATTCGGACCCTGATTGCACCAGGCAGTGCAACCGCCTAGGCCAGGAGGTGCAACCGCCTGGGCTATGTCTCCCAGCGAAACTGGGCGGTGCAACTGCCCCAGCCAGGAGGTGCAACCGCCTAGAGCTCGATCCTCGAGCTAGCTGGGCGGTGCAACCTACCGACAGAGAGGTAGCACCACCGAGCTCGCCTCTTCGAGCTCAGCAGAGAGGTGCAACCGCCTCGGTCGAGGTGGCACCACCGGGGCTTAGTCTCCGAGCAGAGATTTCAGGCGGTGCAACCATCCGACAGAGAGGTGCAACCGCCTGGGCTCGATCTCCGAACTCTGCCCGGCGGTGCAACATCTCCGGTCGGGAGAGGTGCAACCGCTTTGATCCCGGAATTTGGGGATTTGATCGTTTTGAGCTCCAAATTTGAACTGGGTTGGGGCTTATAAATACCCCACCCATTCAGCACTGAAAAGACACAGATCTACAGTGAATTCTTGATCTTTTTCTGTGATTCTAAGAGCTCAAATTTGTGTAAAGTCCAAAAGTTCTCCTCTTTCTGTTCTTCAAGTCTTGAGTTGTAAAAGAGGAGAGAAAGGATCTGTAAGGGTTGTCTCCCCGAGCCCGTCAAAAGGAGTGAAACTGTAAAGGGCAGTTGGCCTTCGCCCATTGAAGGAAGGCAGCTAGTTGACGTCGGTGACCTCGTCGGAGGAGGAAGCCAAAAGTGGAGTAGGTCAAGACTGACCGAACCACTCTAAATCTCTGGTTTGCTTTTACTTTGAGCACTTTATCATTACTGCAAACCTCCTACATTGATACTGCCCTCTGCGCGTTTACGAACGAGTCTCTAAGTACTGATCTTTCTGAATCTGCATTCAGACGTAAATCGGTATTTTCGTACGATCTTTACACTGCAGTTTACGCTTACGTTTTTGATACCATTTATAACTGCAAATTGCTTTCTGCGTATTCATAAAACGCTTTTCAAAGTTCAAAACTGCGTTTAGACGTAAAACTGCGTTTAGACGTAAAATTACGCTTTGGCTTAAAAAAACTGCGTTTAGGCGCCAAACTGCGCGTTTAGGCGTAAAACTGCGTTTAGGCGTAAAACTGCGTTTAGGCATAAAACTGCGTTTAGGCGTAAAACTGCGTTTAGGCACAAAACTGCGTTTAGACGTAAAACTGCACTTAGACGTAAAACTGCGTTTAGACGCAAACTGTGCTCAAACGCAAACTGCGCTTAAACGCAAACTGTGTTTAGACGCAAACTGTGTTTAGACGCAAACTGTGTTTAGACGCAAACTGTGTTTAGACGCAAACTGCGCTTAGACGCAAACTGTGTTTAGACGCAAACTGCGCTTAGACGCAAACTGCACTTAAATACAAACTACGCTTAGACTCAATCTGCATTTAGACGCAAACTGCATTTAGACGCAAACTGCATTTAGATGCAAACTACGTAAACTACACTTAGATACAAACTGTGAATCAACTTTTACATCGAAATCGTTTTTATCGGACGAACGCAGCTTTCGTTTTTAAATCGCTGAAATATTTCCGCTGCACTAATTCCCCCCCTCTTAGTGCTCTCGATCCTAACAATTGGTATCAAAGCGTGGTATTTCTCATTTCGGATTTACACCCGAGAGAAATGGCTCTTCAAGAGGGCTTTTCGATCTTTCGTCCACCGTTCTTTAACGGATTGGACTACACTTATTGGAAAACTCGAATGAGAGTTTTCTTGATTTCTCTAAATCTGGATTTATGGAATATCGTTGAAAACAGTTTTCAACTTCCCTCTAAACCGATGAACGAATGGTCGGATTTAGAGAAGAAGTATTTTTCTTTAAACATAAAGGCTATGAATGCCTTATTTTGCGCTTTGGACAAAAAAATGAGTTCAATCGGGTTTCTTTGTCTTAAACGGCTTTCGATATCTGGCGCACTCTTGAAATCACATACGAGGGAACTAGTAGAGTCAAAGACTCGAAAGTTAATATTTTACTGCATGATTTCGAGCTTTTTTCATATTAAACCAAAGCGAAATCGTTGTTGACATGTACACCCGTTTTTACGGATGTCGTCAATGGTTTAAAATCACTTGGTAAAAGCTTTTTCGGATTTTGAACTTCGTTAACAAAGTTTTGCGCTTACTTTCTAAAACTTGGGATTCAAAAGTAACTGCTATTCAAGAATCGAAAAAACTTGAACCAATTTCCACTTGAAGAACTAATTGGTTCAATGATGACATATGAAATGGTGCACAATGCACATGATGAACATGTTGAACACAATCACCTTCCAAAGAACAGGGAAGGATTTGGAACTCTGGACAAATGAATGCCACTTGAGCGATGACTCAAGTGATGAGGACAATGATGAACAAAACAACCTTCAAAAAGAAGGAAGGATTTGGGACATAGAACATTTGAAGACCACTCGAGCATAAGCTCAAGTGATGGTGAACTTAAACTACAAATGAAACGAAAATTAAAAAGCAAAAAGAATGGAACTACTTGCTATGAGCGCAAGAAGAAGAACAAAAATTGGGATGAATCGAGCTCCTCAGAAAGAAGACGAGGAGAAAATCAACAAAAGCATGCAGGTGGCAAACTACGCCTTTACGCTTTCTCGACATTGAGGTAATCAAAATGCCTTTAATTTACTTTGAAATTACATGATGCTTTTCATAAAGCATTTTTTTTTTTTAATTTTCTTGAAAATTGCATGTTTAATAATCTTATAATGAAAACACAAACAATTAGGAATCATGCTTATCATTCTAGTAATTTTGAAAATAATCATGAAAATTGCATGTTTATGATAAACAAAATGATTTTGATTAAAAATACCTTATGAAATCATGCTATATGTGGTTGAGAAGTAATAATGTGTATCATGTTGATTTTCATTGTTATTTCTCGATTTTGAGTATATGAAATCATGTTCAATTTGAAGTTATGGTTAATGAGTATATATTTTTGAAATTATGGTGATTATCGATTTTCATGATAATAATAGTTTAAAAAAAAAAAAAAAAAAAAATTTTGTTGATGCATTTTTCATAAATGAAAAGGCATGCTAACATGAAATCGATCACTTAAAATGAAACACTTAAAAAGGGGGAAAATATATTATCAATGAAATCATGAATCTATTTATGTTTTGTGAGCCATGGAAATGATTTTGATGACTTAAAATTGAAATGGGTTTTATCAAAATCATGATCTTGATTTATCAAATTGAATGAATTGAAAATGAATAATAATTTTTCTCTTGAATGATTGTGACTTGTATTCCTTGTATTCATGATATGATTTTTATGCAATTCCTTGTATTCATGAAACATTTATCTCATCACTCAATTATTTCTTTTCAATATTCCTCAAGTGATGATATGAATGCATGAGATATTCATGAATTTATTTTTTCGATCATGCATGGTAGGATGCAATGTGACAAATTAATATCATGATGATTTAAAATATTTATGATTTGGAATGATGCACATGTCTTTTTTTTTTTGTGCTTTAAATGATAAATGTTTGGAATCATGATTAAAATGAAGTGATAAATACTGATTCAATGTTCGGTATCATGAATACTTCATTATCATACATTAAAATAGTGATAAATATTTTGAAAATAAATGATTGTATCATGTTAGATGATTTTATATATTGTGCATGATAAGCTATAAGTGGTGATTGAAACAATGATTGAAATAATATGAATGATGATTTGGAATCATGCATATAATAATGAGTTTATTTGTTTTGAAAATGTGCATGTTTTAATTTGAAAATATAATGATGCACAAATAAGATTGATACTAACCTTTGTCATGATTTAAAAATTGATGTAAAGGGTTTTTCCCTTCTTTTTGACAATGACAAAAGGGGAGATAGCTAGCTTGCTCAATTCAAGAAGAAAGCAAAAATTGCACTTCTCAAAAGAGAAGAAATTGCTATCTTGAACATCACTAAGAAGTGCTATCTTGCAGATCTCAAGACACACAAATGCAATCATGCAAAATTTGTAATTTTGCACATCATTAAAATTTATGATGCTTTGGTGATTATGCATGTTCTAAAATGTTATAAAATTCACTAGCTTGCATGATGTAGAACTTAGCTATATTGAACATCACCAAGGAATGCTATCTTGCCTATCTCAAGAAGCAAAAAGTTAACTTGTACATCTAGCAAAACTTATATTTCAAGAAGCAAGAGTTGCTTTCTTGAACATCTCAAAATTGCTAGCTTGCGGGTCTTAAAATTTAGAAATTTTTTGCTAGCTTGTATATGATAAACTTGCTATCATACTACCATGATGATGAGCATGTCTTATCTTTATGATTGTATTTGAAAAACTATGGCAAAAATACGTCCTAATGATTGAACGTGTTAAAATTAGTTTTCGAACCTTCTTGATTAAATGATTGAATCACTTGATTTGCATAATGATTTTACACAATTACATGTTGAAAATTATGTGCTTGAATACAAAACTTCCATGGTAACAAGTATGCTTTACCTTCATGATTGTAATTGAATATCTATAGCAAAACCTTGTCCGAATGGAAGAAAAAGTCAAATTTCATTTTCGGATTCTCTTGAATCTAACATATCAAGTTCATCCTCTTCCGAATTTAACAAGCATATGTCATATCAAGTTTAATTCACATCATTGATTTTTGACATATGGAATCATCTAACAAATGCACTTATCATGTGAAAAATATTTTTCGAAAAACATATTTGATGATTCCCTCTTACCAAAGGAAGATATTTTTACATACAAGGATTTGACTCACTTACAAATCTTAATCCTTGCAAAAATGAAGTGTGCTTTAATATCTTATCGATTTGAACTTCACATATGGCTTTCCTCCTTCATGTAAAAAGATAACAAATAAAAAGGAAGAAGCAATAAAAGCTATCTCCATGTCATGTTTTCCTCGAGATGTTTGCATTACTGGTATCCTATCACTCACTGTTGGAAAATGACATGAACAAACTTATGGCATCGCACTTATATTTAAAATTTGTTTATATCGTTCTCCTTATTGTTGATGACAAAGGGGGAGAAATATATGAATTGATATGTTTGCTATCACTAATGGTTGCTATCACTAATGCTGATATGTTTGCTATCACTAATGATGATATGGTTGCTATTACTGATGTTGATATGCTTGCTATCACTAATGATGATATGGTTGCTATTACTGATGTTGATATGTTTGCTATCACTGATGTTGATATGGTTGCTATCACTGATGCTATGATTAGGCCATACTTGCATCACCAAGAAATATATGATTGCTATCATTGCTATGATTAGGCCATACTTGCATCACCAAGTAATATATGATTGCTATCATTGCTATATGCCCTGTATCAAGATATCAAACAAAAATTTGCATTGCACGAGCTGATATCTTACCATGTGATGCAATGCTTGCTAAAATATTCGAAATGTGTACATCATGAAATGATATAAAAATCTTGCTTCACAGCTTTACATGTCGATATCATGCCATATGATGAAATGCTACAATTGATAAACACTTGAAATAGTTGTGTTACGATATCAAAAGCTAACACTACAAAGGAACCAAAAATTTGCTAGCTTGCAACTTGCATGTTTCAAGAAGCAAGAGTTGCCTTCTTGAATATCTCTAAACTGCTAGCTTGCAAGCTCTAAAATATTGTAACATTGCTAGCTTGCATGTGCTATCTTGTATGCCGTAAAACTTGCATATCTAAAACTTGATAGCTTAAATGTTCTAAGCAAGATGTAACATTTGCTAAATTTTCTGGCTTCAAAACTGCATGATGATAAAACTTGATATTATGATTTTCATGCAATAAGTTGAATCAATATCACAAACAATTGATTGTGATACTTCTCCTTTTTGTTGATGACAAAGGGGGAGAAGTATGTTGATGACATGACATGTGATGCATAAGTTTATGCATATGTTCATGTTGACGTGTTGCAAGTATTCATGATGAATATTGCAATGACTTGAATTCAGTTTGAATTCAAGGTTCTATCAATATGGCATATTGATAGGGGGAGTTTGTTTAAACTCTGGGAGTTAAGGTTAGCTCCGTTTATGATGACATGTTGCTTAGATTTTTGAATCTAAGAGTTTCTATCAATATGGCATATTGATAGGGGGAGTTTGTTTAAACTCCGGGAGTTAAGTTTAACTCCGTCATCAAGTAGTTGTCATCATCAAAAAGGGGGAGATTGTTGAATCTCGTATTTTGATGATGAAACTACTTGATATATGTTTATGATTTAATCTGTGTTTTGAGTGGACGAGGATGCTTGATCAGGATGAGACAATTAAAGCGGGGAAAATCATGTTGTGCCGAAGGAACATGTCAAGAAAGATTGGACGTCGGGCGGTGGATCGGTCGGCGATGTCGACAGAAAGCTTCGGGACGTGGACTCGGGCATCGGGCCAAGAAAAGCGGGTATTGTGCCAAGGATATCGGAGTTTGCAGAGTCAAGCGGCGATTGGGCAATAGGCTGCAGGGAGAGGACGATCTTGCGAAGAATCGGACGAAGCGTCGAGGGACCAATGACATGACCGGACAACTTGGTTAAATTGCTTAGGATTAATTGTCTCGATCGAAGTTTTGTTGTGCAGGATTAACTACGATGAAAGTTAGACAAGCAGCAGGAGTTGCGCCGGAGTCAAGATCATGATCACGTTGGGAGTTCGAGAGTTCGACGGAAGTTCGGACGATCGTCGGAGGTTCTGCGAGAACAGATCCGAGAAGTCCAGAAGCTTGCCAAGCGAAGCTCGTCGGAACTCGCCAAGTGGATCGTCGCAAAGTCCAGGAGTTTGCCGGAAGTCCGCAGAAGAATCACCGAGGGTTCATCGGATGATCGACGGAAGTTCACCGGAAACTCGCCGGAAGAAGCGATTGATGCATCGAAGCAAAGCTGCATAAATTGTCTTAGATTTAATCGTAGTTAGCACGTTGATTAAGTTGGAAAATGGGAGGTGATCCCATTAGCTTAATCTTGGGGCAATTGGTCCCCTGAAAAGATTGAAATCGGGCCGAATGGAGCTAACCATTCGGACCCTGATTGCACCAGGCGGTGCAACTGCCTAGGCCAGGCGGTGCAACCGCATGGGCTATGTCTCCCAGCGAGACTGGGCGGTGCAACCGCCCTAGCCAGGAGGTGCAACCGCCTAGAGCTCAGTCTTGAAGCTAGACTGGGCGGTGCAACCTCCCTGACAGAGAGGTAGCACCGCCTGAGCTCGGTCTTTGAGCTCAGGTAGAGAGGTGCAACCGCCTCAGTCAGGAGGTGGCACCGCCTGGGGCTCAGTCTCCGAGCCACACTCAGGCAGTGCAACTACCCCTGACAGAGAGGTGCAACCGCCTGGGCTCAGTCTCCGAGCTCTGCCAAGCGGTGCAACCTCTCCAGTCATGAGGTGCAACCGCCCGATCCCGGAATTCCGGGATTTGATCGTTTTGAGCTCCAAATTTGAACTGGGTTGGGGCTTATAAATACCCCACCCATTCAGCACTGAAAAGACACAGATCTACACCGAATTCTTGATCTTTTATGTGATTCTAAGAGCTCAAATTTGTATAAAGTCCAAAAGTTCTCCTCTTTCTGTTCTTCAAGTCATGAGTTGTAAAGAGAGGAGAGAAAGGATCTGTAAGGGTTGTCTCCTGAGCCCGTCAAAAGGAGTGAAATTGTAAAAGGGCAGTTGGCCTTCGCCCATTGTAGGAAGGCAGCTAGTTGACGTCGGTGACCTCGTCGGAGGAGGAAGCCAAAAGTGGAGTAGGTCAAGACTGACCGAACCACTCTAAATCTCTGGTTTGCTTTTACTTTGAGCACTTTATCATTACGGCAAACCTCCTACATTGCTACTGCCCTCTGCGCATTTACGAACGAGTCTCTAAGTTCTGATCTTTCCGAATCTGCATTCAGACATAAATCGGTGTTTTCATACGATCTTTACACTACAGTTTACGCTTACGTTTTTTATTCCATTTATAACTGCAAATTACTTTCTGCGTATTCATAAAACGCTTTTCAAAGTTCAAAACTGCGTTTAGACGTAAAACTGCATTTAGACGTAAAATTACGCTTTGACGTAAAAACTGCGTTTAGACGCAAACTGCGTTTAGACGTAAAACTGCGTTTAGACGTAAAACTACGTTTAGACGCAAAATTGCGTTTAGACGTAAAACTGCACTTAGACGTAAAACTGCGTTTAGACGCAAACTGCGCTCAAACGCAAACTGCGCTTAAACGCAAACTGTGTTTAGACGCAAACTGTGTTTAGATGCAAACTGTGTTTAGACGCAAACTGCGCTTAGACGCAAACTGTGTTTAGACGCAAACTGTGTTTAGACGCAAACTGCGCTTAGACGCAAACTGCACTTAAATACAAACTGCGCTTAGACGCAATCTGCATTTAGACGCAAACTGCATTTAGACGCAAACTGCGTAAACTACACTTAGATACAAATTATGAATCAGCTTTTACATCGAAATCGTTTTTATCGGACGAACGCAGCTTTCGTTTTTAAATCGCTGAAAGATTTCCGCTGCACTAATTCACCCCCCCCCCCTCTTAGTGCTCTCGATCCTAACAATCTTGCCTATCTCAAGAAGCAAAGCATGCTAAACTTGCACATATAGCAAAATTTGTAAACCAGAAATGATACTAAAACTGGAAATTATATTTATTATGCAATGATTTGAACTTATATCTCAAACGTCTTGAAAGTTGAACTACTCCTTTTTGTTGATGACAAAGGGGGAGAAGTATGATGTTATGCATAACTTTATGATAACATGTTGTGTGAATTTTTGAATCCAAGAGTCTCTATCAATATGACATATTGATAGGGGGAGTTTGTTTAAACTCCGTCATCAATTGGTTGTCATCATCAAAAAGGGGGAGATTGTTGAATCTCGGATTTTGATGATGAAACCAATTGATAAGTGTTTATGACATGATCTGTGTTTTTAGTGATGTAGGATGCTTTGATCAGGATGAGACAATTAAAGTAGGATGAATTATGTTGGGCCAGTGGAACATGTCAGAAGATTGGACGTCTAGCTAGAGGATCAGATGACGTATCGATAGAAGGCTTCGGGCCATGGATTCGAGCATTAGGCTAAGAAGAGCAGAAATTATGCCAAGGATATCAGAGTTGTAGAGGTCAACTGGTTAATTGGGCAATAGGCTGCAAGAGAGGACGATGCGTCGAAGAATCGGATGAAGCGTCGATGAATCGGACAAAGCGTAGATGGACCAATGACATGTCGGACAACATGATTCATGCTTAGTAATAATTGTCTACATCAAAGTGTGTTTTTGCATGTGCAGGATTAACTACGATAGCAAGGCATAAAGCAAAATAAAGTCCCGAAGTCAAGAACGCGATTTCGTTGGGAGTTCGAGAGTTCATCGGAAGTCAGGACGTTCGTCGAAAGTTCTGTCGGAATTGACTGAGTAGTCTCGGAGCTTGCCAAAGAAGCTTATCGGAACTCGCCAAGAAGATCATTATGAAGTCCAAGAGCTTGTCGGGAGTCTGTTGGAACATTACCGAGAGATCGTCAGAAGTTCGTCGGAAGATCACCAAAAGCTCGCCGGAAGAAAGCTAGACTTACAGACTTTGTTTAGATTAGTAAGTGTGTTAAAATTTATAGTTAGCACATAATTGGGATTAGAATTGGGCCAACCTAATTAGGAGACAGTTGGGCCAAGTTTGGATAGTGTTGGGCTAAGAGAGGCCCAAACAGTGACCAAACAGGTGAAACTGTCGTGGCATAGTATCAAGCGGTGCTACCACCCAGTGTCAGGCTGTAGGCGGTGGTACTGCCTAGTGTAGGAGGTGGTACCGCCCGTACCCTAAAATTTTGAGGGATTTGAATTTTGGGCTCCAAATTTGAATCTATTTATAGCCTATAAATATCTTGATTATTCCTGCATGGATTAGTAAGAAATATTGAGCAAAACCCTGTGATTCTAAAGTTGTAAACCTTATAAAGTTGAGTTCCCTCCTCCCAAAGCTTAGAGAGAGTTCTAAGGGAGGTGTGAGAGGGATACCTTATAAAAGAGTGTTGTAAAAGGTTGTCTCCTAAACTTGTGAAAAGGAAAAGAGGGGTGTAAAAGGGTAGTTTATCTTTATCCATTGAAAAAGACCGATAGTGGATGCCGGTGGCCTTGACGGAAGAGGAATTGGCGAAGTGGATGTAGGTCACAACCACCGAACCACTATAAAAATTTGATTTGCATTTCTCTTGTGCAATTTACTTTACTGTAAACCACTTTACTTGCTTTATATCTACTATGCTCTTTCGTATACTTTTAAAGTTAATACCTTTACGAAATGTTTTTCGTCGGAAATATATTTAATCGCAATGAAGTTTTGAACCGACGTAATTTTTACCGCTGCACTAATTCACCCCCCCTCTTAGTGCCTACTCTTTTCCTAACATTCAAAGCATGCATCAATGTTTAAGACTGAAAAATAAATTTCATCATCATGACTAAAAATTATAACACATTAAATATACAACTTCTTTAATCAAGAGATTTGATTTATCATTTTAATTCCAATGACAATACATTTTTCGTTTTATGTGTTTCATATTATGTGATTGATTTCATATAAATATGCTCAAGTTTTTCATATGAAAACCATCCATCTTATTGAAAACAAAAAAAGCAACTTTCATTGTGACAAAAATCAATAAACCATAAATCATAAAAATCATCAAGTATAACTTCAAAATCATCAAGTATAAAATCATCATGCATGGTATCAAAACTTTACTATTTTCTTTATATCTTACATTATTATATCATTAAAACATCAAGCATGATTTCATTAAGCATTTTCAATCAAAGTTGAAAATCATCAATTTAGATACACATTATTTTATTTTTTAAACATACATAGGATTAATCATTTAAATCTAACATTTTGTTCCTTTATCATAAAACATGCAATTGTCATGATCATTTTTTTTTAAATGCTAGAAAAAGAAGCATGATATATATTTTTTATTTACTAACTAATTTAAAAATAACTCATGAAAAAGCATCAAGGAATTTCGAAATAAGGCAAAGGGGTTTTGGTTACCTTGTCATCGAAAGTCGTTAAGGCGTAGTTGGCCACTTCGCCTTTGTTGGTTTGTTCTTCATCGTCGAATTAACTTAATTCGTTCCAAGCCACCTTGATGCTCTCTTCTTCTTTGGCAACTTCTTTTTAAGTTCATTTTTATTCTTTAATTCTTGTTTAATGAACATTTTAAATTTTATAGTGAGAAGTTCGAGTTCATCATCACTTGAGCTTTCACTCGAGGGGTTTTCATTTGTTCTAAGTGCCAAATCCTTCCTGTTCTTTAGAAGATTATTCTCAAGCTCTTCATAAGTATCGCAAGTCATCTCATAGGTTATTAACGACTCGATAAGTTCTTCGAGATGAAAATAGTTCAAATCCTTGACCTCTTGAATGACCGTTACTTTAGGGTCCCTCTTTGGAAGGGATCTCAATATTTTGTTAACTAGTTCAAAGTTAGAAAAACTTTTACTAAGTGCTTTTAGACTATTGACGACATCCGTAAAATGGGGGTACATGTCTCCAATAGTCTCACTTGGTTCCATCCGAAATATTTCAAAATTATGCATCAAAATATTTATTCTAGAGTCTTTAACTCTACTAGTGCCTTCGTGTGTGATTTTGAGTGTGTGCCAAATGTCAAAAGTCATTTCATAAGTAGAAACCAGACTGAACACCTTTTTGCTCAAAGCACAAAATAGAGCGTTCATAGCTCTAGCATTCAAAGAAAAAGTTTTCTTCTCCAAATCATTCCATTCATTTATTGGAGTAGAAGTTTCTACTTTTGAAATTCGTTTTCAATGATATTCCATAAGTTTAAATCCATAGAAAGTAAGAAAACTCTCATTCGAGTTTTTCAATCCATCCCATTGAACATAGGAGGATGAACGATTGAAAAACCCTCTTAAAATATGAAAAGAGCTATTTCTCTTGGGTGTTAAACCAATAAAAAATAACGTAGCTTTGGTACCAACTGTTAGGAATGAGTCGGCACTAAAAGGGGGGGTGAATTAGTATAGCAGATAAAACACGCCAGTTTGACAAACTTCGTATGATAAAAACTGATTTCAGAAATGTGAGTTTAACATGAAAGCATATGGAAGCATAGTAAAAGTAAAGTGGTTTGCTGTAAAGATAAATTGCTCAAAAGAAATGCAAACCAGATTTTTATAATGGTTCAGTAGTCGTGAGCTATATCCACTCCACCGATTCATCTTCCGTTAGTATCCACTAACGATCTTCCTTCAATAAGTGAAGATCAACTACCCTTACAACTTGATTCTCCTTTTGACAATTTCAAGAGAGAACCTTTACAACCCCCACTTACTCCTCTCTTAAACTACACTAACATTTAGAATTTTAGAGGAGTTCACACAAGATTACAATAGCATTTTCTTCCTTTTTCACTCTCAATTCTTGTGTATGTTAACCAGGGATGAGAGGGGTATTTATAGGCCTCAAGTGGATTCAAACTTGGAGCCGAAAAGGATCTCATCCTGGGTTTCTTGGATCCTGGCGGTACCACCGCATGTGCTGGGTGGTACCATCGCCTACAGCATTGACACTGGGCGGTACCATTACTTGGGCGATTGTGTTTGGGCAGTACCACTGCCTGACAGTCTCAGAGACTGAGTTTGGGTGGTACTACTGCCCAGATTGACAGTACCACCGCCTAACATAGTCTAGGAGACTGTGCCATGATGATTCCACTTGTTGGGTCACTATTTAGGCCTTTCACTTGGCCCAACATAGCCGAACTATGGGCCTAATTGGCCTCTAATTGAGTTGGTCTAGTTTCAACCCAATTATTTGCTAACTACGAAATTTAATGTATATACTAAGCTAAATAAGTCTGGTTTCTTTCGATGAGCTTCCGGTGATCTTTCGGTAAACTTTCGACGATCTCTCGACAATGTTCCAGTGGACTCTTGGCAAGCTCCTGGACTTCACAATGATCTTCTTGGCGAGTTCTGATGAGCTTCTCTAGCAATCTCCTGAAATTCTTGGTTCCGATAGAACTTCCAACGAACGTCTGGACTTCCGACAAACTCTCAAACTCCCAATGAAATCTCGTTCTTGACTCCGGGACTTCATTATGCTTTATGCCTTGATTGCTATCATAGTTAATCCTGCATACTTAAAACCTACTTCGATCTTGATAATTATTATAAGGCTGAAATCAAATGTTGTCCGGCATGTCTTTGGTTCATCGATGCATCGTCCGATTATTCGTCGTATTGTCCTCTCTTGTGGCCGATTGCCCAATCAGCCAGTTGAACTCCGTAACTCCGATTTCTTTAGCACAATTTTTGCTCTTCTTGGCCCGATGCCTGAATCTATGGCCCGAAGCCTTTAGTCGATATGTCGATAGATCCTTTAGCTCGACATCCAATCTTCTGACATGTTCTATTCCGGCCCAACATGATTCTTCCTGCCTGAATTGTTTCGCCCTGATCAAAGCTTCCTGCGTCACTCAAAACACAGATCAAATCATAAACACTATCAATTTATTTTATTATCAAAATCCAAGATTCAACAGAGGGAGCATTGGTGAGACCAAAGGGCATTACCAAAAATTCATAGTAGTCGTTGTGTGTTCAAAAGGCAGTTTTTGGCATGTCTTCTTCGCAGACTCGTATTTGTTGATAATCGGATCGAAGGTCCAGCTTTATGAAGACTCGTGCTCCCTTTAATTCATTAAGAAATTCATCTACTATTAGAATAGGATATTTGTCCTTGACGGTTATGCCATTGAGAGCTCGGTAATCAATGCACATTCGCCAAGTTCCATCCTTTCATACGAGGAGCACCGGTGAAGAGTAAGCGTTGCAACTTGGCTAAATAACTCCTATTTCAAGAATCTCTTTTACATTCCGTTATATTTCATCCTTTTAGAGATATGGATACTGATATGGCCAAGTATTTGTTGGAGGTTTGCTTAGAAGAATTAGTATATAATGATCATGCCGATGGGTAGGAGGTAGGTTACGCGGTTCGTCAAATATATCTAAAAATTTAGCAAGCAAAGGAGGTAGGTTTGGATCTTCAAATTTTGTTGGCTCTCCCTTAGTTTGTTCCTCAAGTTGGACCAAAAAGCTGATGCATGCTTTGTGCAAAACCTTCTCCATTCATTGTGTGCAAATCGTTATTACGTCACCCCCACGTTTCCCTTGCAGTATCACCTATTTCCCCTTACTATAAAATTTCATAATTAGTTTCACAAAATTCTAGGAAACATCACCTAATGTCATCAGCCATTGGATGCTAAGAACAACCTCATAATCATCAATAGGGAGGAAGAAGAAATATGCAATTATCTCTTGGTCCTATAGCAACAGTTTCACTCGCGGGCACCTATGATCACACTTCAAATTTCATCCGTCGATGACCTTAACGTCAAACCTGCTGCAATTCTTGATGGGTAAGGCAATTTGGATAGCAGTCTTGCTATTCATAAAATTATTAGTGCTCCCAGTGTCAATAAGAATGGTGATAGGTTGTTGCTTCGGAAGTCCTCCCACTTTCATCGTTTGCGGGTTCGCGTAACCAGCAAGGGCATGCATCGTAATATCGTTCGGCTATTGTTCTTCATTCGTGACCTCTTCCTCATGCTCCTAGATCTCCTCCTCCATGGTTCATCGCGGTTCCATGGTTCATCGCAATGCCAACAAAGACCCTTTGCTGATCAATCATGTAGTTCTTCTCTTGTCAATTTTTTTGGCAATGAAGGATAGCTAGGAGCAGACGAAGATTTATATGCAGTAGGCCTAGGCAAGGTTCTCATCCAATGAGCATCCTAGTTGAGCCATTCATCTTGTATTCGGACGAAAGAAATCGTAGCTATCATGGTACGGGGTTGCCGTGCCTTAACCTCCCCTTTTATCTCTGGCTTGAGTCCTTCGATGAATGTTCCTAACAATTGATGGTCAGTCCAATCATGAGCAAGGTAGGATAGCTTCTCAAACCTAGTTTAGTACTCTTGAATCGTAGAGGTTTGTCAAATCTTTGCAAGTTGGCCATCGATATTTTCATACTCTGTAGGTCTAAAATGATTGAGCGATGCGTTCTTAAATTAATTTCATGTCGGAGCCCTATTATTGTATTTCAGCCATTTATACCATTGAATAGCATCTCCTTCAAGGTGGATGACAGTAATTTCCACTATAGCATCATCCGACGTTTGATAGTAGTAAAAGTAACGTTCGACGTGTGAAATCCATTTCGCCAGGTCTCCTTCTTCCCATCACGGGAAGTCCACCCTCATGCGTGCTGAAGCATGTCTGAGGGCTATCTCTCCTTCTCTAGAGGCCTCTCTAAACTCTCTCCTAACTAAAATTTGGTTGGACTCGGTGGTTGTCTAATTCTGAATTCTACAAACAAAGCACACAATTTGTCCTCTAAGCGTAATTAAAGCTACGATTCAATCCGAGATTCCAATGTTTCAAATTTGGCGTCCATTAGATCTTGAGAAGCCATAGCATATGCTTATATATCAGAGATGTCCCTCTCTTTTTTCTGTTGACAGGTTAATGGCATGAGGTGGTGGAAGGTTCGGAAAAATTTAGGATCACGGAAAGGTGCTGTAGCAGATTTTTACGTCTAAAGTGTAGCAGCTTGGACGTAAAAGATCAGTGGTTTATATTGAAAATTTTTTAACAAAACCAAGGGGAAATCTGCTACTAGGAAGTGTCAAAGCTGTCATAAAATTTTCATAGAGATTTGAATAGAAAAAACATAATAGCAAGATCAAACAAATTGTGCTATGCGGTTGGAATTCTACAGTGCATCTTTCGTCGTAGAGATGAAAACTTTGCGATGAAAAGTTTATGCAGAAATATAGAAAAGTTTTTTTTTTTTTTGATTTTTGAATAACGATAACTAAATTGTAGTAGAAATAAGGTAGGAAACCAGAACTTATTGTAATTCATGAGGAGATTAAAGGATGATCCATAGTGGTGGAGATGATAATGGAATTCAGTGACGATCTTTTAAGCAATTATGAGAATTGCTTTAGGCAGCTGTGGAGGGTTGATGGATGGCTGTAGAAGGGCAACGAGATGTCAAGAATGCTGCTCTAATACCAAGTTATAGAACCAGTACAGATTCTAAGCTTGGGATTGATCTCTTTAGGGTATCAGCCTTCTTGGAACTCTATAGGGGTTCCTTCCTCCAAGTTGCTGCTCAAAGGTTGCTAAAAAGATTCATCGATTCCTTGAGAAAAGAGGATGAATACTTGACTATTTATAGGGATTCTAAACCCCAACTCCTAATTGGACTCCTTCTCAAGACTCCTACTTCTAACCAACTCATAATGCTTCTCTAAGAAGCAACCTCCAAACTAATCCTAGCCTTACCCGACCTCTTAACCTCTTTAATAGCGGTCGGATAGATAAGTTTTATATGAATTTCCCTTTCAATGAAACTCAATTAGGACTCTCCTAGCTAGAGTCCTAACAAAGTGGATGAAAAGGCAGCATCTATTATTGCCACTTTTCTATTGGCTGAATCTGCTGCTCTTGGCCGAGAGCTCTAATCTGCTGCTCTTGGCTTGGTCAAAAGTAGTAGGAACGAGAGCAGCAAGGCTGCTCTCAACCTGCTGCATGGTAGCCCCTGCAGCTAGGATTTTTCGCAGCAAGGGACACCATAGGCAGCTAGGGTTTCCTAGCTACCCAAGTGCCCCTAGCAGTTAGGACTCATGGCTGCATGGGGCAAGCAGGCAGCCAATTTTCTTGGCCGCCCAAGGTTGCCCTGCAGCTAAGGTTTCCTAACTGCAAGGGACTCACTGGTGGCTAGGGTTTACTAGCCACATAAGGCAACCTTGTGGCCTAGGATTCTTGGCCACAAGGGAGTTCTTAGTGGCTAAAGATTTCCTAGCCACTAAGGAACTACCTATCATTTTGGGGCAGCTTATGTTAGGGTCGTTGAATCTCGAATTTTGATGATGAAACCAATTAATAGTGTTTGTGATCTAATTTGTATTTTGAGTGATGCATGAAGCTTTAATCAGGGAGAGATAATTAAAGTAGGAAGAATCATGTTTGGCCGGAGTGGAACATGTCAAAAGATTGGACGTTGAACCGGAGGATCGGTCGACGTATTAACAGAAGGTTTTGGGCCATGGGTTTGGGCATTAAGCTAAGAAGAGAGTAAATTGCATTAAGAAAATCAGAGTTGCGGAGGTCAACTGATCAATTAGGCAATAGGCCGCAAGAGAGGACGATATACCGAAGAATCGGATAAAGCATCGATGAACCAATGACATGCGAGACAATATTTGATTTAGCTTTGTAATAATTGTCTAGATCGAAGTAGGTTATAGGTGTAATTGGATTGGAATTGAACTTAATTAGAGGCTAATTGGGCCCAAGTTTGGGCAGTGTTGGGCCAAGTAAAAGGCGCAAATAGTGACCCAACAAGTGGGTTGGGCGATGGCACCACCGGTCCAAGCGGTAGAACTGCCAAAGGATTAGTCTTCAAGACACTGTCTCCAAGACTATGTTAGGTGGTGGTACCGCCCAGTGTCAAGTGGTGGTACCACCCAGTGTCAGACAGTGGTCCCGCTAGTCTGGGCAGTGGTACCGTCCATACATAGTCTCCCAGGTGGTGGTACCACTAGAGTAGGTGATGGTATTGCCTAGTATCAGTGTTGCAGGCGATGGTATCGCCCAACACTAGCGGTGGTACCGCCAGTATTCGGAAGACCCAGGATGAGACTAGTTTTGGCACCAAGTTTGAATCCATTTGAAGCCTATAAAAACTCCTTTCATCCCTAGTTAACATACACAAGAATTAAGAGCAAAAAGGAAGAAAAACACTATTGTAATCTTGTGAGAACTTCTCTCAAGCTTTAAGTGTTAGTGAAGTTTAAGAGAGAAATTAGTGGGGGTGTAAAAGTTCTCTCTTGAACCGGTCAAAAGGAGAGTAGTTGATCTTCACCCATTGAAAGAAGATCGGTAGTGGAAGTCGGTGGCCTTAACGGAAGAGGAATCGGGAGTGGACGGAGGTCACAACGACCGAACCACTATAAAACTCGGTTTGCATTTCTATTTTGCTATTTACCTTTATTTCCAACTGCCTTACTTCCTCATTACTTTAGCTGCACAGGCTTTCGTATGCTTCAAAGTTAAACATCTTTTCGATATCGATTTTACCATACGAAGATTTTTGACTCGATATAATTTTTACGTACGCACTAATTCCCCCCCCCCCCCCCCCCGCCCTAGTGCCGACTTGATCATAATAGTTGATATCAGAGCCACGTTTTTCTCATTTGGTTTAACAACTAAGAGAAATGGCTCTTTTCGGTATTCAAGAGGGTCACTCTATCATTCATCCTCCTATATTCAATGGGATGAACTACACATACTGAAAAACTCGAATAAGAGTTTTCTTACTTTCTATTGATTTAAATTTATGAAGTATTATTGGAAATGACTTTCAAAAACCCTCTAGACTAATGAATGAATGGATTGATCTAGAGAAGAAAATGTTTTCTTTAAATGCTAGAGCTAAGAACGCTCTATTTTGTGCTTTGGATAAAAATGAATTCAATTGAGTTTATATTTGCGAAACGACTTTTGAGATTTAGCATACTCTTGAAATCACACACAAAAGCACGAATAGAGTTAAAGAGTCTAAAGTCAATCTTTTAATACATGATTTTGAATTGTTTCAAATGAAACCAAGTAAAACTATTATTGACATGTACACCCGTTTTATAGATATTGTCAATAGTTTAAAAACACTTGGTAAAAGTTTTTCGAATCTTGAACTTATGAATAAAGTTTTACGTTCTCTTTCCAAAAGTTGGGATCTTAAAATAATGGCAATACAAGAAGCAAAAGATCTCAATAACTTTCTGATTGAAGAACTTATTGGGTCTTTGATAACCTATGAAATGATTGGAATTGAACATGATGAACATGAGAACCACCTTTCAAAGAACATGAAGGATTTGACATTTTGAACAATAGAATACCACTTGAGTAATGTGAGTGATGATGATGATGACTTTGAACTCTTCACAATAAAACTTAAAGAATTCTTAAAACAAAAATTAAAGAATAAAAATAAACTTAAAAAGAAGAAATTACGAAAGAAGAAGAAAGTATTCAAGGTGGCTTTGGATGAATCGAGTACATCCAAAGAAGAGGAATAAACCAACAAAGGCGAGGTGGTGAACTATGCCTTAATGACTTTTGACAACAAGGTAAGTGACTCAATCGAATCTCTTTTTCCTTAACATGAAATTACTTAGTGCTTTTCAAGATTAGTTATATATATATATATATATATATATATATATATATATATATATATATATATATATATATATATATATATTGTTGAATCTCGAATTTTGATGATGAAGTCAATTGTAAATTACTTATTCTAATATATATGTTGAGAAAAGTATGCTGGATTAACTACGATAGTAGTAAGACATAAAGCAGGGTTTGTGCCGGAGTCAAGATCGAGATCTCATTGGGAGTTCGAGAGTTCAATGGTAGTCCAGACATTCATCTGAAGTTCTATCGGAACCAATCAAGAAGTCCAGGAGCTTGCCAAAGAAGCTCATCGGAACTCGCTAAGAAGATCATCGTAAAGTCCAGGAGCTTGCCGGGAGTCCATCGGAACATTGCTGAAAGTTCTTCAAATGTTTGCCGGAAGTACGTTGGAAGCTCACCGGAAGAGCAATTGATGCACCGGAATAAGAACCGTTGTAATCATGTCTTAGTTATCATAGTTAGATCGTAAATTAAGTTAGGATTGGGAGGTGATCCCACTAACTTAATTAGGGGCTAACTAGGCCCTTAATAGGGATGAATTGGGTCGAATTGAGCACCCAATTTAGCCCCTAAATTCTTGGTCGACAATGGCACCGTTAGGGCCAACGGTGGCACCACTTGGAAAGCACTGCCCCCCTAAGATTTCTGGGTGGTGGTATCACCCAGACTGGGTGATGATACCACCCTTGTCAGGCAGTAGTATCATCAGAGCTCGGTCTTCGAGCTCTGTCAAGCTGTAGTACCACCCAGACTGGGCAGTGGTACTACCCAGTGTCAGGTGTCAAGCGGTCGTACTTCCCAATAATGGCAGTGGTATCGCCAGGACCCCGAATATCTAAGATTAGACACTTTTTGGCTCCATTTTTTAAGCCATTAGGTCCTATAAAATCTTCACTCTTTTCTACATGAAAGGACATGAAAGCATTGAGATAATCATGAGTTATTGGGGTGTAAAAGTGTTGTAAACAAGTGCTAGAGTTCTCCTCCTCCCTTTCTAAGTTTTGAGATCATTCAAGAGAGGTGTGAAACTTGTAAGGGTACTCTCCTAAACTCATGAAAAGGAGAATGCGCTGTAAGAGGTGGTTAGTCTTCGCCTATTGAAGGAAGGTCTTTAGTGGATGCCGGTGACATCAACGGAGGAGGAATCCGAAAGTGAATGTAGGTCACAAAGACCGAACCACTCTAAATTCTGGTTTGCTTTTCAATTTGTACAAATTTCATTACTGCAAGCTACATTACCTTCTTATTGCCTTCTCTACACTCACATATGCTTTCAAATTAAACTCCTTACAAAATGATTTTCGTCGAAATCGATTCTAATCTCAAAACGTAGACTTTTGAAATCGTAAAAGTTTTCTGTTGCACTAATTCACCCCCCCCCCCTCTTAGTGCTGCTCTTGATCCTAACAATTGGTAATAGAGCAAGGTTCACTCTCATTTGGTTTAAAACCAAAGAGAGTGTTAGGATCAAGAGCACTAAGAGGGGGGGGGGCGGTGAATTAGTGTAGCGAAAAACTTTCGACGATTAAAACTACGTTCGTACGTTAAAATCCGATTTCGACGTAAAAATTGTTTCGTGCAGATAATAACTTTGAAAGCTTATGGAAATGTATTTGAATAAAGTAAGGCAGGAAGTTTGCAGTTAAGATAGATATCGGAATGTAAGCGCAAACTGAAATATGATGTTCGTATGATAAAACCGATTTCCAACGTAAAACCGTTTTCGGAAACTTAACTTGAAAGTGAGTTCGTAAAAGAGCAGAAGGCAGTAAGCTATTGAGGAGGTTTGCAGTAAAGATAAAATGCTCAAAGAAAATACAAACCGAGATTTAGAGTGGTTCAGTCAATCTTGACCTACATCCACTTTTGGCTTCCTCCACCAACGAGGTCACCGACGTCCACTAGAGGCATTCCTTCAATAGGTGAAGGCCAACCACCCTTTTACAATTTCACTCCTTTTGATGGGCTTAGGAGACAACCCTTACAAACTTTTCTCTCCTCTCTTGAAAGATCAAAACTTGGAAAAAGAGGGAGGAGAACTTCTAGCCTTTGCAACACTTTTGAGCTCTAAAAATCACAGAGTAAGATTGGATTTTCGGTGCCCTTTCATGCAAGAAAGAGTGGTGTATATATAGGCCCCAAACTAGTTTGAATTTGGAGCTCAAAAATGTTTTTTTCCGGATTTCTGGGGTCCTGGCGGTACCACTTCCTGACTGGGGCGATACAACCGCTTGGCAGCTCGGAGACTGAGCTTTTGGGCGGTGCCACCTCCTACATGGGGCGATTGCACTACCCAGTCTCGCTTGGAGACTGAGCCCTAGCGGTGCCACCGCTTGTCAGGGGCGGTTGCACCACCCAGTCTCACTCGGAGATTGAGCCCAAGCGGTGCCACCGCCTGCCTAGGGCGGTTGCATCGCCCAGCTTTCTTGGGAGACCCTCTCTTGGGCGATGCCACCGCCGACCTTGGCGGTGCCACCGCCTAGTAGGAATTTTGGTCCGAATGGGTTGATGCATTCGGCCCAATTTGGGTCTGTCAAGAGCCCAATTGCCCCCAGATTAAGTTAATGGGATCACCTCCCATTCCTAACTTAAACTACATGCTAACTATGATAATTCTTAAGACATTTACTACAGCTTGCTCCGATGTGTCAATCGTTTCTTTCGGCGAGCTTCCGGCGAACTTTCGGCGAACATCCGATGAACCTCCAGCGATGCTCCGACTAACTTTCGGCAAGCTCCTGGACTTCTCGAATTTGTTCTCGCAGAACCTTCCGACGAACGTCTGGACTTCCGTCGAGCTCTCGAACTCCCAACGTGATCATAGTCTTTGACTCTAGCTCAACTCCTACTGCATGTCTTACTTTTATTGTAGTTAATCCTGCACACTTATCTCAACGTATGGATTAGATAACAAATGACAATTGACTTCATCATCAAAATCCGAGATACAACAGAGAGATGGCATTTGCCGGCAACCAAGAGAGCCATTCAATTACACATCTGCCCATGTTCAATGGGACGAATTACATATATTGGAAGACTAGAATGAGGATCTTCCTAATTTCAATGGATTTTGAGCTTTGGAACATTGTCAAAAATAGTTTTCAAAAATCTTATATTCCAATGAACGATTGGAATGAGTTGGAGAAGAAGACTTTTACTTTAAATGCCAAGGCTATGAATGCCTTATTTTGTGCATTAGATAAAAATGAGTTTAATCAAGTGTGAATTTGTGAAATGACTTTTGATATTTGGCACACACTCGAAGTGACTTATGAAGGCACTAGTAGAGTGAAAGAGTCAAAAATTAATCTTTTAGTGCACACTTATGAGTTATTTCGGATGAAACCGAGTGAGACCATTGGAAACATATACACTTGATTTACATATGTCATCAATGGTCTAAAAGGATTTGGTAAAGGTTTCTCAGATTTTGAACTCGTTAATAAAGTTTGAAGATCCCTTCTAAAGAGTTGGGATCCTAAAGTTACGGTCATTCAAGAGGCCAAAGATTTAAATAATTTTCCTCTCAAAGAACTAATTGGATCACTAATGACCTATGAGATGACTTGTAAAGCTCATGAAGAGCTTGAGGACACCCTTCCAAAGAACAAGAAGGATATGACACTAAGAATCCAAGAAGATCACTTGAAAGAAAACTCAAGTGATGAGGACCTTGATGAAGACTTGGCATTTTTAACAAGGAAATTTAAAAAATTCATAAGAAGGAATAAATTTAAAAATGACACTAAAAATAAATTTGAACCCAAAAAGATCAAGTAATGTGCTATGAATGCAAGAAGCTGGGACACTATAGGAGAGAATATCCCCAAGCTAAGAAGAGGACACCAAAGAAGAAGGCTCTCAAAGCAACATAGGATGACTCAAGTGCATCCGAAGAAGAGAAGCCAACCAACATCGAGCAAGTTGCTCACTATGCACTAATGGCCATTGGAGATGAGGTAACTAGTTCAATTGATGCAAATTTATCATTTGATAAACTATTAAATGCTTTTCATGATTTATTTGATGAATGAAAATCAATTAGTAAAAAATATAAATTGTTATTAAAAGAGCATGAATCTCTTGTTAGTGATTACAATAGATTAAAAGTTGAGCATAATGATAGATTAGCTCCATGTACGAAATGCCATGAAGTAAAAATACTTAGAAAGGAAAACTTGCTACTCAAAGAAACCTTAGAAAAATTTGAGGTTGGGAGCAAGTCATTGAACATGATCCTCTCTAATAAGTGTCACGTTCATAAAAGAGGTGGAATCGGATTTGTGAGTAGCTCTCACAAAAATCCAACCACGTTTGTTAAAGGCCCTATCTTGCATATTTCACCCCAAAACAAATACAACTTTTGTTGCAAACTTGGACATGTAGCTTATCATTGTCCATTTAAGAAGTGTAGTTCACACAAATTGATTTGGGTTCCTAAAGGAACCGTAAATAATTTCATGTAAAATGATAAGTTAAGTCGATCGATTTTTGAGGCACCCAAGGTCAAATGGGTACTTAAAAATCATCCTCTTTTGTAGAAACATATAACATCACAAGCTAGGAGCAAGAGATGGTACCTTGATAGTAGATGCTCAAGGCATATGACCAAGGTTCCATGTTAATTCTCTAAACTCACTAGCCTAGATGAAGGATATGTCACCTTCGGAGACAACAACAAGGGTAAAATCATTGGCAAAAGAACTATAGATAACACATCCAACTTTTTTAGTAAAGATGTGTTGTTAGTTGATGGCTTAAAGCATAACCTTTTGAGCATTAGTCAATTATGTGACAAAGGATATATTGTTAAATTTGAATCTAATACTTGTATTATAGAAAAACCACGTAAAAACATATCTATGATTGCTCTAAAATAAAATAATGTATACACTATCAACATTAATGATCTTTGTAATGAAATATGTTTTTTTGTTTTAAATGACGATGCTTGGCTTTGGTATAGGAGATTAGGTCATGCTAGCATGAAACTAATCTCTCAAATTTCATCTAAGGAACTTGTATGAGGAATAACTCATATTAAATTCGTTAGAGATAATGTGTATGATGCATGTCAAATAGGAAAACAAATAAAAGGTAGCTTCAAACCTAAGAACCAAATAAGCACCTCTAGAACTTTGCAATCGATCCATATGGACTTGTTCGGAACAATTTCTACATCAAGCCTAGGAGGTATCAAATATGCATTTGTCATCGTAGATGATTATAGTAGATACACATGGACTTATTTTTTGACACACAAAAGTGAATGCTTTAGGTATTTCTCCAAGTTTTGTAAACTTGTTCAAAATGAAAGGGTTTTATGATTTCATCAATTCGAAGTAATCACGGTGGTGAATTTCAAAACCATGATTTCTAAGAATTTTATTAAAATAATGGATATAACCACAACTTCTCTACTCCAAGAAATCCACAACAAAATGGAGTAGTAGAAAGAAACAATAGAAACTTACAAGAAATGGCTAGAACCATGTTAAACGAACATAGCCTACCCAAATATATTTGGGCCAAAGCCGTAAATATGGCATGCTATGTTATGAATATAGTTATGGTAAAACCATTACTTTCTAAAACTCCTTATGAGTTATGGAACAATAAAAAGCCCAACGTTTCACACTTTAAAGTTTTCGGGTGTAAATGTTTTATTTTGAATAAATAAGATACCTTAGGAAAGTTTGATGCAAAATCCAATGAGAAATTTTTTCTTGGTTATTCTTCTATTTCAAATGCTTTTCGAATCTTCAATAAAAGAACTTTAGTTATAGAAGAATCTATTTATGTTGTTTCTAATGAAATTTCTGAAGTTAAGAAAAATGATTTTGATGATGATCTTAAATTTGATACTTTGAATTTAAATGAATCCCTTTCTCCGTCTAGCAACTTGGATACATCTTCTTCTTAACCTTCTTTGCTGAAGGAATGGAAGTATATAGATGCTCATCCTAAGGAGCTAGTTATAGGAGACACAAAGAAAGGGATTCAAACTCATTCTTCTCTTAAGAATATTTGTGTCAATGCTACTTTTCTCTCCCAAATTGAACCTAAATGCATTGATGAAGCCATGAAAGATGATTCATGAGTCATTGCAATGCAAGAAGAATTGAATCAATTTGAGAGAAATGAAGTGTAGAAGCTTGTTCCTAGACCAAATGACCATTTAGTTATTGGTACTAAATGGACCTTTAGAAACAAGCAAGATTAATTTTGTATCGTGGTTCAAAACAAGGCTAGATTAGTGGCCAATGGTTTTAACCAAGAAGAAGGTATCGATTATGAAGAAACATTCACTCCTATGGCTCGATTAGAAGTCATAAGGATGCTCTTTGTCTATATTAGTAGTAATAATTTTAAATTATTTTAAATAGATGTTAAAAATGCTTTTCTTAATAGCTTTATTTCCCAAGAAGTTTATGTTAAACATCTGTCTGGATTTGAGAATGATGATTTTGCTAATCATATGTTTAAATTGACTAAAGCTCTCTATGGATTGAAACAAGCCTCAAGGGCTTGGTATGAGAGACTTAGCTCATTTCTAATTCATAATAATTTCTGTAAAGGCAAGGTTGATACTATATTATTTTTTAAAAATTTTAAAAATAATTTTCTTATTGTTAAAATTTATATTGATGATATTATTTTCAGTTCCACGAATGAATCTCTTTGTGAATCATTTGCTAAAAGTATGAGTCTTGAATTTGAAATGAGTTTGATGGGGGAATTAACTTTTTTTTTAGACTTACAAATAAAAAAAAAAATTTAGACTTACAAATAAAAAAACTAAGTAGTGGCATTTTTCTTAGTCAAACAAAATATGCTTTAGATTTCCTAAAAAGGTTTAATATGGATATCTCAAAAGCTATCAACACTCCCATGAGTACCTCCACTAAGTTAGACATTGATGAAAGTGGAGAAAACTTTGATAAAAAAGCTTATAGGGGTATGATAGGAAGTTTACTATACATCACCGCAACTAAACCGGATATCATGTTTAGTGTAGGTCTTTGTCCTAGATTTCAATCTAATCCTAAGATATCTCATCTTAAAGCAGTTAAGAGAATTCTTAGATATCTTAAAGGTACCACAAATCTATGATTATGGTATCCAAAATCCGAGAACTTTGAACTAATTGCATATGCTGATGCAGATTTTGCTGGATGCAGATTAGATAGAAAAAGCACATCTGGAACATTTAAATTTTTAGGACACGCACTTGTGTTAGAACCCTTGTAGATTCTAAACTTGGGGTTGATCTCTTTAGGGGATCGGCCTCCTTGGAACTCTATAGGGGTTCCTACCTCCAAGTTGCTGCTCAAAGGCTACAGAAAAGATTTATCTATTGCTTGTGAAAAGAGGAGGAATACATGGCTATTTATAGGGTTTCTAAACCCTAACTCCTAATAGGACTCCTACTCAAGACTCCTACTCAAGACTCCTTCTTCTAACCAACTCCTAATAGACTTCTAATCAAGACTCCTATTTCTTTACAACTCCTAATTTATCTCTAAGAAACAATCTCCTAACCCTAGCCGGCCTCTTCACATCTTTAATAGGGGTCGGCTTAGGTAGGTTTTACATGAATGTCCCTCTCAATTAGGACTCTCCTAGCTAGAGTCCTAACAAACCCGCCCTCTTCAAATCAGCCTTGTCCTCGAGGCTGACGATTCATAAATTTTGAGAATTTGATCTTCAAGTCGTCATAGTTCTCCCAAGTGGCATCTTCTGTTGGTAGGTTCAACCACTGTATTAGCACTGTAGTAGTGGGTCGTCGTCGTCGAGTCACGATCCGTCGATCAATAATGACACTTGGTTGGGTCTGGAGTTCTCCTTGGTTACTCATATTTGGTGGGTGGCTTTGGGCTGTCTCTAAGCACCTATTTACAAATTTTTTCTGGCCGTTGATTTGCGGGTGATATGTCGTACTCTTTTTCAATTTAGTACCCTGTATATAGAATAACTTTGTCCAAAATCTGCTCGTGAAGATGCAAGTAGAATTTCTCATAAGCACAATGCGTCCCTTATAGTGTAATTCTTTTGAGTCCCAATTGTAATGAGCCACGAAGCTTGGTGCTTCCTGCAATGTTTTAATAATTTTACTTGTCTCTGAATCTTCCTGCCATTCCATCTTAATATCCTCAAGGAAGTCGCTGGTCGGAAGTGAAACGGCTGAAACTTTAGCTTGCTCGGGTAGCCATTTTTGCTGCTCAGGGGATGATATCTTTCGCTCCAAAAAGTACTTGAGGCTTTTATGGTCGATTTTAATTTGAAATTATCGACCATTCAAGTAGGGTCTCCACCTCGTTGCTGCGCGCACAATGGCAAGCATATCCTTATCATATATTAACTTATTTTGATGGGAGGGAGATAGTGTCTTGCTAGTGTATGTGAGTGGTCGACCATCTTGCATGAGAACGACTCCAATTCCGACTCCAGATGCGTCGGCCTCAATGATAAAGGGTTTATTGAAATCTGGTAGCGCAAGCACCGGCGTCGTTGTCATGGCTGCCTTAAGTTTGTCAAAGGTAGCAGAGGTGAGTGGTGCACTGATCTTCCCATAGTCCTTAAAAAAATTTTGGTAGTAGCCCGTTAGTCCAAGGAACCCCCGTAGTAATTTTACATTTGTAGGTTTCGGCCAGCCTTATATTGCCTCAATTTTTGCTGGGTCTACTGCCACTCCTTTTTCTGATATTATATGCCCAAGGTACTCTACTTTTTGCTGGAGAAAGTTGCACTTTGGTTGCTTTACAAAAAGAGTATTCTCCCGAAGGATCGTCAGAACAATCCGTAAATGCTGAAAGTGAGTCTCAAGAGAAGGGCTGTAAATGAGAATATCATCGAAAAATACCAGCACAAATTTGCGAAGATAGCTCTGAAAAATATCGTTCATGAGACTTTGAAAGGTTGAAGGAGCATTAGTGAGTCCAAAAGGCATTACTAAGAATTCATAATGGCCATTATGTGTGCGAAATGCAGTTTTTGGAATGTCATCGTCACATACCCGAATTTAGTGGTAACCGGATCGGAGGTCCAACTTCGAGAAGACTCGAGCTCCTTTTAATTCATCAAGAAGTTCATCCACCACTGGTATTGGGTACTTGTCCTTGACGGTGATGCCATTTAAAGCTCGGTAATCAATGCATATTCGCCATGTTCCATCCTTCTTGCGTACAAGTAGCACCGGTGAAGAGTAGAGGTTGCAACTTGGCCGAATAACTCCTGTTTTGAGCATCTCTTTTACAATCCTTTTTGTTTCATCCTTCTGGAGATGTAGATATTGATATGGCCGAGTATTTGCTGGAGGTTTGTCTGAAGGAATCGTTATATAATGATCATGCCGATAGGTAAGAGGTAGGTTGTAAGGTTTGTCAAATATATCTGAAAATTCAGCAAGCAAAGGAAGTAGGTTTGGATCTTCAAATTCTTTTGGCTCTCCCTTAGTTTGCTACTCAAGTTGTACCAAAAATCTGCGGCATGCTTCATGCAAAATCTTCTCCATTTGTTGTGTGCAAATCATCGTTCATAAGCCCCCCATGTTTTCGCTCAAGATATCACCTATTTCTCCTTACTGTAAAATTTCATAATTAGTTACATAAAATTCCAAGAAATATCATCTAATGTTGTCAACCATTTAATTATGAGCATGGCCTCATGATCATCAAGCGGGAGAAGGAAGAAATCCGCAATTATCTCTTGGTTCTGCAGCAATAGTTTCTCTTGCGGGCGCCTACGATCATACTTCAAAATCCATCCATCGGCGATCATAACGTCAAACCTGCTGTAATTCTCAATAGGTAAAGCTATATGGATAGCAACCTTACTGTTTAGAAAGTTATTAGTACTGCCCGTGTCGATGAGAACAGTGATCGGTTGTTGTTTGAGAAGGCCTCCAACTTTCATCGTTTGCGGGTTTGAGTAGTCGGTTAGTGCATGTACCGTAACTTCGATCGATTGTGGCTCTTCTTCTGTATCTTCTTCTTCATATTCTAGGCTCTCTTTTGAATGTTCAATGACCTCTTCTTCTATTGGTTCAATCATAAGAAGTCTCCCTTTACTACAGCGATGCTCACAGCTCCACGGCTCGTCACAATGCCAACATAACCCCTTCGCATATCGCTCCCGAAGCTCTTCTCCTGTTAACCTCTTTAGTGTAGGGACTTGGTCGACAGTAGGGGGCGCTGAGGGCTTCAATATTACTAGTTGAGGAGTGACCTTAGTCCTCCGAGCTTCATGGTTCAATTGCTCCTCTTGATGTCGTGCGAAAGAGATGGCTGCCATAAGCGTATACGGTTATTGCGCTTTAACTTCTCCTCAGATCTCTGGCTTCAAGCCCTCAATGAAGGTCCTCAATAGCTGTTTTTGAGACCAATCATGAGTTTGATTAGATAACCTTTCAAACCTGGTTTGGTACTCCTGAATGGTGGAGGTTTGTCGGATCTTTGCTAGTTGTCCATCAATATTCTCGTAATCGGTTGGTTTGAAGCGTATCAGCAGTCTTTCTTTGAATTGTTGCCATGAAAAGACTCCATAAATATGTTCAAACCAGTCAAACCACTGTATAGCATCCCCTTCAAGATGTATAGCTGCAATTTTCACCATAGATGTATCTGCGATTTTGTGGTACCAAAAATATTGCTCCGCGCGCGAGATCCAACCAATCGGGTCTCCATCTTCCCATCTAGGGAAGTCCACTCTCATGCATGGATAGTTGAGGTTGGTCATAGAGCTTCTCCTCTCTTGGAAGTCATATCTTTGGGCTTAGTGCGATTGGGCAAAGCTCTCTCCTTGATGTGATTTCTTCGGGCTTAGTGGTCGGCCCAATCTGAGTTCGGTAAAGAGCATCCCAATCTTATCCTCCATTCGTGCTTCGAAGGCTTCGAATTTAGCATTGAATACCTCCTCAGATATCATAGTATATGTCGTCTAATCTGTGATATCAAGATCTCTCTTTTGTTGTCGGGTTAAAGGTATGTATTGGTTGAGAGAGGTGATGGTCGAAAGGGTTGGTAGACTGGTGGATGTAGGCTAACGGTTTAAGCTTGTTTTGTGGCTATTTTGGGTACAGGTTGAGGGTGTGGTTTGGTAGAGTTTTTGGGCTGTAGATAAAAGTTTTGGATCTGTGGTAGATAGTAGCAAAGGTTTGGTAGAAATCAATGGAAGTTCCAGCAAGTATGTGCTGTCTTGTAAGAGTAGAATTGTCGTCGAAGAAACAACGGTTTCTCGACGTAATTCCCACAAAAAATGTGAGAGAATTGATGAGGGAATTGATAGCAAAATCACAATTTATATGACAGAAAGGATATCTAATTTAATCAAGAAAATTTTGGCAGTACAACAGTAAGGAAATTGGTGCAAGTTGCGATTGCAGAATTCTCGTCGAGAAATTCCAGCAGGTTACGACGAAAATTTGCAGCAACACAAAATCATTTTTAGAGATGAATTTCTTTATAGATCAATCTTAGATGGAAGCCAAGATGATCTATGAAGTGTATAAAAAATTTCATTGAAAAAAGATTGCAAATAGATGGGTTAATGCAACAATATGCGGCTGAAATTTTCTACAGCACAGATTTTTAAGTATAGCAAATTAGAGGTAAAAGATCAGTGGTTTATATTGAGAATTTTTTTATGAAACCAAAGGAAATCTGCTATTAGGAAATGTCAAAGATGTCATAAAAATTTCATAGAGATTTGGATAGAAAAAACATAGTAGCAAGATCAAACAGACGGTGCTATACGGTTGGAATTCTACAATGTATCTTTCGTCGTAGAGATGAAAACTTTATGACGAAAAGTATATGCAGCAATATAGGAATAATTTTTTTGGGATTTTCGAATAAGGATAACTGAATTGCAGCAGCAGTAAGGTAGAAAACCAGAACCTGTTGCAATTCATGGGGAGATCAAAGGATGATCCGTGGTGGTGGAGATGACGGTGGAATTTGACAACGATCTCTTAAGCAATTGTGGGAATTGCTTTGGGCGGTTGTGGAGGGTTGATGGATGGCTATGGAAGGGCAGCGAGATGCCAAGAATGCTGCTCTGATACCATGTGTTAGAACCCTTGCAGATTCTAAACTTGGGGTTGATCTCTTTAGGGGATCGGCCTCCTTGGAACTCTATAGGGGTTCCTCCCTCCAAGTTGCTGCTCAAAGGCTGCAGAAAAGATTAATCTATTGCTTGTGAAAAGAGGAGGAATACATGACTATTTATAGGGTTTCGAAACCCTAACTCCTAATAGGACTCCTACTCAAGACTCCTTCTTCTAACCAACTCCTAATAGACTTCTAATCAAGACTCCTATTTCTTTACAACTCCTAATTTATCTCTAAGAAACAATCTCCTAACCCTAGCCGACCTCTTCACCTCTTTAATAGGGGTCGGCTTAGGTAGGTTTTACATGAATGTCCCTCTCAATTAGGACTCTCCTAGCTAGAGTCATAACAACTTGTTTCTTGGTCTTTCAAGAAATAAAACTCGGTTGCACTATCTACAACCGAAGTTTAGTACATTGCAGCTAGTGCATGTTGTGCACAAGTTGTGTGAATAAAAAACACTTCAGAGGATTATAAGATTCATCTTGAAAACATTCCCATAAAATGTGATAACACAAGTGCAATATGTTTAACAAAAAGTCTTATTCAACACTTTAAAACTAAACATATTGATATTAGGCATCACTTTATACGAGATTATGTTAATAATCATGATGTATCTTAGAGTTTATTGATACTAAACATCAATTAGCCTATATCTTTACAAAACCTTTAAGTGAAGAACAATATGATTTTATTAGAAGAGAGTTAAGAATGTTAATTTGTCCAAATGCATGAATTTGATGTATATACTTTTTGGACTATTTTTTTGTATCTCATAAATGGAGCTTTCATGAACTTATTTCATTTTTATCTTCCTTGGTATCAAGTTTACTTCATACCCTTGCTCCATCACTTAATGATTTTTTATACACTCAATCACTCCATGGATTTCATTGACTAATGCATCTCTCACGGATATATCTCTTGTGAATTTTTAATGGGAAATGGATTTGATATGATGCACTTCTCATTATGAAGGTTTATTTATAGAATTTCTTTTATCCTTCATATAATGATTCTTTCACATGAATTCTTTCTTAATGAAGGAAGAATTTTTATTTTTTTTAATGAGATGAACACTTGTAAGAGTGAGGAGTTGATTTCACATGAATATCTTGATCCTTATGTAAATTAAAATATGATTTAATGAAACTATGTTATCGGTTTTTACTTGATTCAAATCATTTCACAAAGTTGGTTCTTAATAGATTTCCTCCTTACTTTCCTTCTTCATGCAAAGTTTTGACGATAAAAAAGGGGAGAAGGTGATGGAAGCTATCTCTTTAAATGTTTATAATTTTTAATGTGAGAACTTTTGAATGATATGATTGGTATCATCAAATACAAATTGAAATGTGGCATTAATTTTTATCATACTTGTATTGTTGAATCATTCTCCTTTTTGTTGATGACAAAGGGGGAGAAATAATACCTAAATGTGGTAAATTGATGACAAATGCATGCAATGTATTTCATCATATATACTTGAAATGTTTGCTCGATAAATTTCCTTCATTATGATAAGATATCTAAAGCTTAACTTGATATTTTACAATTAATATCTTGCCATAGAATGATGAATTGCTATCTTTGTCATCTTTCATATTTGAAATATCATACTTGAAAATGGATGTCATGCCTTGACATCATTTTGAGAATATTAGATCATGATAGGAATTATGATGTATATGTTGATAAGTTTAATGAATTTATTTTACTAGTTTGTTTCTTAAATTCAAAGGCATTGAATTCAAGAATGTCTTTTCTCTAGTATGACATATAGATAGGGGGAGTTAAGGTTAACTCTGTCATCAATTGATTGTCATCATAAAAAAGGGGGAGATTATTGAATCTCGGATTTTGATGATTAAGTCAATTGTAAATTGTTTGATATAATCTATATGTTGAGAAAAGTGTGCAGGATTAACTACAATAGCAGTAAGACATAAAGCAAGGTTTGTGCCAGAGTCAAGATCGAGATCTCATTGGGAGTTCGAGAGTTCGACGGAAGTCGGGATGTTCATCGGAAGTTCTGTCGGAACCAACTGAGAAGTCCCGGAGCTTACCAAAGAAGCTCATCGGAACTCGCCAAGAAGATCGTCGTAAAGTCCAGGTGTTTGCCAGGAGTCCATTAGAACATTACCCAAAGTTCGTCGAATGTTCGTCGGAAGTACGCCGGAAGCTCATCGAAAGAGCAATTGACGCATCGGAATAAGTAGCACTATAATCATGTCTTAATTATCATAGTTAGAGCATAAATTAAGTTACGATTGGGAGATGATCCTAGTAACTTAATTAGGGGCCAACTGGGCCCTTAACAGGGCTGAATTTGGTCGAATTGAGCACCCAATTCGGCCCCTGAATTCTTGGCCAGCGGTGGCACCGCTTGGAAAGCAGTGCCCCCCTAGGACTTTTGGGCGATGGTACCACCTAGACTGGGTGGTGGTACCATCGGTAGTTATTGCTACTAGCGGTAGTACCACTCCTATCAAGCGATGGTACTGCTAGAGCTCGGACTCCGAGCTCTGTCAAGCGATGATATCGCTTAGACAAGGCGGTGGTACCATCCAATGTCAGGTGTCATGCGATGGTACCACCCAGTAATAGCAATGGTACCGCCAGGACTCCTGAAATATAGGATTAGATACTTTTTGGCTCCATTTTTGAAGTCATTGGGGCCTATAAAAATCTCACCCTTTTTTGCATGAAAGGGTACGAAAGCATTGAGATAATCTTGAGTTATTGGGGTGTAAAAGTGTTGTAAACAAGTGCTAGAATTCTCCTCCTCCCTTTCTAAGTTTTGAGATCATTAAAGAGAGTTGTGAGACTTGTAAGAGTTCTCTCCTAAACTCGTGAAAAGGAGAAATCATTGTAAAAGGTGGTTGGTCTTCGTCTATTAAAGGAAGGCCGTTAGTGAATGCCGGTGACATTGACGGAGGAGGAATCTGAATGTGGATGTAGGTCACAAAGACTGAACCACTCTAAATTTTGGTTTGTTTTTCAATTTGTGCAAGTTTCATTACTTCAAGCTACACTACCTTCTTATTGCTTTCTCTACACTCACATACGCTTTCAAGTTAAACTCCTTACGAAACGATTTTCGTCAGAATCGGTTCTAATCGAAACGTAGCCTTTTGAAATTGTGAATGTTTTTCACTACACTAATTCAACCCCCCCCCTCTTAGTGCCGCTTTTGATCCTAACATATATATTATCATGACAACTGCATGTTTTATGATAAAGGAATAAAATATTAAAATTAAAAGCTTTATGCTTAATGAAATCATGCTTGATGTTTTAATGATGTAATAAAGTAATAATGTGTATCTTGATGATTGTCATATTACTTTTGATTTTGATTGAAAATGCTTTTTGTTTATTGAAATCATGTTTGATGATTTAATAATGCATAATGATATAAAATCTTATGTTTTGAAATTATATGTTACACTTTTGATCTTATATCTTTCATGACATGATTCCTTTGTATTTATGATTTGTATATCTCATGATATGATTGAATCATTGATATAAAGAAGGAAAATGTATTACTACAACAAACTAAATGATTTTTATTAAAAATGCTTTATGAAATCATGCTTGATGAAATAATATAATGATGATTTGAAATCATGCTTAATGAGTTTATATTTCAAAATTATGCATGATGATCTTTGTGATGTATGACTTATTGATCTTTGTTGTGATGAACTTTGGTTTTAAACATGATGCATGATTTTGACATAAAAATGAAAAATAAAAATTTGGGCATGTTTGTATGAAATCAATCACATGAATTGAAATAACTAAAACGGGAATGCATTTTTGAAAATTAGTCTATCTCTATCTTTTTGAGTTTTTCAACAAGAGATCGATAAATCTATCTATTTTATTTTGAATCTTTTGAAAGTGATTTTGATGATTTTGATGATTTGAATTTGAATAAGTTTTTACCTATATCGTGTCGACTCGATCCTAATAAGGGTTCCTAAAATATTAAAAAATAATTAATTAAATAATTTAATTAATTATTATAATTATTATCTAGTTACCCTATATGGTGATGATGAGTAAATGGGATATATTATATGGATGGATGATCATGGACCGTATGATATGTGTGTACATATGATGTGATTATTATTATTATTGGGGTTTGCGAGCCTCCAATTTTATTCTCATTTATTGTTGGGCCTACATACCTAGGATTAAATTGTAATCACATGAGGAGGCATAGTGGGAGTGTAGAGGCGATAGCGGAACCCACGAGGCCGAGATGGACGATCACGATGCATGGAGATGCACCGAGATGCCGACAGAACCGACGAAAATGAGATGGATGATCAAAGGGCATAGAGATGCACCTCTACATACATAGATCCTGATATAAGTGATTGGGCCCATTGGCTTGGGCCTGATCACATTAGATTGTGATTCATGATAATCTTGTGTTATTGCTCATGTGATGTGTGATTGTTTGTACACCTATTAGATATGTATTTATATTTGCATGCGATGTAGATATATATTAAATATTTATGTGTGATACATCATATTAGGAGATCAAAACAAAATCCCCTCTCTTGATAATATTAAGTCGGTAAACGTAAGGCAATTAGATTGACCCAGGTGGCCTTCCATCATTATAGGAAGAAATCGATTCCTGACGTAGGTTTAGTTAGTCGATCCCTTGAAGCTCACCTATATTGCGATTCGAGATATTGCCTATGATATAAAGATGTCACTAGTGACCTGAGTATATAGTATGCTTGGTCGAGTCCCTCAAGGGCAGCACATCATATTGGATTCATCTTGTAATAATGGTGATGACTAAACTGGACATCATGGTTAGTCGAGTCTCTCGAGACCATGATGGTTTTGGGGCTGAATAGGAGGGGAGTTACAAGGAGTTGTGATCGGTAAGAGTACCTTTTGGGCTTAGCATAATTGGTTAAGTCCCTCGAGGTTACGTTGAGATAATGATTGGATCCCAATCCCCACTAGAGATCTGTTAGAGAACATTGATTCACATACCAGAGAGAGTTATGCATTTTACGAGAAAATAGTGGGAGCATAATAAGATAGAAGACCATATCTTAGTTGTTTACCTTTTGCAAAGTCTGCATGTTATTTATTTCTACTATATGTTTATTTTCAGAAAATATTACTTTTAAATCCCTTATATGGTATACTTGATGTCAACCGACTTACTAGTCCAAACTACATGGATTGGCTCCGCAACTTGAGAATCATTCTCATGATGGAGAAAATTGCATAGGTCCTTGATATAGTGATGATACCTACACCCAATGAAGGGGCAAGCGATGATTAGATCGTTCGATACATAAAGTACACAGATGACTCCACTCTTGCTTAGTGTTATATATTGGGTTCTATAACTCCGGAGTTATAGAGACAACATGAAAATATAGATACCAAATCTATTATCCTACATGTCTGAATCTATTATCTAAGAACCTCTTCCGCGCTTGGATGACTGAGGAGATACTAGTTCAGAACCATGTCCTAAGGATAATTGAGTGGATAGAGAAACTCAGGGGTTTAGGAATGGTCCTAGAGGATAACCTGTGTGTGGATCTTATGCTTCAATTCCTACCAGATTCTTTTTTACAATTCATAATGAATTTTAATATGAACAAGCTTAAGGTGATTCTCCTTGAGCTCCTCAATATGTTGAGGGGAGTAGAGAGCACTATTAAGAAAGAGAAGCCAGTTCTCTATACTGGTGAGACTAGAAAGAAAAAAAAAGTAGAAAAGTCTCTTAAGAAGGGCAAGGGCAAGGGCAAACCAAGTAAAGCAAAAATTGTTACATAGGATCCGGTAAAAGATAAAGGCCAGTACTTCCACTATGACAAAGATGGGCATTAGAAGAGGAACTACAAAGAGTATCTTATAGAGAGGGCGAAACAAAAGCTTGGAGAAGCTTTAAGTACATTTATGATCGGTCTCTATTTGTTAGTCTCTTATGATAACACATGGGTATTGGATACCGAGATTGCTTATCACATCTACAATTCATTTTAAGTTCTTGCAAAACCTAGGAGATTGGCAAGAGACGAGATGGATCTCAAAATGGGTAATGGACCAAAAGTTACTACAGTAGCTGTTGGGGAGGTCACCCTACATCTACCTGGGGGAGCTATTATTGCATTGGTTACATAATATTTTATTCCTTCTACTATCAAAAATATTAATTCCATTTTATGTTTGAAAATTAATAGATATAAATTAGTTGTTTAGAACAATATTTGTTCAATATTATTAGATGATAAGATCATCACAAGAGGAACATTATATAATGGTTTGTTTATGCTAAACACTACTCCACATATCTTGAATGTAAGTGAGTCTACGAGAAAACAAGATGAGGTGAACAATGCATGCCTATTGCACTATAGGCAAGGTCACATCTATAAGGGAAGGATTCAAAAGTTGCTAATGTTATGAACAAGTTGGCACTAAGAGGGGGATGAATTAGTGCAACGGTAAAAATTACGTCGGTTTAAAAAACCTTCGTACGATAAAATCTGATTTCTATGAAAACCATTTCATATAGGTAATAACTTTAAAGTACATGGAGTGTAGGTGTAGTAAAAGCACACTAAGAAGGAGTGGTAGTTTTCTTATAAAAGTAAATTACAAGAAGTAAAGGCAAACCATATTTTTATAGTGGTTCGGTCGTGGTGACCTACATCCACTTCGCAGATTCCTCTTCCATCGAGACCACCAGTATCTACTATCGATCTTCCTTTAATCGGCGAAGATCAACCTCCATCTTACACCCCTCTTCTTCTTTTTCCGGATTTAGGAGACAACCCTTACAAGCACACACACTCCTTTCTAAAGAGAATTCTAAAGTTAGATCTAGAGGAGGGATTTCTCAAGTGATTTCTATAGTATTTTCTCACTTTAAAACTCTTTGTGCTTGTTTTTGTTAACCAGAGATGAGAGGGGTATTTATAGGCTTCAAGTTGATTCAAACTTGGAGCCTAAAAAGGTCTCATCCTAGGTTTCCTAGGTACTGGTGGTACCACTACCGTTCCTAGGTTGTACTACCATCGTAAGATCTCCTACTAGGCGGTACCACCACTGAATAGGGGTGATACCACCACCCATATTTCATGGGGTGATGTTCCCCAAGCTGTGCCACTATTGGCCAAGGTTTCAGTACCCTAGTTGGGCCTTGAATCTAGCCCAAACCAACCCACCTTCGGGCCCAATTGGCCCCTAACATAGTTGATGGGATTACCTCCCCAATCACAACTCTAATTATGTGTTAACTATGATTCCTAAGACATAATCTAAGCAAGATAAGTCTGGTTTCTTCTGATGAGCTTCTGGCGATCTTTCGGCGAACTTTCGACGATCTCTCGGCAATATTCCGGCGGACTCCCGGCAAGCTCCTGGACTTCACGATGATCTTCTTGGCGAGTTCCGATGAGCTTCTTTAGCAAGCTCCAAGACTTCTCGGTAAATTTCGGTAGAACTTCCGACGAACGTCCGGATTTTCGATGAACTCTTGAACTCCTAACGAAATCGCGTTCTTGACGCCAGGACTTCATTTTGCTTTATGCCTTGCTATTGTAGTTAATCCTGCACATATAAAAATACACTTCAATCTAGACAATTATTATTAAGCATGAATCATGTCGTCCGACATGTCATTGGCCCATCGACGCTTCATTTGATTCTTTGACGCATCATCTTCTCCTATGACCTATTTCCCAATTGGCCAATTGACCTCCGCAACTTCGATATCCTTGGTGTAATATCAGCTCTTCTTGGCTCGATGCCCGAATCTATGGCTCGAAGCCTTCTGTCAATATGTCGACCGATCCTTCGGCCCGACATCCAATCTTCTGACATGTTTCTCCGGCCCAACATGATTCTTCCTACTTTAGTTGTCTCTCCCTGATCGAAGCACCCTGCATCACTCAAAACACAGATTAAATCATAAATACTATCAATTGGTTTCATCATCAAAATTCGAGTTTCAACAGCAAATGGATGGATATGTAAATCTATACGACTATAAGTCATATGGAACTTACAAGCCTTGCCTTCATAGAAAATAGACCTACTCTCCATTTAGTGGAACTAGAGAGAGAGCCACTATATTGTTGGAACGCATATATAGTGATGTATGTGGTCCCATATCAACTCATGCCATAGGTGGTTATGTAACACCCCTCATTTTTTAAAAATTATGTAAGGTATTATTTGTAATATAGGGACATAAATATAAGTATTAGAAATTGGATATAATTTGTGAAAGATTCATATTAAGTTTAAAAAAAAAATGGAGGACATGTGTCACTAGCTATCCTAAGGAGGGTGCCACTAATGTTTGTTCTAAGAATGACACATAGGCTTCTTTCATGCATGCTTGTCACATAGCAAATTCTTATATTAGCTAAACCAAAGTAAGTAAAGTAGAAACTAAATGAAAACTCAAGAGCTGCAGCAAACTCCAGAGCTGCAGCATAAGTTTGAGAAGAGAAGGAAGAGAAATTGAAATAGAAGAAGAAAAAGCTTTGCTTTAGCTCGAGATTTTGCATCAATTCCACACCTTTGAGACTCAAATTTGTTTAAGGCAAGTGTTCTAACTCTTTTCTATAGAACTCTTGATCTCTAATTTTATCTTAATTCTGAAAAATTAGAAGATTTTGGCTTCATACATTATATTTCTTTCATTTGGGAACAAAACTGTGAATCTAAAATTTTTCGAAGATTTGACCTTTCTGTAATGTTCTAGTCATAACTTTCTGCACAGATCTTTGTTAGGACTCTAGCTAGGAGAGTCCTAATTGAGAGGGGCATTCATGTTAACCTACATAGTCGACCCCTATTAAAGAGGTGAAGAGGCCGACTAGGGTTAGGAGATTATTTCTTAGAGAAGCATTACGAGTTGTAAAGGAATACGAGTCTTGAGTAGGAGTCCAATTAGGAGTTAGGGTTTAGAAGCCCTATAAATAGTGATGTATTCATTCTCTTTTAAAAAGTAATAGATGAATCTTTTATGTAGCCTTTGAGCAGCAATTTGGAGGAAAGAACCCCTATATGGTTCCTAGGATGTTGATCTCCTAAAGAGATCAACCCCAAGCTTAGAATCTTCAAGGGTTCTATCACTTGGTATCAAAGCAACGTTCTTGGCATCTCATTGCCCTTCCACAGCCATTCATCAGCCCTCCACAGCCATCCAAAGTAATTCCCAAAATTGCTTAAAGATGGTCAACAAATTCTGCCGTCATCTCCACCACTAAGGATCATCCTTTGATCTCTCTGTGAATTGCAACAGGTTCTAGTTTCCTATCTTACTACTACTGCAATTTAGTTATCCTTATTCAAAAATCCAAAAAAAATGTTCCTATATTCCTGTGAATTTCTTTCGTCATAAAAGTTATCATCTTTGCGAATGAAGGATTGCTGTAGAAAATTTTAGTCATATATTGTTGCCTTAACCGATCTATTTGCAACCCTTTTTAAATGAAATTTCTTATACGCTTCATAGATCATCTTGGCTTCCATTTAAGATTGATCTATTGAGGAGTTCATCTCTAAAACTGTTCTTGTGTTGCTACAAATTTTCGTCGCAAAACGTTAAAATTTTTTGACGAGAATTCAGCTATCGCAAATTGCACCAATTTCCTTGTTGTTATATTACCAAAATTTTCTTGATTAAATTTGTCATCTTTGCTATTATATAAACTGAGATTTTTCTGTCAAATTTCCTCGTCAAATCTCTCAGTTTTTGCTGGAAATTTTGTCGAGAAATCACTATTTCTTCAATGGCAATTCTGCTCTTACAAGATAACACATATCTACAGCAACTTCTACAGATTTCCATCAAACCTTTGCTGGCATCTACCATAGATCTAAAATTTTTTCCCTAACCTTCATCTACTACCATCATAGCCCTAAAACTCTACCAAACCACACCCTCAAACTACATCTAAAATAAGCCTAAACCGCAACCTACATCCACTAATCCACCAACCCTTTCGACCACCACTTCTCTCAACCTATACATGTCTTTAACCCAACAACAAAAGAGAGATCTTAACATTACAGATTTGGAGGCATAAACTATGACATCTAAGGAGATAATCAATGCTAAATTCGAAGCCTTCGAGGCACAAATGGAGGATAAGATTCAAACTCTCTTTACCAAACTCAGTTTGGGCCGACCACCAAGCCTGAAGAAATCACATCAAGGAGAGAGCTCTGACCAATCACACTAAGCCCGAAGAGATGACTTCCAAGAGAGGGGAGGCTCTATGATCGATCCCAACTATCCATGCATGAGAGTAGACTTCCCTAGATGGGAAGAAGGAGACCCGATTGGTTGGATCTCGCTTACGGAGCAATATTTTTGGTACCACAAAACCACGGATGCATCTATGGTGGAAATTGTGGCTATACATCTTGAAGGGGATGCTATACAGTGTTTTGACTAGTTTGAGCACACTCATGGAGTCCTCTCATGGTGACAATTCAAAGAAGGACTATTGATCCGCTTCGGACCAACCGATTACGAGAACATTGATGGACAACTAGCAAAGATCTAACAAACCTCCACCATTCAAGAGTACCAAACCAGGTTTGAAAGGATATCTAATCAAATTCATGATTGGTATAAAAAATAGATATTAGGGACCTTCATTAAGGGCTTGAAGCTAAAGATCCGGGGAGAAGCTAAAGCGTGATAACCGTACACGCTTATGGTGGCCATCTCTATCGCACGACTTCAAGAGGAGCGATTGAACCATGAAGCCCGGAGGACTAGAGTCACTCCTCGACCAGCAATACTGAAGCCATCAGCCCCCCCTACTATCAACCAAGCCCCTGCACCAAAAAGGTTGACAAGAGAAGAGCTTCGGGAGTGACCTATGAAGGGATTATGTTTGCACTGCGATTAGCCGTGGAGCCACGAGCATCACTGTAAAAAAGGGAGACTTCTTGTGATTGAACCAGTAGAAGAAGAGGTCATTGAATATTTAGAAGAGAGCCTTAAATATGATGAAGAAGATGTGGATGAAGAGCCATAACCAACCAACTTTACAGTACAGGAACTAGCCGGCTACTCAAACCCGCAAATGATGAAAGTTGGAGGCCTTCTCAAACAACAACCGATCACTTTTCTTATCGACATGGGCAGAACTAATAACTTCCTAAATAGTATGGTTGCTGCTTGGATGGCATTCCACATCAAAGATTGCAGCAAGTTCGACGTAAAGGTCACCGACGGAAGAATCCTAAAGTGCGACCAAAGATGTTCGCAGATGAAACTATTACTACAAGACTAAGAAATTATCACCGACTTCTTCCTCTTACCAATTGATGACTATAAGGCCGTGTTTGGCATAGAATGGCTAACGATGCTAGGTGATATATCTTGGAACTTCTCTAAATTAATTATGAAATTCTACTGCAATGGTAAACATATCATCCTACGCAGGAAGCGCAGAAGCAACGTAACCACTGTTTCGACCCAACGAATGGAGAAAGTTTTGCACAAGGTAAATGGTGGCTTTTATTGAATGTTGGAATTTGATGATGAAGTCAATTATAAATTGTTTGATCTAATCTATATGTTAAGAAAAGTGTGCAGGATTAACTATAATAATAGTAAGACATAAAGCAAGGTTGTGTCGGAGTCCTGATCGAGATCTCGTTGGGAGTTCAAGAGTTCGTCGAAAGTTCTGCCAAAACCAACCAAGAAGTCCAGGAGCTTGCCAAAGAAGCTTGTTGGAACTCGCCAAGAAGATCATCATAAAGTCCAGGAGCTTACTAGGAGTCCGACGAAATATTGCCGAGTGTTCGCCGTAAGTTCACCGGAAGCTCGCCAGAAGAGCAATTGACGCACCGGAACAAGAAGGGCTATGATTATGTCTTAGTTAATATAATTAGATCATTAATTAAGTTAGGATTGAGAGGTAATCCCACTAAATTAATTAGGGGCCAACTGGGCCCTTAATAGGGCTAAATTGGGTCGGATTGAGCAGCCCATTCAGCACCTGAAATCTTGGCCGGTGGTGGCACTGCCTGGAAGACAGTGTCTCGGGTTGTCTGGGCGGTGGTAGCACCCAGACTGGGAGGGGGTACCGCCGGTAGTGAATGATGCCAACAGTAATACCGCCCCTACCGGGCGATGGTACCGTCGGTACTAAATGCTAATAGCAGTGGCACCACCTAGTGTCAGACCAATGATGGTAGTACCACCCAATAATTGGGGGTGGTACCACCAATACCCCGAATTTTTTTCCAGATATGACACTTTTTGGTGTCAATTTTGAAGCCATTGGGGCCTATAAAAACCTCACCCTTTTCTGCATGAGAGGGCACGAAAGTGTTAAATCATTCTTGAATTGTTGGGGTGTTTAAGTGTTGTAAAAGTGAGAAAGAGTCCTCCCCTCCCTCTCTTAGGTTTGTAAACATCCAAGAAAGAGGAGTGAGGCTTGTAAGGGTTGTCTCCTAAACTTGGGAAAAGGAGAAAGTGCTATAAAGAGGTGTTTGGTCTTCACCTATTGAAGGAAGGCCTTTAGTGGACACCGGTGACCTCGACAGAGGAAGAATTCGAAAGTGAATGTAGGTCACAAAGACCGAACCATTATAAATTCTAGTTTGCTTTTCAATTTGTGCAAGTTACATTACTGCAAGCTACATTACCTTCTTACTACCTTCTCTACACTCTCATACGCTTTCAAGTTAAACTCCTTATGAAACAATTTTCGTCGGAATTGGTTTTAATCGAAATGAAGACTTTTGAAAGTTATAATTTTTTCATTGCAAATTTATCCTTGAATGAACTATTAAATACCTTTCATGATTTATTTGATGAATGCAAATTAATTAGTAAAAAATATAAATTCTTGAAAAAAGAGCATGCTTCTCTTGTTAGTGATTTCGATAGATTAAAAGTTGAGCACAATGATAATTTAGCTCCATGTACAAAATGTGATGAACTAGAACACTTAGAAAGGAAAACTTGCTGCTCAAAGAAACCTTGGAAAAATTTGAGGTTGGTAGCAAGTCCTTGAATATGATCCTTGCTAGCAACGGTTATGTTCATAGAAAGGTTGAATCAAATTTGTGAGTAGCTCTCACCAAAATCCAACCACCTTTGTTAGAGGCCCTAGTTTGCATGCTTCACCCTGAAATAAATGTAACTTTTGTTGCAAATTTAGGCATGTAGCTTATCATTGTCCATTCAAGAAATGTAGTCCACATAAATTGATTTGGGTTCCTAACAGATCCTCAAATGACTAAATGCAACATGATAAGTTATGTAGATCAATTTTTGTGGCATCCAATGTCAAATAGGTACCTAAAAATCATCCATTTTTGTAGAAAAATATATCATTACAAGCTAGGAGCAAGAGATGGTACCTTAATAGTCGATGCTGAAGACATATGACCGGAGATCCATCTCAATTCTCTAAGCTCACTAGCATAGACAAAGGATATGTCACCTTCAGAGAATATAACAAGGGTAAAATCATTAGCAAAAGGAACCATAGATAACAAATCCAACTTCTTTATTGAAGATGTGTTATTAGTTGATGGCTTAAAGCATAATCTCTTAAGCATTAGTCAATTGTGTGATAAAGGATACATCATTATATTTGAATCCAATGCTTGCATTATTGAAAAACCACACAAAAACACATCTATGATTGCTTTAAAACAAAATAATGTATACACTATCGACATTAATGATCTATGTAATGAAATGTGTTTTTCGATTTTGAATGATGATGCTTGGCTTTGGTATTGGAGATTAGGTCATGCTAGCATAAAACTAATCTCTCAAATCTCATCTAAAGAACTTATAAGAGGAATTCCTCACATTATATTCGTTAAAGACAATGTGTGTGATGCATGTTAACTAGGAAAGCAAATAAAAAGTAATTTCAAACCAAAGAACCAAATAAGCAGCACTAGGCCATTGCAATTAATTCATACGGACTTATTCGGACCAATTGCTACATCAAGCCTAGGAGGTAGCAAATATGCATTTGTCATCGTGGATAATTATAGTAGATACACATGGACTTACTTTTTGGCACAGAAAAGTGGTTGCTTTAGGTATTTCTCTAAGTTTTGTAAACTTGTTCAAAATGAAAATGGGTTTATGATTTCATCAATTCGAAGTGATCACGGTGGTGAATTTCAAAACCGTGATTTTCAAGAATTTTGTGAATCTAATGGATACAACCATAATTTCTCTACTCTAAGAAATCCTCAACAAAATGGAGTAGTAGAAAGAAAAAATAGAAACTTATAAGAAATGGCTATAACCATGTTAAACGAACATAGCCTACCCAAATATTTTTTGACCGAAACCATAAATATGACATGCTATGTTATGAATAGAGTTCTAGTAATACCATTACTCGCCAAAACTCCTTATGAGTTATGGAACAACAAAAAACCCAATGTTTCATATATTAAAGTTTTTGGGTGTAAGTGTTTTATCTTGAATGAAAAAGATGTCTTAGAAAAAGTTGATGTAAAATCCGATGAAGGGATTTTTCTAGGTTATTCTTCTATTTCTAAAGCATTTCATATCCTTAACAAAAGAACTTTGATTATAGAAGAGTCTATTTTTGTTTTTTTCAATGAAGTTTCCAAAGTCAAGAAAAATAATTTTGATGATGATGTTAATTTTGATGCTTTGAATTTAAATAAAACCCCTTCTCTATTTAGCAACTTGGATGTATCTTCTTCCGAAATATCCTTACCCAAGGAATGGAAGTATATAGATGTTCATCCTAAGGAGCTAATCATAGGAGACACATCATAAGGGGTTCAAACTCGTTCTTCTCTTAAGAATTTTTGTGTCAACGTTGCTTTTCTCCCCCAAATTGAACCTAAATGCATTGACGAGGCCTTGAAAGATGATTCATGGGTCATCGCAAAGCAAAAAGAGTTGAATCAATTTGAGAGAAATGAGGTGTGGAAGCTTGTTCCTAGACCAAATAATCATTTAGTTATTGGTACTAAATGGGTTTTTAGAAACAAGCAAGATGAATTTGGTATCGTGGTTCGAAACAAGACTAGATTAGTAGCCAAGGGTTTCAACAAAGAAGCAGGTATCGATTATGAAGAAACATTTGCTCCTGTGACATGATTAGAAGCCATAAGGATGCTCCTTCCCTATGCTAGTAGTAATAATTTTAAGTTATTTTAAATGGATGTTAAAAGTGCTTTTCTTAATGCCTTTATTTCAGAATAAGTTTATGTTGAATAACCTCCCGGATTTAAGAATGATAATCTGCCTAATCATGTGTTTAAATTGACTAAAGCTCTCTATGGATTGAAACAAGCCCCAATGGCTTGGTATGAGAGACTTAGCTCATTTCTTATTGAAAATAAATTTTCTAAAGGTAAGGTTAATACAACATTGTTTATCAAAAATTTTAAAAATAATTTTCTTATTATTAAAATTTATGTTGATGATATTATTTTCGGTTCCACGAATGAATCTCTATGTGAATGATTTGGTTAAAGTATGAGTTTTGAATTTGAAATGAGCTTGATGGGGGAATTAACTTTCTTTTTAGGCTTACAAATCAAATAACTAAGCAATGGTATTTTTCGTATTCAAACAAAATATGCTTTAGATTTGCTAAAAAGGTTTAATATAGATAGTTCAAAGGCTATCAATACTCCCATGAGTACCTCCACTAAGTTAGACATTGATGAAAGTGGAGAAAACTTTGATCAAAAAGCGTATAGGGTTATGATAGGAGGTTTTCTATACCTTACCGCAATTAGATCGGATATCATCATGTTTAGTGTAGGACTTTGTGCTAGGTATCTAATCATAAGATATCTTATCTTAAAGTAGTTAAAAGAATTTTAGATATCTTAAAAGTACCACTAATCTAGGATTATGGTATCGAAAATCTGAGAACTTTGAACTAATTGCTTATGCTGATGTAGATTTTGCTAGATGTAGATTAGATAGAAAAAGCAAATCCAGAATATGTCAATTTTTAAGACACACACTTGTTTCTTGATCTTCCAAGAAATAAAACTCGGTTGCACTATCTACAACCGTAGCTAAGTACATTGCAGCTAGTGCATGTTGTGTGCAAGTTGTATGGATAAAAAACATTTTAGAGGAATATAAGATTTATCTTAAAAACATTCCAATAAAATGTGATAACACAAGTGCATTATATTTAATAAAAAATCACATTCAACACTCTAGAACTAAACATATTGAGAAACGAATTCGTGACTTATGAAGTCTCATTCATGTGATGCTCCTCTCCCATGAATTCTTACTTATTCTTCTCATGAAAGATGAATTTTATGAATTCCAATGGATATCCTAATTCTTGAAAGATGAATTTTTGAGTGTGATAATTATTTGCAAGATTGGGGATTTGATTTCATATGGATATCTTGATCCTTTTCATGAATCTCTTCTCTTTGTCAAAATAAAAACATGTTTTAACGAAAATTTATTTATTATTTTTGACTTGATTCAAATCATTTCTCAAATTTAGTTCTTAATGGATTCCCTACTTACCTTTCTTCCTCTTCTTCACGCAAAGTTATGATGACAAAGTTGGAGAAGTTGATGGAATCTGTCGCTTTAATGTTGATAACATTTAATAATAAGAACTTTTGAATGTGAAACTTGCTTGAATTTTTTTTACTACACTTGCATTGTTGAATTGTTCTCCTTTTTGTTGATGACAAAGGTGGAGAAATAATACCAAAATGTGGTAAATTGATGACAAATGTATGCAATGTATTTCATCATATATACTTGAAATGTTTGCTTCGTAAATTTCTTTCATTATGATAAGATATCTAGAGCTTAACTTGCTATTTTTCAATTGATATCTTACCATAGAATGATGAATTGCTATCTTTGTCATTTTTCATATTTGAAATATCATACTTGAAAATGGATGTCATGCCGTGACAACATTTTGATAAATACTTGGCATCATATTTTGAGAATGTTAGATCATGATAGGGATCATGATGTGCATGTTGATAAGCTTAATGAACTTAACTTATCGGTTTGATTCTTGAATTCAAAGACCTTGAATTCAAGAATGTCTTTTCTTAAATATGGTAGATAGATAGGAGGAGTTAAGGTTAACTACATTATCAATTGATTGTCCTCATAAAAAAGGGGGCGATTGTTGAATCTCGGATTTTGATGATGAAGTCAATTGTAAATTGTTTGATCTAATCTATATATTGATAAAAGTGTGCAGGATTAACTACAATAGCAGTAAGACATAAAGCATGTGTTGTTCTGGAGTCAAGATCGAGATCTCGTTGGGAGTTCAAGAGTTCATCGAAAATCCAGATGTTCGTCAGAAATTCTACCAAAACCAACCGAGAATTCCAGGAGTTTGCCAAAGAAGCTCATCGAAACTCGCCAAGAAGATCGTTATAAAGTCCATGTGCTTGCTGGGAGTCCACCAGAGCATTATCGAGTGTTCGTCGGATGCTCGCCGGAAGAGCAATCGATGCAATGGAATAAGAAGGGCTATGATTATGTTTTAGTTAATGTAGTTAGACCATACATTAAGTTAGGATTGGGAGGTAATCTCACTAACTTAATTATGAGCCAACGGGGCCCTTAATAGGGCTGAATTGAGCCAGATTGAGCAGCCCATTCAACACCTAGAATCTTGGCCAACGGTGGCACCGTCTAGAAGATAGTGTCACGAGTTGTTTGGGTGGTGGTATCGCCTAGACTGAGAGGTGGTACCACCAATAGTGAATGCTGCCACCGGTGGTATCACTCTTGTTGGGTGGTGATGTCGTCGATAGTAAATGCTGCCAGCAGTGGTACAACCTCAATCATATGGTGGTATCGCCTAGTGTTAGACCAACGACGATAGAACCACCCAATAATGGTGGTGGTATCGCCAATATTCCAAAATATGGGGATGTGACACTTTTTTTATTCCAATTTTGAAGACATTAGGCCCTATAAAAACCCAACCCTTTTCTACATGAAAAGGCATGAAAGTGTTAAATTATTCTTGAATTATTGGGGTTTAGGGTTGTAAAATTGACTTCAGCTAACATCCTTACTTTAGTTGAGCTTTACATTATTTCTTTGAATCCCTATATACTCTTATCCTTTAATTATTCGTATACCTAAATCGATTATGTAAAGTTTATATTTGTATCGTAATATTTCATATAGGCACATGCAGTCCGTTGTTTAGCATGTGTTTCCGATATATCCCAAATTATTGTTCATAATACCCTTTTGTACTCTAGTATTTGTGGGATAATATGAAATTTGCTAGAAATGGTAAAGGGATTATTTGGACCTTTGCTAGAAATGATAAAGAGTATGTGCTTAGAGCCCGCGATGCTCTAGATTATGTTTGGTAGTTATTCATAAATGGATGGACCATATTATGTTATGATCCTACTTCACCATCTGTGTTTGATATGATATCTAGAGCCTTAGTTATATGCTTCTATGCATGCTTTGGATAAGAATGAAATGTATGCAATGTCAAATGCAATGTTTGAGCTTTTGTTTCATATTCGTTCTTTGATATGCTCCAAAATGCTTCCTATGTCATTGATATACTCCGAAATGTTTCATTTGTTATTGATATGCTATGAAACATTTCATATGTCATTGATAAATTCTGAAATGTTACATTTGCCATTGATATGCTTCGAAATATTTTATCCACCATTGATATGCTCCGAAATATTTCATATGCCATTGATATGTTCCAAAACATTTCATACGCCCTTGATATGCTATGAAATGCTTCATATGCAATTGATATACCTTGTAACATTTCATACACCACTAATACGCCTCGAAATGCTCCATACATCATTGATTTACTCCAACTAATCTTTACTCAACTGTTATGAACAAAACATGCTTCGAACGAAATGACATTGTAAAATCTACATTCGATAAGTGGCTATCTATGAACTCTTGTATCCCTACCTTGTATTTGGTATCTTATTTGTTTGAAACTGTCCTCTTTCGTCATGGATATGTTAGTCACTTACTGAGCTCTATATGCTCACCCCATTGCTATGTAAATTTTTCAGAATAGCTTGTCACTCGCTAAAATGTTTAAATTGGGTTGAGGTTGTGGAAAGCTAGAAGACTTTGGGCAAACCTTTAGTGGATGATATGTTTTTGTTGTATAAGTATACTTGGTGTCTAATGGAATGTTTGATGGTAAATCTAAACTTTTGAGTTTCGTAAAAGTATAAAGAACCTCTCTTGTTTAGGATTTTGTAGTGTTAAGTTTAATTTGTGTAATGATATGAACATGTGGTAAATATTGGTTTTGTGATTATGTAGAATCCCACACTTGTGGATTTATGTGGTGGTTATTATCTTGGTGAGTTGGTTTTAGATTTTATGATTCTTCGAGTAATGTGGTATATGAATTTAAACTGCACATGTTTTATGAATTGTGGAATTATGGATGTGAATGACTTAAATGTTTTCTTAGTGTCCTCAAATGTGTGTTTGGATCTTCGAATGAATTATTATTGAATTATAATATTATTGATTCGGGGGGGGTGAGGGCGTGATAGGTTACTCCTATTTCATTACCTTTACAGATGATCTCTCAAGGTATGGACATATGTACTTGATTAAGTATAAGTCCGAAGCCTTCGAGAAATTCAGAGAGTATAAGAATGAAGTAGAGAACTAAACTGGAAAGAATATCAAGGCTCTTCGATCAGATAGAAGAGGTGAATACTTTTTAGGATCAAGAATGACACTAATAGAGGTGGGGGGAGTGAATTAGTGCACTGGATAAAAAGTAAGGAATTTAATTGATTCTGAAAAACTTCGTACGTTGAAAACCTTCATTCGATGAAAATGGTATTGAAATGTCGTTTTGAATCAAATAAGCTTATAAGAGAGTAGAGAAGAGGAGATTGGATAGTTTGCAGTGAAGTAATGTAGAATGCAACAAAAGTAAAGTACGCACCAAGAACATGCCGATTTCCTAGTGGTTTGATCGTCCAACCGACATCCACTCTCGATTCCTCCTCTGTCAAGGTCACTGAAGTCCATTAATGGTCTTCCTTCAATAGGCAAAGACCAACCACCTCTTTACAATACTTTTTTCTTTTCACCGGTTTAGGAGATAATCCTTACAAGCCTCACATCTCTTCTTGGATGATTGGAAAACTAAAGAGAGAAGAGGACACTTTGCACTTTTACAACACTTTTATACCCCAACATTTAAAGATTTTTTCCACACTTTGATTGTATTTTGTTACCCTTTCATGAAGAAAAGGGTGGGGTATTTATAGGCCCCAATGGCTTTAAAATTGGAGCTAAAAAGTGTCACATCCTGAGTTTCTAGGGTACTAGCAGTACCATCGTTAGTATTGTGCGGTACCACCGCCTAACACTCTAACACTGGGTGGTACCACCGCCTCACACTAGGTGGTACTATCACCTAGTCTGACAGTACTACCACTTGATAGAGCCTTGGAGACTGGGCTTTGGTAGTAACACTGCCTAATAGGGCGGTACCATAGCCTGGCAGCATTAACTGCTGACGGTAACACCACTAGTATGAGCAGTACCATCACCTAGACCACTTGGGAGGCTGAGCTTCAAATGGTTCCATCGCTCACCCTAGGCGATGCCACCGCCAGACAAGGTTCAGCAACTTGTTTGGGTCTTGAATCCATCCCAAACTAGTCCAATTACGGGCCCAATTGGCCCTTAACAGGGTTAATATGATTACCTCCTAAACCTAATCATAATTATGTGCTAACTATGATTTTTAAGGCATATACTCAATAAAATAACTCCAGTATGTTTAGGTTTATTCCGACGAGCTTCCGGTGATCTATTGGTGGACTTCCGATGATCTCTTGGCAATCTCCCAGCCGACTCATGGTAAGCTCATGGACTTCACAACAATCTTCTTGGCGAGTTCTGACGAGCTTCTTCTCGGTCAATTCCGACAGCATTTCTGATGAACCTTCGGACTCACGACGAACTCTAGAACTCCCAACGAAATCTTGATGTTATCTCCGACACTTCATTTTGATTTATGCCTTAATCTCTTTCATAGTTAATCATGCATACTTTTCTCAACATATATATTAGATCAAATAATTTACCAATTGATTCTCTCATCAAAATCCGAGATTCAACAATCTCCCTCTTCTTGATGATGATAATCAATTGATGATGGAGTTAACCTTAACTCTCCATATCTATTTGTCATACTTAAGAAAAGATATACTTGAATTCAAGGCCTTTGAATTAAGTATCAAACCTATAAGTTATATGCATTTAAACTTATCGATATGCACAACATGATATCAATCATGATTTACCATATCAAAATGAGATACCACGTATTTATCACAAAACAAATGATATCAAGTCATGACATCTATTTTTAAGTCCAATATAGAATGATGAGAGAAAATCATCATTGTCACGTATGATACAAATTTCAAATATGAAATTTAGCATGATTCAAATTTCAAGTTTGATAAAACTATTAAATCTTAGATTTTGATGATGAAACCAATTGATAGTGTTTATGATTTGATCTGTATTTTGAGTGATGCAAGAAGCTTCGATCAAGGAGAGACAATTAAAAAGCAGGAAGAATCATGTTGGGCCAGAGAAAAACATGTCAAAAGATTCGACGTTGAGCTGAAGGATCGGTCGACGTATTGATAGAAGAATTCGAGCCATGGATTCGGGTATTGGGCCAAGAAGAGAGGAAATTGCACTAAGAAAATCGGAGTTACAAAGGTCAACTGTCCGATTAGGTAATAGGCCACAAGAGAGGACGATGCGCCAAAGATTCGGACGAAGCATCGATGAAGCAATGACATGTCGGATAACATTTGATTTGCTTTATAATAATTATCTAGATCGAAGTAGGTTTTATTTGTGTAGGATTAACTATGATAGCAATTAAGGCATAAAATAAAATGAAGTCTGGGAGTCAAGAACAAGATTTCATTGGGAGTTTGAGAGTTCGTCGAAAGTACGGATGTTTATTGGAAGTTCTACCGAAATTGACTGAGAAGTCCAAGAGTTTGCCGAAGAAGCTCATTGGAACTCGCCAAGAAGATCATTGTGAAGTCCAAGAGCATGTCAGGAGTCCGCTTGAACATTGCCGAGAGATCATCGAAAGTTTGCCGAAAGATCGTCGGAAGCTCGTTGGAAGAAACCAAGAGTAACCAGACTATATTTGCTTAGTGTATGCCTTAGAATTCATAGTTAGCACATAATTAGGATTAGAATTGGGCCAACCTAATTAGGGGCTAGTTGGACCCATGTATGGACTATGTTGGGTCAAGTAAAAGGTCCAAACAATGACCCAACAGGTGGCACCGTCATGGCACAGTCTTCGAGATAGTGGTACCGCCCAGTGTCAGTGCTGCAGGCGGTGGTACCATCCAGCACAGGTGGTGGTATTGCTAGGACCCGGGAAACCTAGGATGAGACCTTTTTAGGCTCTAAGTTTGAATTAACTTGAGGCCTATATATACCCCTCTCATCCCTAGTTAACAGATACACAATTGAGTATACAAATTGGGAAAAATACTGTTGTAATCTTGAGAGTTTTCCTCCTCTAGCCTAAATGTTTAGAATTCTATTTAGGGACAAGTAAGTGGGGTTATAAAGGTTATCTCTTGAACTTGTCAAAAAGGTTGACTATGATGAAACCTTCTCACCCGTAGCCATGCTAAAATCCATCCGAATTCTATTGGCTATTGTAGCACACTATAATTATGAGATCTCAAAAATGGACGTGAAAATTACATTCCTCAATGGCAAACTTGAGGAGGAGGTGTATATGATACAGCATGAGGGATTCGTGTCCAAGGACTACCCAAATAAGGTATGCAGGTTGCTTAGATCCATTTATGGACTAAAGCAAGCTTTTCGAAGTTGGAACATAAGATTTGATGAAGCAATTAGATCTTATGACTTCATTAAGAATGAAGATGAACCTTATGTGTATAGGAAGATAATTGGGATCGCTATCACCTTCTTGGTGTTATATGTGGATGACATCCTGATTATTGGGAATGATGTAGGAATGCTATCCACAATAAAGTTATAGTTATCTAGACACTTCTCCATGAAGAACTTAGGGGAAGCATCCTATATCTTAGGGGTTCAGATCTATAGAGAGATCCAAGAGGATGCTTGGCTTATCCCAGTCCAAGTATATAGACACCATTGTCAAAAGATTTAGCATGAAAAATTCCAAGAGATGTCTCATATCGACGAGACATGGGATATTGCTTTCTAGGAGTATGTCCGCAAAGACTCTTGAAGAAAGGGAAAACATGGATAGGATACCCTATGCATCAGTAATAGGGTCTATCATGTATGTCATGCTATATACCAGGCCTAATAGAGTGCATGCTCTGAGTGTCACGAGCAAATATCAGGCAAATCCAGGCTTCGAGCATTGGAAAACAGTAAAGTGTATCCTTAAGTACTTGATAAGGACCAAGGATCTTTTACTAGTATATGGAGGTAGTAGCCTTAGGGTTGAAGGCTACACGGACTCAAGTTTTCAGTCCAATGTCGATGATAGCAAGTTAAATTCAGGGTATGTGTACACCTTGAATAGAGGAGTCATGTGCTGGAAGAGTTCCAAGCAAGACACTACTACTGACTCGATCATAGAGGAGGAGTACATTGCAACAGTAGAGGCAGCAAAAGAGGGAGTCTAGATGAAAAAGTTCATCACAGATCTGGGAGTCGTACTAGGTTGCGAGAAGCTAATTTTCATATATTACGATAACTACGGGGCGATTGCTCAAATGAGGGAACCCGGGTCTCATTAGAAGTATTCTAAGAAGCTTCCAACTTATTGGAGAGATCATGACCCGAGGAGATGTAGCATTGGAAAGAGTTACATCCGAAGATAACATTGTAGATCTACCGAAAAAGCTGTTATCTCATATTGTCTTTAAGCGTCAGGGTCTGATTAGGATCAGACACATAGGTGATTGGCTTTAGATCAAGTGGAAGATTGCTAGTCATAGGTACCCTGCAAGCCAATCATGTGAGTGATGGCATGTGTGACTTGACATGTAGTTTTTTTTGCTTATTATATTTTGGTATTTATCACTTTAAATTTATTGATGCTTATATATATATATATATATATATATATATATATATATATATATATATATATATATATATATATATATTGTGATGTCCTTGGATCTATGCAATGAGAATTAGATCGTGATGAGATCACGATAATGAGACCGATTTGCCTTTAAACATAAATCCTTAAAAATCCCGGTCATAGGTTACTCGAGAGGGACATCGAGATAATCGGATAGACTGGTATGTTTTATACCCATCCATATGATCGATGTAGCTAGTCTCAAAGCTGCTCGTGTGGGGACACTAGAGATACAATACATGTACTTATTGGGGAATGAGTTCACTGATTGATCCGCTTACGGAATACTGAATGGTTGATGATGCCTTATTGTTATAGCTTGAGGGATTCGTATCAAAGGATAGCCCAAATAAGGTGTATAGGTTGCTTAAGTCCCAAAGTTAGAACATAAGATTTGATGAGGTGATTGGATCTTATGACTTCGTTAAGAATGAAAATGAGTCTTGTGTGTATAGGAAGGTAAGTAAGAGTACTATCACCTTCTAGGTATTATATGTGGATGACATATTAATTATTAGGAATAATGTAGGAATGCTATCCACAGTAAAGACTAGGTTATCTAGACACTTCCCTATGAAGGACTTAGGAGAAGCATCATATATCTTGGAGATTCTGATCTATGAAGATAGATCGAAGGGGATGCTTGGCTTGTCCCAATCCTGGTACATAGATACTATTGTCAAAAGGTTTGGCATAAAAAATTCTATAAGATGTCTTATTACGATGAGAAATGAGATATCACTTTCTAGGAGTATGTCCCCAATGACTCCTAAAGAAAGAGCGAACATGGATAGGGTACCATATGCCTCAGCGATAGGGTCTATCATGTATGTCATGCTATGTACCAATCCTGATATAACGCATGCTCTGAGTGCCATGAGTAGGAATCAGGCGGATCTAGACTTGGAGCACTAGAAAGCAGTAAAGTGTATCTTTAAGTACTAGAGAATTACTAAGGATCTTTTACTAGTATATAGAGGTAGTAGCCTTTGTTGAATCTCATATTTTGATGATGAAATGAATTGGTGAATTAATGATCTAATCCATGTGTTGAGATAAGTGATGCAAGATTAACTATGATCGTGAGAAAGGAAAAATGATTAAAGAACAATTGAAGTTGGGCCAGAGTCAATGATCGAGCATCGAGTCGGATGAATCGGGGGATACACCGAAGGATCGAAAGATGCAGTGAAAGCTCATCAGAAGTTCACTGATAGCTCGTTAGAAGTTCGCTAGATTTCGCCAAAAGCTCTTTGGGAGTTCATTGGAAGTTTATCGAGAGTTTGGCTGAACAATTGACATGTCAAACAACTTAGATTACTTGTATTGTAATTTTTTTAGCCTTAACTTGTTAGGATCGGAGCGGCACTAAGAGGGGGGGGTGAATTAGTGCAGCGGATTAAAACTTCGGTTTTAATAAATCTTTCGTATGATAAGAACGGAACTTGAAAAGCTTAACTTGAAAGCGTATTCTTAAATATGCGCAGCAAAGGTAATAAGGAACTAAAACATGTAAGAAGGTTTGCAGTAATGTAAATAGCAATAATGAAATGCAAACCAAAGATCACGCCGATTTTAGAGTGGTTCGGTCAAATGACCTACATCCACTTGCGAGGCCCCTCTTCGATGAGGCTCCCACCTTCCACTAGCAAATCTCTTGAAATGGAAGAGCAAATACCCCTCTTACAACGTTTTACAAACAGTTCAACCTCTTACAAATTTTCAGCAAGAAAGGAGGAGAACTTTCTAGCAAATTGAAAACTAGACTTGCTAAGACTTTCTAAGATTTTTCTCTCAATCAATTGCCGCTCAAAAAGTTGTAATTGCAGCTGAGATTTGAGGGGTATTTATAGGCCTCAAGAGGATTCAAATTTGGGCTCCAAATTTGAATTCTCGTTGGGTTCCCGATGCTGGCGGTGCCACCGTCTGTCAGTGGCGGTGCCACCGCCTGTCACTGTCAGACGTTGACAGTGCTGGGCGGTGCCACCAACCAGCTCTCGGGCACTGGGCGGTGCCACCACCCAGCTCTCGGGTGCTGGGCGGTGCAACCGCCCAGTCAGGCAGTGCCACCTCCAGACTTTTCGGTTGATTGATTGGGCTTCAAACTTAGCCCAAACCAAGTCTAATTTTGGGCCTAGTTGGCCCCTAACCAGGATATAGGATTATCTCTTAATCCTAAACCTAATTATATGTTAACTACTTAACAAATACACATCCTAAGCAATTTTTCAACCGCGAACATCGAGTCTTGTTCCGGCGAGCTTTCCGACGAACTTCTTCCGACGGGCTCCCTGCAAGCTCCCGAACTTGTGATGACTTTAATGAGTAGCCGAGCCTTCTCGGTGATCTCCATGAACCTCCGACGATCTCTTCGGTGAACTTCCGAAAAATTCGACAGGTTCCGATTTTTCTCGGTTGGTTCGGTAGCATCTCGACAATTCTTGAACTCTTAAACGTCAATCGAACTTGACTCCGGTATCCTTGCTTTTGTGTTTTTCTGGTTATCGCAGAGTTAATCCTGCACACTTAACTCAATAATATGGATTAGATCAATTAACTCATCAATTGATTGCATCATCAAAATCCGAGATTCAACAATCTCCCCCTTTTTTATGATGACAATCAATTGATGACGGAGTTAAACATAACTCCCCCTATCTATATGCCATATTATGAGAAGATAAAACACTTGAATTTCATCCCATTGAATTCAAGCATAAACCGATAAGTTCTAACCGTAGAACTTATCGTTGTTCTCATTAAGTATAATGTAAATGCGAAACATCGATGAAAATCTTTTTCAAGTCGAAAGATAAGAGATAAAGATTTTCAACATGATCATACATTTTAGATATGCATTCAATATGATCAATCGATTGTGCGATATACTCAAGGATTATGCAAGGCACATAAGACATTCATATCACATTAGCTTATTTATGCTATAAGTCATCACTTTTCTCCCCCTTTGTCATCAAAAAAAAAAAATTTTACAGAAAAATTTAGCATTCATTCTATCAAAAATTCAACTTCGTTAAGTTGAAATTCGTCATCCATTCATTCATGTTGAAAAAGAAAAATCAGCATTTATCTAAAAGCATATATCCAGAATTTAAACAACAAAAGTTTAGTTTCTGTTCAAAAGACGACCAGCTTGAAACATGAGATCAAGAGTAAAACAAAACAGAATAAAAGATACATCAATCCGTAGGAGGTAATCCATAGTGCTGATATATAACATCTATTTTTTGGTTTAGCTGTCGTAGTTCCTTTAAAATTTCCATTTGCTGGAGTTGAATTTGTTCCTGCTGCGATTTGAGTTGGTCTTGTTGAAATTTGATCTGAGATAATTCTGCCATAATGATTCCTTTAGAGGATGAAACAGGAGCTGAAGGCGCTGCATCAAAGGGACTAGGAGGAGGAGATTCATTTCCCATAAGAATTGGTGTTTCTGGTTGTTCTACTGGTGGAGGAATAGGATCTGTCCTTCTAGGTTGCCTTACCCATATTCCATTGTTAAATATGCACCTAATTCTCTTTAGCAGATTTTTATTGATGACATTATATCTATTACTCTGAATTGTTTCTTCATCGAGTGGGATGCAAATGTTATAGGCACGAAGAAATCTAGTGATTAACCCCCCATATGGCAACATAATATCTTTAGCTGTAATTTCCTGCATGTGTTGTCGTATTGAGTATCCAAAACAGTTTTGTTGACCAGTCATGATCCAATACATGGTGCTTATCTCTACTGTACTTATTTCATCAAGATGATATTGCTTAGGGAATAGTATGCTTGTCATGATATGATATAGAATCTTAGAGTTAAAAGGTAGTAAGTGTTCGCAACTCTTGGGTATTATTCCAAAGTTTAAGTTTGCAAAAATGGTTTCGACAGCTTCGGCGTAGGTTGCTCCTATTATATTCACATCCCATTTTGTTCTAAAATAGCAACCCCTATCTTTTTCAGTGATGCCGATTAGTTCACAAATAGAATTATCAGAAATCCTAATTTGTGTTCCTAACATGTAAGAACTTAGGCTATCGTTATCTACCCATAGGTTTGCATAAAAGAGCTTAACTAATCTAGGATAAATTGGTTCATCTATTTGTAAGAGAGGTAGGGCCTCTAGATGAGCAAACCACCTAATGGGTTCTAAATCTCCTAGTTCATCAAGATCAACGTATTTTCCCTTATGGATATATCTTATTTTAAAGTTTGGAAATCTAAGGGCATCTTCTTTGGATCTAAAAAGATTATGGTCATATGAATCTCCTTCAATCCTTTTCCCTTTTGATCTCTTAGGAGCCATTTTCTAGACAAAATGATAAGAGAAATATGAATTGTAATGAATAGGTGACACAAGAAGAGAGTGAAGGGAAGATTTTACCTTATAGAGTGTTTCTGAGATGATGGAGAGTTTGGACCAATAATATTCCTTCTCCAAGGTCTGGAGAAGTTAGAATGAGGGATTGAGAGATTTTGGGAGAGTTGGAGCAAGAGTTCCACGGGTTGGGGACGGTGTCACCGTCGGCCCTAACCCTCTCGGGTTTAAAAGGGCTCTCGGGCGGTGCCACCTCCTGGCGCCCGAGCGCTCAGGCGGTGCTACCGCCGATTCTGGCGGTGTCACCGCTGGCTAGCCGCGGAAGAAGAAAAAAAAAAGAAAAAAAAAAATTTTCTTCCTCCTTGATTTCCAGAGGTCTTTGACACAAGCAAAGGTTGAGATATTGAGTTATATTTTAATATATCATTTGGAATTGAAAGAAGAGGATGAAATCAAATCCATAAACGAGCGGGACAAGGATGAGCCAATCTTCGTAAACTACATTCAAACGTCTTACTCTAAGTGACAATTTAACATGCCTAGTTCCCTTCTAATAAATTCAAATTTGTCTTCATTTAGGGCTTTTGTAAATATATCTGCTAATTGATGCTTCGTGTCAATGAATTCTAGAACAACATCATTATTAAGGACATGATCGCATATGAAATGGTGCCTAACGTCGATGTGCTTAGTTCTAGAGAGCTGAATTGGATTTTTAGTAAGACATATGGCACTAGTATTGTCACATTTCATGGGGATATTTTTAAAATGAATTCCATAGTCTTCTAATGTATTTTTCATCCATACAACTTGTGCATAGCATGCACTCGCAGCAATGTATTCGGCTTCCGCCGTTGATAGTGCAACTGAATTTTGTTTCTTGGAAGTCCAAGAAACAAGTGCATGTCCTAAATATTGGCATATTCCGGATGTACTTTTTCTATCAATCCTACATCCCCCAAAATCGGCATCCGCATAAGCCATTAAATCAATTTTTTTAGATTTTGGATACCATAAACCTAAATTTGGAGTTCCTTTAAGATACCTAAATATTCTTTTAACACATTTAAGATGAGATGATTTAGGATTTGATTGAAACCTAGCACAAAGTCCTAGACTAAACATGATATCTGGTCTAGTCGTGGTAAGGTAGAGTAGACTACCTATCATACCCCTATATGTTTTTTGATCGAAATTTTCACTATTTTCATCCATATCTAACTTAGTCGCAGTACTCATAGGGGTGTTTATTGCTTTTGAATTATCCATGTTAAATCGTTTTAACAATTCTAACGTATATTTAGATTGGTTAAGAAATATACCATCCTTAAGTTGTTTGATTTGTAATCCTAAAAAGAAGGTTAATTCTCCCATTAAACTCATTTCAAATTCATGACTCATAGATTTGGCAAATGATTCACATAGTGATTCATCCAAAGAGCCAAAAATAATATCGTCAACATAAATTTGCACAATAAGAAAATTATTTTCAAAATGTTTAATAAACAATGTAGTATCAATCTTGCCTATGGTAAAATTATTTAAAATAAGAAAGGAACTAAGCCTTTCATACCAAGCTCTAGGAGCTTGTTTCAAGCCAAAGAGAGCCTTAGTCAATTTGAATACATGATTAAGAAGAAGAGAATTTTCAAATCCGGGAGGTTGTTCGACATATACTTCTTCGGAAATAAAACCATTCAAGAAGGCACTTTCGACATCCATTGGAAATAGTTTAAGATTATAACAACTAGCATAGGCAAGGAGCATCCTTATGGCTTCTAATCGAGCCACGGGAGCGAAGGTTTCTTCGTAATCGATACCTTCTTCTTGGTTGAAACCTTTGGCCACTAATCTAGCCTTGTTTCTAACCACGATACCATCTTTGTCTTGCTTGTTTCTAAAGACCCACTTAGTACCAATCACTAAATGGTCACTAGGTCTAGGAACAAGCTCCCACACCTTGTTTCTCTCAAATTGATTCAATTCCTCTTGCATTGTAATAACCCAAAAATCATCTTTTATGGCCTCGTCAATGCACTTAGGTTTGATCTGAGAGAGGAAGGCGTCATTAGCACAAAAATTCTTGAAAGAGGAACGAGTTTGAACCCCTTTAGATGTATCCCCTATAATTAGCTCCTTTGGATGAGCATCTATATACTTTCATTCCTTAGGTAAGGAAATTTCGGAAGAAGGTGCATCCAAGTTGCTATTTTGAGGAGGGAGTTCATTTAAATTCAAATTATCAAAACCAAGATCATCATCAAAATCATTTTTCTTTAAATTTGAAACTTCACTAAAAACTACATGAATAGACTCTTCAATTACTAAGGTTCTTTTATTAAAAACCCGAAAAGCTTTAGAAACGGAAGAGTAACCAAGAAAGATGCCTTCATCGGATTTAGCATCAAATTTTCCTAAGGCATCCCTTTCATTTAAAATAAAGTATTTACAACTGAAAACTTTAAAATAGGAAATATTTGGTTTTTTGTTATTCCATAATTTATAGGGAGTTTTTGATAAGGATGGTCTAATTAGGACTCCATTTATGATGTAGCAAGCCGTATTTACGGCTTCGGCCCAAAAATACTTAGGTAAACTATGTTCATTTAACATAGTTCTTGCCATTTCTTGTAGGTTTCTATTTTTCCTTTCAACTACTCCATTTTGTTGGGGATTTCTTGGAGTGGAGAAGTTGTGATTGTATCCATTAACTTCACAAAAATTTTGAAAGTCACGGTTTTGAAATTCGCCACCATGATCACTCCGAATTGATGAAATCATGAACCCTATTTCGTTTTGAGTGAGTTTACAAAATTTAGAGAAATACTTGAAACAATCACTTTTGTGAGCTAAGAAATAGGTCCAAGTGTATCTAGAGTAGTCATCCACAATCACAAAAGCATATTTGCTTCCACCTAGACTAGTTGTATCAATTGGTCCACATAAGTCCAAATGGATCAATTGTAACGGTCTAGTGGTGCTAATTTGATTTTTTGATTTGAAGCTTGTTTTTATTTGCTTCCCTAGTTGACATGCATCGCATACCTTATCTTTAATAAACTTCATATTCGGAATCCCTCGTACTAATTCTTGAGATGAGATTTTTTAGATATTGTTTTCATGCTTGTATGGCCTAATCTCTTATGCCAAAGCCAAGCATCATCATTTATGCATGGAGAAACACACTTCATTACTTAGTTCATCAAGATTGATGGTATAGACATTATTTTGTTTTAAAGCAATCATAGTCATGTTATGATTTGGTTTTCAACAATGCACATATTTGATTCAAATCTAACGATATAACCTTTTATCGCATAATTGACTAATGCTCAATAGATTATGTTTTAATCCATCAACTAGTAACACATCATCAATGGAAAAACTTGATTTGTTACCTATGGTTCCCCTTGCCAATGATTTTGCCTTTGTTGTTGTCTCCAAGGTGACATAGCTTAAATCCATGCTAGTGAGCTTGGTGAATTGGGATGGATCTCCGGTCATATGCCTTGAGCATCCACTATCAAGATACCATCTCTTGCTCCTAGCATGTGATGGTGTATGTTTCTACAAGAAGGAATTATTTTTAGGTACCCATTTACTTTTGGGTGCCTCAAAAACTAATCTAGCTTGTTTATCATGTTGTATAGACTTGATTATGGTTCCTTTAGGAACCCAAATCAATTTGTTTGGACTAATTTTCTTGAATGGACATTGGTAAGTCATATGTCCATATTTGCAACAAAAGTTGCAATTGCTTTGGTGTTGAACATGTAAGATAGGACCTTTAATGAAGGTGGTTGGATTTTGGTGAGTACTTCTCACAAATCCGATTCCACTCCTTTTAGGGACGTGACCCTTATTTGTAAGGATCATGTTTAAGGACTTGCTACCGACCACGAATTTCTTCAAGGTGTCCTTAAGCACCAAGTTCTCATTTTGGAGAGTATTTAAATCATGGCATTTAGCACATGGAGCTAGACTATCATGATATTCAGTTTTTAATTTATCAAAAGCACAAGTAAGACTATCATGCTCCTTTTTTAGCAATTTGTATTTTCTACTAATGGTCTTACATTCATCAAATAACTCATAGAAGGCATTTAATAATTCATGATAAGGTACATCTGCATTAATTAAATCCGTTACCTCTTCTTCGAAGGCCATTAGGGCGTAGTGAGCAACTTGCTCGGTGTTGGACTCCTCTTCTTCGGACGTGCTTGAATCATCCCATATTGCCTTGAGCGCCTTCTTCTTTGGTGTTCTCTTTTTGGCTTGAGGGCAATCATTCTTGTAGTGTCCCGGTTTTTTACATTCATAGCAAATCACTTGGTCCTTCTTTTGTTCAAATTTATTTTTTTTATTATTTTTAAATTTGTTCTTCCTTAAATATTTTTTGAATTTTTGAGTCAAAAGTGCAATGTCATTGTCACTGTCCTCATCACTTGATGTTCCTTTCAAGTGGTCTTCTTGTGATTTGAGTGCCATATCCTTCCTGTTCTTTGGAAGGGGGTTCTCGAGCTCGTCATGAGCTTGACATGTCATTTCGTAGGTCATTAGAGACCCAATGAGTTCTTCAAGAGGGAATGTTTTAAGGTCTTTGGCCTCTTGAATGGCCGTAACTTTTGGATCCCAACTTTTAGGGAGAGATCTTAAGATTTTAGTTACTAGTTCAAAGTTAGTAAAATCTTTACCAAGAGCTTTGAGTCCATTGATGACATCCGTAAAACGGGTGTACATGTCTCCGATGGACTCACTTGGTTTCATTCGGAAAAGTTCGTAAGAGTGCACAAGAATATTGATTTTGGACACTTTCACTCGGCTAGTGCCTTCATGAGTGACCTCAAGAGTTCTCCAAATATCAAAAGCCGAATCACAAATTGAAACACGATTAAATTCATTTTTGTCTAGTGCACAAAACAAGGCATTCATAGCCTTTGCATTTAAAGCAAAAACCTTCTTCTCCGATTCATTCCATTCGCTCATCGGAAGAGAAGATTTTTGAAATCCGTTTTCCACAATAGTCCAAAGCTCGAAATCCATAGAAATGAGGAAGATCCTCATCCGAGTCTTCCAATACGTGTAATCCGACCCATTAAACATGGGTGGACGTGTGATAGAGTGTCCCACATGCATACCGAAGTAAGCCATCTATCTTGGGTATTAAACCAAATATGAGAGTGAACCAGCTCCGATACCAATTGTTAGGATCAGAGCGGCACTAAGAGGGGGGGTGAATTAGTGCAGCGGATTAAAACTTCAGTTTTAATAAATCTTTCGTACGATAAGAACGGAACTTGAAAAGCTTAACTTGAAAGCGTATTCTTAAATATGCGCAGCAAAGGTAATAAGGAAATAAACATGTAAGAAGGTTTGCGGTAATGTAAATAGCAATAATGAAATGCAAACCAAAGATCACGCCGATTTTAGAGTGGTTCGATCAAATGACCTACATCCACTTGCGAGGCCCCTCTTCGATGAGGCTCCCACCTTCCACTAGCAAATCTCTTGAAATGGAAGGGCAAATACCCCTCTTACAACCTTTTACAAACAGTTCAACCTCTTACAAATTTTCAGCAAGAAAGGAGGAGAACTTTCTAGCAAATTGAAAACTAGACTTGCTAAGACTTTCTAAGACTTTTCTCACAATCAATTGCTGCTCAAAAAGTTGTAATCTCAGTTGAGATTTGAGGGGTATTTATAGGCCTCAAGAGGATTCAAATTTGGGCTCCAAATTTGAATTCTCGTTGGGTTCCCGATGCTGGCGGTGCCATCGCCTATCATTGTCAGACGTTGACAGTGCTGGGCGGTGCCACCGCCCAGCCCAGGCGGTGCTACCGCCCAGCTCTCGGGCACTGGGCGGTGCCACCGCCCAGCTCTCGGGTGCTGGGCGGTGCAACCGCCCAGTCTGGCAGTGCCACCGCCAGACTTTTCGGTTGATTGGTTGGGCTTCAAACTTAGCCCAAACCAAGTCTAATTTTGGGCCCAGTTGGCCCCTAACCAGGATATAGGATTATCTCTTAATCCTAATCCTAATTACACGTTAACTACTTAACAAAAACACATTCTAAGCAATTTTTCAACCGCGAACGTCGAGTCTTGTTCCGGCGAGCTTTCCGACGAACTTCTTCCGACGGGCTCCCAGCAAGCTCCTGAACTTGTGATGACTTTAATGAGTAGCCGAGCCTTCTTAGTGATCTTTGTGAACCTCCGACGATCTCTTCGGCGAACTTCCGAAAATTCCGACAAGTTCCCGATTTTTTCTTTGTTGGTTCCGGCAGCATCTCCGACGATTCTTCAAACTCTTAAACGTCCATCGAACTTGACTCCGGTATCCTTGCTTTGTGTTTTCTGGTTATCGTAGTTAATCCTGCACACTTAACTCAATAATATGGATTAGATCAATTAACTCATCAATTGATTGCATCATCACAATCCGAGATTCAACATAACTATCATGGTTAGGACTTTAATTTGAATTAGTTATAGGGAGAAATCCTAATTGAGGGTCAATTAAGCCCTTAACAAGGTTGAATTAGGCCAATTGGATGGCCCATTCAGCCACTTGGAGCCACGTTAGGTAGTGGCGCTACCCAGACTGGGCAGTGGTACCACTTGAGGCTTAGTCTCCCAAGTGGTCCGGGCAGTGGTACTGCTTAAACTGGCGGTAGTACCATCAATAGTTAATACTGCCAAGCGGTGAGATAGCCCTATCAAGTATTGGTATCGCTAGAGCCCGATCTCTCAGGCTTTGTCAAGTGGTCATACCGCCTAAACTTGGTCATGGTATTGCCTAGTGTTAGTCTGTAGGCGATGGTACTACCCAATAATGGTGGTGGTACTGCTAGTACCCCAAAAATCGAGGATGAGATATTTTTTGGCTCTATTGGGGCCTATATATACCAAACTCTTTCTTGCATGAAAGAGAACGAAAAGTGGGAACAAAAGTCTTAGGATTTTGGTTGTAAAAGTATTGAAAAAGTGCTAAGTGTCCTCCTCTTTCTTTAGCTTTGTGATCAATCTAAGAGAGGTGTGAGGCTTGTAAAAGGTTATCTCCTAAACCCATTAAAAGGAGAAAGTGTTGTAAGAATATGGTTCATCTCACCCATTGAAGGAAGATTGTTAGTGGACACCTGTGGCCTCAACGGAGGAGGAATCAGGAGTGGATATATGTCACGATGACCGAACTACTATAAATTTGGTGTGCACTCTTTTTTTGCTCTTCATTACTATTGTTCTCTATTTTTAATTGTTTATTACATTTACTTTAAGTGAAACACACTTTTGATATCAATTTCGATACGGGTTTCATCGAATCAAGCTTTTCAAAATCATTGAAGTTTTTCGACTCAACAAAATTTTTATCGTAAGCACTAATTAACCCCGCCTCTGAATGCCAACTTGATCCTAGCACCCTTAGGGTTGAAGGCTATACAGACTCGAGTTTCTATTCCGATGTCAATGACAACAAGTCAAATTTGGGATATGTGTACACCTTGAATGGTGGAACAGTAAGCTAGAAGTGTTCAAAGAAGGATACTACTGCTGACTCGACCACAGAGGTGGAGTACATTCTTACAGTTGAGGCAGTAAAAGAGGGAGTCTAGATAAAAAAGTTTATCATAGATCTAGGAGTCGTGCCAAGCAGCAAGGAGCTGATTCCCTTACATTACAATAACTACGAGACGATTGCTCAAATGAAGGAACTCAAGTCTCATCAAAAGTATTCTAAGGAGGTTCCAACTTATTAGAGAGATTATGCCCCAAGGAGATGTAGAAGTGGAAAGAGTTTTATCAGAAGATAACATCGCAGATCCACTAACAAAGTCATTATCTCATATTGTCTTTAAGCGTCACAAGCGTCTGATAGGGATCAGACACATAAGTGATTAGCTTTAGGTTAAGTAGGAGATTACTAGTCATAGGTGCCTTGGATGCCAATTACATGAGTGATGGCATGTGTGACATGACATGCACTCTTTTTGCTTATTATATTATTTGATATTTTATCACTTTATATTGCTTATTACATATATATATATATATATATATTTATTTATATTGTGATGCCCATGGATATGTTCAATGAAAATCAGATCATGATGAGATCACGATAATGAGACCACATTCTTTCCTATATGAAAGAGCATAAAAAGTGTGAATAAAAGTCTTAAGATTTTGGTTATAAAGTATTGAAAAAGTGCTAAGGGTTCTCCTCCTCCTTTAGCTTTGTAAAAGGATAGTTCATCTTCGCCCATTTAAGGAAGATCGTTAGTGGATGCCGGTGGCCTCAATTGAGAGGAATCAGGAGTGGATGTAGGTTACGATGACCAAACCACTATAAATTTGGTGTGAATACTCTTTTTGCTCTTCATTACTATTATTCTCTATTTTTAATTGCTTATTACATTTACTTCAAGTGAAACAAACTTTCGATATCAATTCCGATACAGGTTACATTGAATCAAACTTTTTTAAATCATCGAAGTTTTATGAATCGATGAAATTTTTATCGTAAGCACTAATTCCCCCCCTCTTAGTGCCAACTTGATCCTAATAGTTAGTATCAAAGTAAGGTTACTCTCTATTTGGTTTAAAACCTAAGAGAGAAGATTTTTATCGGCAATCAAAAGAGTCTTTCTATCACTCATCCTCCTATGTTCAATAGGACAGCTACACGTATTGGAAAAATAGAATGAGAATTTTCTTGCTTTCTATGGATTTCAAATTGTGGAACATTGTTGAAAATGGTTTTGAGAAGTCTTCTAAACCAATGAACGAAATGAATGATTTAGAAAAGAAGACTTTATCTTTGAATGCTAAAGTGATGAATGCTTTGTTTTGTGCTCTTGATAAAAATGAATTTAATTGGGTTTCTATATGCGAAACTACACATGACATTTGACACATGCTCGAAGTCATACACGAAGGCACAAGTAGAGTTAAAGTATCAAAAATTAATCTTTTGGTTCATAGCTATGAGTTATTTCGCATGAAACAAAGCGAGACTATTGGAGACATGTATACCCGTTTTACGGATGTCATCAATGGTCTAAAAGCACTTGGTAAAATTTTTTCTAATTTTGAACTTGTTAACAAGATATTAAGATCCATTCTAAAAAATTGGGATCCTAAAGTAACGATAATACAAGAAGCAAAGGACCCAAATATCTTTTCGCTTGAAGAATTTATCGGATCCTTGATGACCTGTGAAATGGCGTATATAGCATATGATGAACTTGAGAACAATCTTTCAATGAATAGGAAGGACATGATGTTAGGATCAAGAATGACACTAGCGGGGGGGGGGGGGGGGGGGGGGTGAATTAGTGCAACGGATAAAATTGACAAATTTAATCCATTTCGAAAAACTTTGTATAATGAAACTCTTAGTTTGACGAAAACCATATTGATATATTATTTGACTCGAATAAGTTTATAAGTGAGTAGAGAAGAGGGGATTGGACAGTTTGTAATGAAGTAAAGTGGAATGAGCAAAAGTAAAGTACGCACCAGGAAAAAAACATGCTAATTTTATAGTGGTTCGAATGTCTGACCTACATCTACTCTCAATTCCTCCTCTATTGAGGCCACCAGCATCCATTAATGGTCTTTTTTCAATAGGTGAATACCAACCACCCTCTTACAACTCTATTCTCCTTTTGATAGGCTCAGGAGAGAACCTTTACACCCCCACTACCTCATCTCTTAAACTTCACCAACACTTAGAGTTTGAGAGGAGTTCTTATAAGATTACAATAGTATTTTTCTTTCTCTTTGCTCTTAGTTCTTGTTTAGTCTGAGTAGGGATGAGAGGGGTTTTTATAGGCCCCAAATGGATTCAAACTTGGAGTCTAAAAGTGTCTCATCCTCGATTTTCGAGGTACTAGTGGTACCACCAACTGTGCTGGGTGGTACCACCACCTTCAGCATTGACACTGGATGATACCACCACCTAGTTTGGTGGTACTATTGCTTGACACAGTTTGGGAGATTATGTATGGGTAGTACCACTGCCTGACATAGTCTCGGAGATTGTGCCACTGAAGGGTTACATGTTGGGTCACTTTTTGGTTCTTTTACTTAGCCTAACACAGCCCAAACTTGGACCCAATTGGCCTTTAATTGAGTTGGCTCAAGTCCACCCAATTACACCTAAAACCTACTTCAATCTAGATAATTATTACAAAGCTAAATCAAATATTGTCTGACATGTCGTTGGTTCATCGATGCCTCATCCGATTCTTCATCTCAATTATCCTCTCTTGTGGAGTATTGCCCAATCAGCTAGTTGACCTCCGCAACTCCGATTTCCTTAACATAATTTCCACTCTTCTTGGCTTGATGCTTGAACCCATGGCCCGAAGCCTCCTACCAATATGTTGATCGATCCTCCGGCTCAACGTCCAATCTTCTAACATGTTCCACTTTGGCCCAATATGATTCTTCCTGCTTTAATTGTCTCTCCCTGAACAAAGCTTTCTATGCCACTCAAAATGCAGATTAGATCATAAACACTATCAATTGGTTTCATCATCAAAATTTGAGATTCAACAATCTCCCCCTTTTTATGATGGCAACCAATTGATGACGAAGTTAACCTTAACTCCCCCTATCAATATGCCATATTGATAGAACCTTTAAATTCAGAAAATCATGCAATGTATCAAAATATAAAATCATCATTACATGCATGATTCAAATCATCAGCATTACTTCTCCCCCTTTGTCATCAACAAAAAGGAGAAATGTATCTAGCAAGCTTTTGAGATAGGCAAGTTTTACAATATACAAGCTAGCAACAATTTTAAGTTGTTCAAGTTTACAAATTTAACTTTTTTTTTTTTAGATATGCAATTTTATAAGTTTTGCTTCTTGAGATTGCAAGCTAACAATTCTTGGTGATGTTCAAGATAGCAAGTTCTTTCTTCTCTTTTGAGAAGTGCAAGCTAGTAATTTTTTGCTCCCTTTGTAATGTTCGAGTTAGCAATTTTTGCTTCCTTTACCGCCCAATTCATTCTCCTTGCAATTATCAAGCTAGCAAATTTAGCAAGTTTTACATCATTTTAGAACATGTAGCTAGCAAATTTTATATCATTTTAGAGCATGCAAGCTAGCAAGTTGTACTCCCCCTTTGTCATTGTCCAATAGAAGGGAAGAATTCAATGTTGTAATTCTTTTCCCTTTACTTCAATCATTAAATCATGACAAAGATAAATAACAAAGATGAATTTACATCAATATTTCAATAAAAAAAAAATCAACTCATGAATGTCAAAAGACCATATATCATTTTTAACAAATTTCTTCTTTTTCAAATAGAAAGAATGATAGTAAATGATCTTGATTCAAAAAGAAGACTCAAGTCATAAAAAATAAGAAATCAAGATCATAATCCGAAAAATGTATAAGGAGAATTTATGTATTTTGGAGATTTAACAATTTGCCTAAATTTAACATTCAAACTAGCAATTTTAGTATTCTTGATATGCTAGCAATTTTCTTTCTTCCCATTGTTATTATAAACAAAGAAGAGGTAGAGTGGAAGAATACAATGGTACAATTTTTTACATCAATGCTCTACTTATAACATAAGGTTTACAACCACAAATACAAAGGAATTACCCATCATGTCATGAAAGATAATATCAAAGATCATATGATTGACAAAAGACATGATTCATTTTGACAAATCCCCTCTTAAATAATCAAAAGGAAATCATAAGATATCACTCTTCAAAAGATATTTTAAGTCATGAATTCCAAGAAAGATATTCTCTTTAGTAAACAACAAAAGAATTGTAGGAGAACAAATAATAAATGATCTCGATTCATGTATTTAAGTAAATATTTTTAAACTATTATTACTTCGAATCATTATGCATAATTTTAAAATATAAAACCATCAAGCATGATACAAACATTTATTTTCTAAACATTCATCATTATTTTTAACTCATTCAATTTGTCAAATTATCAAAATCACGTTCAAGGGATTCTAAATGACATAAATAGATTTATCATTTTCTTATTAAAACATCAATAAGATAGAGATAGAGAAATTTTCAAAATGCATTCCCTTTTTAGTTGTTTCAATTTATGTGGTTTGATTTCTTATAAACATGCCCTAGTTTTTTATGCCAAATTGAAACATACATCATCATTTGAAATAAAAAAAAAGATTTATCACAAAAATAATCAAGATCAAAATTGTAACACATAATTCCAAAAAATAAGATTTCAAATCATCATTATGTTAGAACCCTTGCGGATTCTAAGCTTGGGGTTAATCTCTTTAGGGGATCAGCCTCCTAAGAACTCTATAGGGGTTTCTTCCTCTACGTTGCTGCTCAAAGGCTACTAAAATGATTCATCTATTCCTTGGGAAAAGAGGATGAATACATGACTATTTATAGGGCTTCTAACAAACTCCTAATTAGGACTCCTACTCAAGACTCCTACTTCTAACCAACTCCTAATGCTTCTCTAAGAAATAACCTCCAAACTAATCCAAACCTTAGCCGACCTCTTCACCTCTTTAATAGGGGTCGGCTAGGTAGGTTTTACATAAATGCCCCTTTTAATGAAACTCAATTAGGATTCTCTTAGCTAGAGTCATAACAAACTCACCCTCTTCAAATCAGCCTTGTCCTCGAGGCTGACGATACATAAATTCTGGGAATTTGATCTTCAAGTCGTCATAGTTCTCACAAGTGGCATCTTTTGTTGATAGGTTCACCCACTGTATTAGCACTTCAGTAGTGGGTCATCATCGTCGAGTCACGATCTGTTGATCAATAATGGCACTCGATTGGGTCTGGAGTTCTCCTTGGGGAGTCATATTCGGTATATGGCTTTGGGTTGTCTCGATTTGTCTCAACTTGTGCTTTAAACATGACAAATGGAAGACTGGATAAATACATGAGTTGGCGGGTAAGTCTAATCTGTATGATACCGCTCCAATACTCTCCAAAATTTGGTAGGGTCCATAGAACCGAGGAGCAAGCTTCATAGATGCTCTGGTCTGGATTGATGTTTACTTGTATGGCTGGAGCCGTAGGAAGACCCAATCTCCTATTAAAAATTCTCTTTCGCCTTTGTGTTGATCATATTATTGTTTTATCCTTGATTGAGCTGTAGTGAGATTATCTTTTAGCAACTTCAGCATTTTGTCTCTATCCTATAGTTCCCTGTCTACTTGTTCTACTTTAGAGGTGCCCAACACATATTTTGGGATCAGAGGGGGAGGTTGGCCATACATAGCCTCATAGGAAGTACATTTTGTGGATGAATGATAAGTTGTATTATACCACCACTTGGCCTAGGGAAGTCACTTTGTCCACTCTTTTGGCTGGTCACTAGTGAAGCATCTAAGGTATGTCTCCAAGCACCTATTCGCTACTTTAGTCTAGCCGTCGGTTTGTGGGAGATAACTCTGTCCAAAATATGGAATAACTCTGTCCAGATTTTCAATTTAGTTCCCTACATCTGGAATAACTCTGTCCATATTTTCAATTTAGTGCCTTGCATCTGGAATAACTCTGTCCAAAATCTGCTCGTGAAGACCCTATCTCGATCACTTACAATAGATCTCGGCATCCTATGTAATTTTATAATATTGTTCATTAAGATTCGAGCAATACTAGAAGTAGTGTAGGAATTACGAATAGTGCAAAAGTAAGTATACTTTGTAAGACGATCAACCACGATAAGAATTATACATTTTCTTTATGATGAGGGAAGCCCTTCGATGAAGTTCATTGATATATCAGTCCATATTGAGTCCGAGATGGATATAAGTTGCAGATTTCTAGGACTTGCCATTGTCTCACCTTTATGTCTTGACATACATCACATTGTGCCACAAATTTAGCAATAATATTTTTCATCCCTACCCAATAAAAATTTTGCTTAACTCTCTTATCGGTTCTAAGGAACGTAGAGTGCCCATCTGAAGGTGTGGAATGCATCTCTTGAAGGATGGTCTTTTTACAAGTAGAATTTGGCACAAGCATAATGCGTCTCTTATAGCGCAATTCTTTTGAGTCCCAACTGTAATGAGCCACAAAGCTTGGTGTTTCCTCCAATTTTTTTATGATCTTACTAGTCTTTAGATATTCCTACCATTCCCTCTTAATATTGTCAAGGTAGTCGCTGGTCGGAAGTAAAATGATCAAAAATTCAGCTTGCTTTGGTAGTCACGAAAGCGCATCTGTAATAATATTCTATATCCCCTTTTTATAAGTTATTTTATAATTATATCCAAGAAGCTTTGTTACCCAATTTTGTTGCTCAGGGGAAGATATCTTCTGCTCCATGAAATATTTTAGGCTTTTATGGTCGGTCTTGATTTGAAAGCGTCGCCCGATCAAGTACGGTCTCCATTTGGTCACCGCATGCACAATCGCAAGCATCTCCTTGTCATAAATAGTCATCATAAGATGGGAAAGAGAGAATGCCTTACTGGTATAAGTGAGGGGGTGGCCATCTTATATTAGTATAGCACCAATTATGACTCTGGAGGCATCAGCTTCAATAAAAAAAGTCTTATCGAAGTCGGGTAGTACTAGTACGAGCGTTGTCATCATTGCGGCTTTAAGTTCGTCGAAGGTGGTGGTAGCTTTGTCTGACCATTAGAAAGCATTTTTTTTTAACAAGGAAGTAAGGGGTGCAATGATCTTTCCATAGTTTTTCATAAACTTACGGTAGTAGCCTGTTAAACCAAGAAAACCGTGTAGTGATTTTATGTTCCTCGAGGTCGGCCAGTTCTGCATTGCTTCAATTTTGGAGAGGTCCACTGCCACACCTTTCTCTGATATGATATGCTCAAGATATTTGATATTTTGTTGAAGAAAGTTGTACTTTAATTTTTTGACAAAAAGAACATGTTCTCGCAAAATCGTCAAAACAAGTCGTAAGTGATAAAAATGACTTTCAAGAGAAGGGCTGTAAATAAGGATATCGTTGAAGAAAACTAGCACAAACTTATGAAGATAATTCCAGAAAATATCATCCATAAGGCTCTGGAAGGTGGAGGGAGCATTGGTGAGACCAAGGGGCATTACCAAAAATTCGTAGTGGCCGTTGTGTGTTCGAAAGGCAGTTTTTGGTATGTCTTCTTCGCACACTCGTATTTAACAATACCCGGAACGAAGGTCCAGCTTTGTGAAGACTCATGTTTTTTTTAATTATCAAGCAATAAATCTACTATTGGAATAGGGTATTTGTCCTTGACGATTATGTCATTGAGAGCTCGGTAATCAATGTATATTTGTCATGTTCCATCCTTCTTTCATACGAGGAGCACCAATGAAGAGTAGGGGCTGCATCTTGGCTAAATAACTCCTATTTCAAGCATCTCTTTTACAATTATTTCTCTTCCATCCTTCTAGAGATGTGGATACTGATATGGCCGGGTATTTGCTGGAGGTTTACCCGGAAGAATCGGTATACAATAATCATGCCGACAGGTAGGAGATATGTTGCGCGGTTCGTCAAATATATATGAAAATTCAGCAAGCAAAAGAATTAGGTTTGGATCTTCAAATTCTATTAGCTCTCCTTTAATTTTTTGCTCAAGTTGTTCCAAAAAGCCGTTGCATGCTTTGTGCAAAACCTTCTCCATTCGTTGTGTGCAAATATTCGTTACGTTGCCCCCACGTTTCCCGTGTAGTATCACCTGTTTCCCCTTTCTGTAAAATTTCATAATTAGTTTCATAAAATTTTAGGAAACATAACCTAATATTATTAGCCATTTGATGCTGAGTATAACCTCATAATCATCAAGAGGGAGGAGGAAGAAATATGCAATTATCTCTTGGTCCCACAGCAATAGTTTCACTTGCGGGGACCTATGATCACACTTCAAAATTCATCTGTCGGTGAACTTAACATCAAACCTGCTGCAATTCTTGATAGGTAAGGTCATCCAGATAGCAACCTTACTATTCATAAAATTATTAGTGCTCCCGGTGTCAATAAGAATGGTAATAGATTGTTGCTTTAGAAGTCCTCCCACTTTCATCATTTGTGGGTTCGCGTAACCGGTAAGGGCATGCATCGTAATATCAACCGGCTATTGTTCATCATCCACAACCTCTTCCTCATGCTCCTAGACCTCCTCCTCTATATCTTCAAGAGGTTCAACCAGTATGAGGTGGCCCCTTTTGTGGCGATGATCGCGGTTCCATGACTCGTCGCAATGCCAACAAAGACCCTTTGTTGATTAATCACGTAGTTCTTCTCTTGTCAATTTTTTTGGCAGCGAAAGATGGCTGGGAGTAGAAAGAGGTTTACATGCCGCATGTTTAGGAGAGGTTCTCATCCTCTGAGCTTCTTGGTTGAGTCATTCTTCTTGTATTCGTGCGAAAGAAATTGCAGCTATCACAGTTTGGGGCTACTGCACCTTAACCTCCCCTATTATCTTTGGCTTGAGTCCTTCGATGAATGTTCCTAACAATTGATGATCAATCCAATCAAGAGCAAGAGAGGATAGCTTCTCAAACCTGGTTTGGTACTCTTAAATCATAGAGGTTTGTTGAATCTTTGTGAGTTGGCCATCGATATTTTCAGACTCTATAGGTTCGAAATGATTTAGCGGTGCATTCTTAAATTGATTCCACATTAGAGTCCTATGATTGTATTCTAGCCAATTGTACCATTGAATATGATCTCCTTCAAGGTGGATGATAACAATTTCCACCATAGCATCATCCGATGTTCAGTAGTAGCGAAAGTAACGTTCGGCATGCAAAATCCACCCCGCCAGCTCTCCTCCTTCCCATCGCAAGAAGTCCACCCTCATGCATGGTTGAAGCATGTCCGAGGGCTGTCCCTCCTTCTCTAGAGGCCTCTTTAAACTCTCTCTTTGCTGAAATTTGGTTGGACTTGGCGGTTGTCCAATTCTGAATTTTGCAAACAAAGCATGCAATTTATGGTGGAAGGTTCGGAAAAGTTGAGCATTACAGAAAGGTAGTAGTTTGGACATATAGGTCAGTGATTTATATTGAGAATTTTTTGACGAAACTAAAGGCAAATCCACTCTTGCAATTCCCGGGGAGATCAAAGGATAATCCACGGTGGTGGAGATGACGACGGAATTCGACAATGATCTTTTAACAAATTGTGGGAATTGCTTTGGGCGGCTGTGAAGGGCCAATGGATGGCTATGGAAGGGCAGCGAGATGTCAAGAACGCTGCTCTGAGTGTTAGAACTCTTACGAATTCTAAGCTTGAGGTTGATCTCTTTAGGGGATCGGCCTCCTTGGAACTCTACATGGGTTCCTTTCTCTAGGTTGCTACTTAAAGGCTACTAAAAAGATTCATCAATTCCTTAGAAAAAGAGAATGAATACATAACTATTTATAGGGCTTCTAAACCCCAACTCCTAATATGACTCCTACTCAAAACTCCTACTTCTAACGAACTCCTAATAGCACTCCTACTCAAGACTCTTACTTCTAACGAACTCCTAATGCTTCTCTATGAAGCAACCTTCAAACTAATCCTAACCTTAGCCGACCTCTTCACCTCATTAATAGGGGTCAGCTAGGTGATTTTTATATGAATGCCCCTTTCATTGAAACTCAATTAGGACTCTCCTAGCTAGAGTCCTAACACATTACTTCAAATTCTCATGCATAGTTTAAAATCATCAAGCATGATTATCAAAACTTTTAACATTTTCATTATGTCTTACATCATTATGTATCATTAAATCATCAAACATGATTTCACTAAACATAAAGCATTTTCAATCAAAATCAAAATAAAAAAAAAATGAAAATCATCAAGATACACATTATTGCTTCTTAAAAACATACATAGAATTAATCTTATTAAGTGTACAAGCATTAGATTTAAATCTAACATTTTGTTCCTTTATCATAAAACATACAATTTTCATAATCATTTTTTTCTAAACTAATTTAAAAATAACTCATGAAAAAGCATCAAGTAATTTTAAAATAAAGTAAAGGAGTTTCATTTGAGTTGTTTACCTCATCATCGAAAGCCATTAAGGCATAGTTTGCCACCTTGTCTTTGTTGGTTTTCTTCTCATCTTCGGATGAACTCGAATCATCCCAAGCCACCTTGAATACTTTCTTCTTTTTTGGTAATTTCTACTTTTTAAGTTTATTTTTATTCTTGAATTCTTATTTCAAGAATTTTTTAAGCTTTATTGTGAGGAGTTTAATGTCTTCAACACTTAAGCTTTCGCTCTTCTCGAGTTCTAAGTGTCAAATCCTTCCTGTTCTTTTGAAGGTAGTTCTCATGTTCATTTTGTGCCATACAACTTATTACATAGTGTTAGGAATGAGTCAGCACTAAGAGAAGGGGTGAATTAGTGCAGCGGTAAAATCGTTGGTTCAATAAAACTTTCGTTCAATTAAAAACCGATTTCGACGAAAACTGTTTCATAAAGATATTAACTTGGAAGCGTAAGGGAGTGTGTAGTGGATGTAAAACAAGTAAGGCAGTTTGCAGTTAAAGTAAATTGCTCAAAAGAAATGTAAACCATATTTTTATAGTGGTTCGGCCGTCATGACCTACGTCCACTCTACTGATTCCTCATCCGTCGAGGCCATCGGCATCCACTATCGATCTTCCTTCAATGGGTGATGATCAACCGCCCTTACAACTCGATTCTCCTTTTGATAGGTCAGGAGAGAACCTTTACAACCCCCTTTACTACTCTCTCAAACTATACTAATACTTAGAGCTTTGAGAGGAGTTCACACACAATTAAAACAGAGTTTTCATTCCTTGTTTGCTCTCAATTGTGTGTTCTTTAACCAGGGATGAGAAGGGTATTTATAGGCCTCAAGTTGATTCAAACTTGGAGCATAAAAATATCTCATTCCGGGTCTCCCGGGTATGGGCAATACCACCGCCTATGTTGGGCGGTACCATTACTAGTGCTATTCGGACACTGACACTGACACTGGGTGGTACCACCACCCAATCTAGCTGTACCACTGCCAAACACCCTGCACTGGGTGGTACCACTGCCTAGACTGATGATACCATCACCAGACAACCTCTCGGAGACTGTGTTTGGGTGGTACCACCACCTAGATTGACGGTACCACCGCTTGACATAGTCTCGAGGACTATGCCACGATGGTGCCACTTGTTAGGTCACTGTTTGGTCCTTCCACTTGGCCCAACATAACCTAAACTTGGGTTACTAAGTGGGCCTTTCTCTTGGCCGAAAACAATCATATTTTGGGCCTAATTGGCCCCTAATTGAGTTGGTCTAATTACATTCTAAACCGACTCAATTAGACCTAAAACCTAATTTGATCTAGGAAAATTATTACAAGCACTAACTATGTGTTGTTCGGCATGTCATTGGTGTCAGGATCGGAGTGGCACTAAGAGGGGGGGGTTGTTGAATCTTGGATTTTGATGATAAAATCAATTGATGGGTTAATTTATCTAATCCATATTATTGAGTTAAGTGTGCAGGATTAACTACGATAACCATAAACCACAAAGCAAGGATACCGGAGGCAAGTTCGATGGACGTTTAAGAGTCCGAAGAATCATCGGAGATGCTGCCGGAACCAACCGAGAAGAAATCGGGAACCTGTCGGAATTTTCGGAAGTTCACCGAAGAAATCGTCGGAGGTTCACGGAGATCACCGAGAAGGCTCGGCTACTCATTAAAGTCATCACAAGTTCGGGAGCTTACTGGGAGTCCGTCGGAAGAAGTTCGTCGGATAGCTCGCCGGAACAAGACTCGACGTTCGTGGTTGAAAAATTGCTTAGGATGTGTTTTATTATGTAGTTAACTTGTAATTATGATTAGGATTAAGAGATAATCCTATATCCTGGTTATGGGCCAATTGGGCCCAAAATTAGACTTGGTTTGGGCTACGATTGAAGCCCAACCAGTCAACCGAAGAGTCTGGCGGTGGCACTGCCAGATTGGGCGGTTGCACCGCCTAGCACCCGAGAGCTGGGCGGTGGCACCGCCCAGTGCCCGAGAGCTGGGCGGTGGCACCGCCCAGCACTGTCAGCGTCTGACACTGACAGGCGGTGGCTCCGCCAGCATCGGGAACCCAACAAGAATTTAAATTTGGAGCCCAATTTTGAATCCTCTTGAGGCCTATAAATACCCCTCAAATCTCAACCGAGATTACAACTTTTTGAGCAGCAATTGTTTGAGAGAAAGGCCCTAGAAAAGTCTTAGATAGCCTTGTTTTCAATTTGCTAGTGTTCACCTCCTTCTTTCTTGCTGAAAATCTGTAAGAGAGTGAACCACTTGTAAAAAGTTGTAAGAGGGGTATTCACCCTTCCCTTTCAAGAGATTTGCTAGTGGAAGGTGGGAGCCTCATCGAAGAGGGGCCTCGCAAGTGGATGTAGGTCACTTGACCGAACCACTTTAAAAACGGCGTAATCTCTGGTTTGCATTTCATTACTGCTATTTACATTACTGCAAACCTTCTTACTTGCTTTATTTCATCATTATCTTTGCTGCACAACTTTGCGAATACGTTTTCAAGTTAAGCACTTCCGACTCCGATTTTTATCGTACGAAAGATTTATCGAAATCAACGTTTTAATCCGCTGCACTAATTCACCCCCCCCTCTTAGTGCCGCTCCGATCCTAACAATTGGTATCAGAGCAAGGCTCACTCTCATATTTGGTTTAATACCCAAGAGAGATGGCTTACTCCGGTATGCATGAGGGACACTCTATCACACGTGCACCTATGTTTAATGGGTCGGATTACACGTATTGGAAGACCCATATAAGGATCTTCCTCATTTCCATGGATTTCGAGCTTTGGACTATTGTCGAAAACGGATTTCAAAAATCTTCTCTTCCGATGAGCGAATGGAATGAATCGGAGAAGAAGGTTTTTGCTTTAAACGCAAAGGCTATGAATGCCTTGTTTTGTGCACTAGACAAAAATGAATTTAATCGTGTTTCAATTTGTGATTCGGCTTTTGATATTTGGAGAACTCTTGAGGTCACTCATGAAGGCACTAGCCGAGTGAAAGAGTCCAAAATCAACATCCTTGTGCACTCTTACGAACTTTTCCGAATGAAACCAAGTGAGTCCATCGGAGACATGTACACCCGGTTCACGGATGTCATCAATGGACTCAAAGCTCTTGGTAAAGATTTTACTAACTTTGAACTAGTAACTAAAATCTTAAGATCCCTCCCTAAAAGTTGGGATCTAAAAGTTACGGCAATTCAAGAGGCCAAAGACCTTAAAACATTCCCTCTTGAAGAACTTATTGGGTCTCTAATGACCTATGAAATGATATGTCAAGCTCATGATGAGCTCGAGAACCCCCTTCCAAAGAATAGGAAGGATATGGCACTCACATCACAAGAAGACCACTTGAAAGGAACATCAAGTGATGAGGACAGTGACAATGACATTGCACTTTTGACTCAAAAATTTAAAAAATATTTAAGAAAGAACAAATTTAAAAATAATACAAAAAATAAGTTCGAACACAAGAAGGACCAAGTGATTTGCTATGAATGCAAAAAATCGGGACACTACAAGAACGATTGCCCTCAAGCCAAAAAGAGAACATCAAAGAAGAAGGCGCTCAAGGCAACGTGGGATGATTCAAGCGCGTCCGAAGAAGAGGAGTCCAACACCGAGCAAGTTGCTCATTACGCGCTAATGGCTTTAGGAGAAGAGGTATGTGATTTATTTAATGAAGATTTATCTTTTGAGTAACTCTCTATCGCTTTTCATGAATTATTTAATGAATGTAGAACTATTAGCAAGAAGTTAAGTATCTTAAAGAAAGAGAATACTTTGCTATAAGATAAGTTTGATAGTCTTCAAACTCCTCCATGCTCTAAGTGTGAGCATTTAGAAGCTATAAAAAATGAAAATTTGCTTCTTAAAGAAACCTTAAACAAGTTTAAGGTTGGTAGCAAAGGATTAGATATGATCCTTGCACACAAGGGTCACGTCGCAAATAGAAATAGAATTGGATTTGTAAAAGGATTACATCAAAATCCTACCACTTTCATGAAAGTACCTACATTACATGTTTCCTCTTATACGAAATGCAACTTTTGTTGCAAATCCGGACATATTGCCTACAAATGTCCATTTAGAAAAATTAGTTCACAAAAATTAATATGGGTTCCTAAAGGAACTATAAAGGATTCAATAATAAATAACAAAGTTAGTGGATCAATCTTTGAGGCACCCAAAATCAAATGGGTACCTAAAAGTCATCCTCTTTTGTAGATAAACCCACAAGCTAGGAGCAAGAGATGGTATCTCGATAGTGGATGCTCAAGACATATGACTGGAGATCCATCTCATTTCTCTATGCTCACTAGCAAAGAAGAAGGGTACGTCACCTTCGGAGACAACAACAAAGGAAAAATCATTGGCAAGGGAACTATTGGTAACAAATTTAGTTTTTCCATTGATGATGTTTTACTAGTTAATGGATTGAAACATAATCTCTTAAGTATTAGTCAACTATGCGATAAAGGTTATATCGTTAGATTCAAATCAAATATGTGTATTATCGAAAAACCAAACAATAGCTTAACTATGATTGAATTAAAACAAAATAATGTCTACACCATCAACCTTGATGAACTAAGTAATGAAATGTGCTTCTCCGCTCTAAATGATGATGCTTGGCTTTGGCATAGGAGACTAGGCCATGCAAGCATGAAACTAATATCAAAGATCTCATCTAGAGAATTAGTGCGAGGAATTCCAAATATAAAGTTTATTAAGGACAAAGTATGCGATGCATGTCAACTAGGTAAACAAATAAAAACTAGTTTCAAATCAAAAACTCAAATTAGCACCACTAGACCATTACAATTGATTCATTTGGACTTATTTGAACCAATTGATACGACAAGTCTAGGAGGAAGCAAATATGCATTTGTAATTGTGGATGACTATACTAGACACACTTGGACATATTTCGTAGCTCACAAAAGTGATTGCTTCAAGTGTTTCTCTAAATTTTGTAAACTCACTCAAAACGAAAAAGGTTTCATGATTTCATCAATTCGGAGTGATCACGGTGGCAAATTTCAAAACCGTGACTTTCAAAATTTTTGTGAAGTTAATGGATACAATCACAACTTCTCCACTCCGAGGAATCCCCAACAAAATGGAGTAGTTGAAAGAAAAAATAGAAACCTACAAGAAATGGCAAGAACTATATTAAATGAACATAGTTTGCCTAAGTATTTTTGGGCCGAAGCCGTAAATACAGCTTGCTACATCATGAATAGAGTCCTAATAAGACCATCCTTATCAAAAACTCCCTATGAATTATGGAATACCAAAAAACCAAATATTTCCTATTTTAAAGTTTTCGGTTGTAAATGTTTTATTTTAAATGAAAGGGATGTCTTAGGAAAATTTGATGCTAAATCCGATGAAGGCATCTTTCTTGGTTACTCTTCCGTTTCTAAGGCTTTTCGGGTTTTTAACAAAAGAATTTTAGTAATAGAAGAGTCTATTCATGTAGTTTTTAATGAAATTTTAAATTTAAAGAAAAATAATTTTGATGATGATCTTGGTTTTGATAAATTGAATTTAAATGAACCCCCTCCTCAAAATAGCAACTTGGATGCACCTTCTTCCGAAATTTCCTTACCTATGGAATGGAAGTATATAGATGCTCATCCAAAGGAGCTAATTATAGGGGATACATCAAAAGGGGTTCAAACTCGTTCCTCTTTCAAGAATTTTTGTGCTAACGCCGCCTTCCTTTCTCAAATCGAACCTAAATGCATTGACGAGGCCATAAAAGATGATTTTTGGGTCATTGCAATGCAAAAGGAATTGAATCAATTTGAGAGGAATAAGGTATGGAAGCTTATTCCTAGACCTAGTGACCATTTAGTCATTGGTACTAAATGGGTCTTTAGAAACAAGCAAGATGAAAATGGTATCGTGGTTAGAAACAAGGCTAGATTAGTGGCCAAAGGTTTCAACCAAGAAGAAGGTGTCGATTACGAAGAAACCCTCGCTCCCGTGGCTCGATTAGAAGCCATAAGGATGCTCCTTGCCTATGCTAGTAGTAATAATTTTAAACTATTTCAAATGGACGTCAAAAGTGCCTTCTTGAATGGTTTTATTTCCGAAAAAGTATATGTCGAACAACCTCCCGGATTTGAAAATTCTCTTCGTCCTAATCATGTATTCAAATTGACTAAGGCTCTCTATGGCTTTAAACAAGCCCCTAGAGCTTGGTATGAAAGGCTTAGTTCCTTTATTATTTTAAATAATTTTACCAAAGGCAAGGTTGATACTACATTGTTTATTAAACATTTTGAAAATAATTTTCTTATTGTGCAAATTTATGTTGACGATATTATTTTTGGCTCTTCGGATGAATCAGTATGTGAATCATTTGCCAAATGTATGAGTCATGAATTTGAAATGAGTTTAATGGGTGAATTAACTTTCTTTTTAGGATTACAAATCAAACAACTTAGTGATGGTATATTTCTTAACCAATCTAAATATACATTAGAATTGTTAAAATAATTTAACATAGATAATTCAAAAGCAATAAACACCCCTATGACTACTTCAACTAAGTTAGATATGGATGAAAATAGTGAAAATTTTGATCAAAAAACATATAGGGGAATGATAGGTAGTCTACTCTACCTCACCGCGACTAGACCAGATATTATGTTTAGTGTAGGACTTTCTGCTAGGTTTCAATCAAATCCCAAATTATCCCATCTTAAAAGTGTTAAAAGATTATTTAGGTATCTTAAAGGAACTCCAAATTTAGGATTGTGGTATCCAAAATCTGAAAAATTTGATTTAATAGCTAATGCAGATGCCGATTTTGGCGGATGCAGGATAGATAGAAAAAGTACATCCGGAACATGCTAATTTTTAGGACATGCACTTGTTTCTTGGACTTCCAAGAAACAAAATTCAGTTGCACTATCTACGGCGGAAGTCGAGTACATTGCTGCAAGTGCATGCTGTGCACAAGTTGTTTGGATGAAAAATACATTAGAAGACTACGAAATTCACTTTAAAAATATTCTCATAAAATGTGATAATACTAGTGTCATATGTCTTACTAAAAATCCAATTCAGCACTATAGAACTAAGCACATCGACGTTAGGCAACATTTCATACGTGATCATGTCCTTAACAATGATGTTGTTCTAGAATTCATTGACACAAAGCATTAATTAGCAGATATATTTACAAAAGCCCTAAATGAAGACCAATTTGAATTTATTAGAAGGGAACTAGGCATGTTAAATTGTCCCTAAACAATAAACTTGTTTGGATTTTTCGTAAAGTTTTTCATCTTATCTCCGTTCCTCGGTGAATCTAATCCTTCTCCTTTAATTCTAAATGACATGTGAAATCTGCTCACGATTAATGATTGTATGACATTTTGTGAATCTCAAAATCAATTTTGATGACTTGATTATGAATTTCAAGTTAACGATTTGATTTGAATAAGTTTTATCTAAATCATAATCTTGATCTTGCAAAATTGGAATCACAAATAATATCTTTTGGTATTCATGAATTGATACTTACAATATGAAAGTATTGGTATCATGACTTGAATTTGATTGAAACATTGTATGCTTAAATTAATCATTCTCCTATGTTTCAAAAATTCTTTAAATGCCTTATGTAATGATTGAAAATGAATTTACTTTATGATAAATCTATCTACACCATTTTGAATCTCTTGAAAGTAATGTTGAGATTTTAATTAGTTTGTATTCGAATTATGATCTTGACTTAGTGAAATTACTACTTGAAATTTTTTTTTATCCCAATCTCCTTCTTGTACATCTACAATTTCTGTTATTTATAGAAAGAAGGGATTAGATAATATGGATGCATGTTGAATTTTCCTTTAAAATGAACTCTGCGTAAATATTTTTGCATACTTAATTTTCAATGATAAAATCTTTGTATGACAAAATATGTGCTTCAAGTCTCATTTCCCTTTTTGTTGATGACAAAGGGGGAGAAAAGTGATGACTTGTATCAGTTTAATAGCATGACTTATATGAATTGCAAAAGCTTTTAAAAATCTTTGAGAATATGCCTGTTAGGATCACAGCGGCACTAAGAGGGGGGGGTGAATTAGTGCAGCGGATTAAAACTTCGGTTTTAATAAATCTTTCGTACGATAAGAATAATGTTTCGTTTGAAACCGTTTCAATTGCGTTGAAAGCGTACGTAATAAGATGAGGGCAGTGAACTTAGCAAAGTAAAGGTTTGCAGAAAGATAAATGCATAAACATAAACGCAAACCGGAGATTACGCCGATTTTAGAGTGGTTCGGTCAAATGACCTACATCCACTTGCGAGGCCCCTCTTCGATGAGGCTCCCACCTTCCACTAGCAAATCTCTTGAAATGGAAGGGCAAATACCCCTCTTACAACCTTTTACAAACAATTCGACCTCTTACAAATTTTCAGCAAGAAAGGAGGAGAACTTTTCTAGCGAATTGAAAACTAGACTTGCTAAGACATTCTAAGACTTTTCTCTCAATCAATTGCTGCTCAAAAGGTTGTTATCTTAGTTGTGATATAAGGGGTATTTATAGGCCTCAAGAGGATTCAAATTTGGGCTCCAAAATTTGAATTCTCTTTGGGTTCCCGATGCTGGCGGTGCCACCGCCTGTCAGTTTCTGACCCTGACAGTGCTAGGCGGTTGCCACCGCCCAGCTCTCGGGCACTGGGCGGTGCCACCGCCTACAGTGTTTTCAGCCCACTAGTTGGGCTTCAATCTTAGCCCAAACTAGTCCGAACTCGGGCCTAATTGGCCCCTACTTGGGTTATAGGATTAATACCTAATCCTAACCCTAATTAACATGCTAACTATGAATTTAAAGACATTTTATAAGCTATTACAAAGTCCATAAGTCAAGACTTCTTCCGGCGAGCTTCCGGCGAACTTTCGGCGGTCTTCCGATAAACTCTCGGAAATCATTCTGCGGACTCCCGGCAAGCTCTTAAACTTCACGATTCGATCTTGGCGAGTTCCAACGAGCTTCTTCGGCAAGCTCCGATCTCTCTCGGCAAGCTCCGCGAACTTCCCACGAACCTTTCGGTGAGCTTCCAAAAAACCCTTCGGCAAGCTCCCTACTCATTCTCGGCTAGTTCCGGCAGCATTCCCGACGAACCTTCGGACTTCCGTCGAACTCTCAAACTCCCAATAAATCCTTCGCAATTGACTCCGCACTTTGTTTCGCTTTATGTCTTTCTTATTATCATAGGTATTCCTGCACACACAAACTAAAACTCTACTCCGATCTAGACAATTTTTATAACGTGAATCGACATTCCGTTGCCCGGCACGTCATTGGTTGGCGCTTCGTCCGATTCTTCAGCACATCGTCCTCTCTTGCGGCTTGTTGCCCAATCGACAGTTGACCTCCGCAACCCCGATATCCTTGGCATAATTCCGCTCTCCTTGGCCCGATGCCCGACGTCCGAAGCCTTCTACCGTCCAATATCCTGACGTGATCTCCTCCGACGCAACGTCAATTCCTCCTGCATTAATTGTCTAATCCTGATCGAGTAGACCTGCATCACTCAAAATGCAGTTTAAATTATAAACACATATCAAGTGGTTTCATCATCAAAATACGAGATTCAACAATGCCTTGCAAAATCTTTGAGAAAAGTGATCGATCGATGAATGTCTTATATGCCTTGCAAAATCTTTGAGAATATCGCAAGATCGATTGATCATATTGAAAGCATGTCTAACATGTATATTATGAAATTCATGTTGAAAATCTTTATCTCTTGTCGTAGTAAAATTTGACTCTTATCATTCGACTTGAAAAGGATTTTCATCGAAGTTTCGCATTTACATTATGCTTAATGAGAATAACGATAAGTTCTACGGTTAGAACTTATCGGTTTATGCTTGAATTCAATGGGATGGAATCCAAGTGTTTTTATCTTCTCATAATATGACATATAGATAGGGGGAGTTATGTTTAACTCCGTCATCAATTGATTGTCATCATCAAAAAGGGGGAGATTGTTGAATCTCGAATTTTGATGATAAAATCAATTGATGGGTTAATTTATCTAATCCATATTATTGAGTTAAGTGTGCAGGATTAACTACAATAACCAGAAAACACAAAGCATGGATACCGGAGTCAAGTTCGATGGACGTTTAAGAGTCTGAAGAATCTTCGGAGATGCTGCCGGAACCAACCGAGAAGAAATCGGGAACCTATCGGAATTTTTGGAAGTTCGCCGAAGAGATTGTGGGAGGTTCACGGAGATCACCGAGAAGGCTCGGCTACTCATTAAAGTCATCACAAGTTCGGGAGCTTGTTGGGAGTCCGTCGGAAGAAGTTCGTCGGAAAGCTCGTCGGAACAACACTCGATGTTCGCGGTTGAAAAATTGCTTAGGATGTGTTTTGTTATGTAGTTAACTTGTAATTAGGATTAGGATTAAGAGATAATCCTATATCCTGGTTATGGGCCAACTGGGCCCGAAATTAGACTTGGTTTGGGCTAAGATTGAAGCCCAACTAGTCAACCGAAGAGTCTGGCGGTGGCACTGCCAGACTGGGCGGTGGCACCACCCAGTGCCCGAGAGCTGGGCGGTGGCACTGCTTGGGCTGGGCGGTGGCACTGCCCAGCACTGTCAGCGTTTGACACTAACAAGCGGTGGCACCGCCACTGACAGGCGGTGGCACCGCCAGCATCGGGAACCCAACGAGAATTCAATTTGGAGCCCAAATTTGAATCCTCTTGAGGCCTATAAATACCCCTCAAATCTCAGCTGAGATTACAACTTTTTGAGCAGCAATTGTTTGAGAGAAAGGCCCTAGAAAAGTCTTAGATAGTCTTGTTTTCAATTTGCTAGTGTTCACCTCCTTCTTTCTTGCTGAAAATCTGTAAGAGAGTGAACCGCTTGTAAAAAGTTGTAAGAGGGGTATTCACCATTCCCTTTCAAGAGATTTGCTAGTGGAAGGTGGGAGCCTCATCGAAGAGGGGCCTCGCAAGTGGATGTAGGTCACATGACCGAACCGCTTTAAAAACGGTGTAATCTCTGGTTTGCATTTCATTACTTCTATTTACATTACTGCAAACCTTCTTACTTACTTTATTTCATCATTATCTTTGCTGCACAACTTTGCGAATACGTTTTCAAGTTAAGCACTTCTGACTCCGATTTTTATCGTACGAAAGATTTGTCGAAATCAATGTTTTAATCTTAGTGCCGCTCCGATCCTAACAGGGGTGAATTAGTGCAACGGTAAATTAACGTTAGTTTAAAAACTTTCGTATGATAAAAAACAAGATCGATGAAAACTGATTTTGGAAGCTTGATAACTTAGAAGCGTATGGAAGCGTAGTGACTGAGTAAAGAAGTTTGCAGTATGTAAATGGCAAGAGTAGGATGCAAACCAGATAACACATCAGTTTTAAAGTGGTTCAGTCAAAATGACCTACATCCACTTACGAAGCCTTTTTCGAAGAGGCTCCCAACTTCCACTAGCAAATCACTTTATAGGAGAAGGACTAATACCCCTCTTATAACCTTTACAAGTGGTTCACACTCTCACAATTCTTTTCAACAAGATGGGAGGAGGTGAACACTTAAGCAATTTAAAAAATAAGACTTGCTAAGACTTTTCTAAGGCTCTTATCTCAAACTATTGCTTTTCAAAATGTGTATTCTCTGCTAAGAATTGAGGGATATTTGTAGGCCCCAAGAGGATTCAAATTTGGGCTCCAAATTTGAATTTCTCTTAGGTTTCCGAGATTGGCGGTGCCACCGCCTATCAATGTCTGTCAGGCGGTGTACTGGCGGTGCCACCGCCTGTCGGTGGCTGTGCCACCGCCTGGTCACGGGTGCTAGGCGGTGCCACCGCCTAGTCCAACGGTTCCACCGCCCGTCCTTACAGATTTCTGGTTGGGCTTCACATCCATCCCAAACCATGTCACTTTTGGGCCCAATTGGCCCCTAACCAAGATATAGGATTGTCCCTTAATCCTAACCCTAATTACATGTGAACTACATACCTAGAAACATAATCCTAAGCAAGTTTTTAACCGGCCAACGTCGAGTTTTGTTTCGGCGAGCTTTCCTGTGTTCTTCCGGTGGACTTCCGATATGCCCTCGGGTTTCTTCCGGCGGACTTCCAACAGGCTCCCGATCTTGTAATGTATTCAACGAGTAGCCTAGCCTTCTCGGTGATCTCTGCAAACCTCCGACGATCTCTTCGGTAGACTTCCGAAAGTTCCGACAAGTCTATGATCTTTCTTGGTTGGTTCCGACAACATCTCTGACGAATCTTCGGACTCTCAAACGTCCATCGAACTTGACTCCGGTATCTTTGCTTTATGTTTTTAGGCTGTCATAGTTAATCCTGCACACTCAACTTCAATAATATGGATTAGATCAATTAAACCATCAGTTGATTTCATCAACAAAATTCGAGATTCAACAATCTCCCCCTTTTTTATGATGACAATCAATTGATGACGGAGTTAAACATAACTCCCCCTATCTATATGCCATATTGTGAGAAGATAAAACCACTTGAATTCTATCCCTTTGAATTCAAGCATAAATCGATAAGTTCTAACCGTTGAACTTATCGTTGTCTTATTAAGCATGAGCAAATACGAACCTTCATATTTCTCATAATTTTTAGCTACTGAAAATCAATTTTAAGTCAAATGATAAGAGACAATTTTTATTTCAACGAGAGATAAAAAATATGATAAAGATTTTCAACATGAATTTCATGATATAAATGTGAGGAATGATTTCATATGATCAACCAATCTTGCAATATACTCAAAGATTTTGCAAGGCATATAAGACAAGCTTTTGTAATTAATATAAGTCATGCTATTGATGCGCATAAGTCATACAAGTCATCACTTCTCCCCCTTTGTCATCAACAAAAAAATAAAAATAAGGAGATGAGACTTGAAGTACACAGTTTGTGATTATAAAATCAAAAGAAGTCAGCATAAAGATTAATCATATGAAATTCATCATTCAAAATTAATCTCGCAAGAAATATTTATCCAAATTCAAAACCAAATCAGTAATTATCCAGAATTTAATAATACATCTTAAACAAAGGTTCAGTTTTTGTTCAAAAGAAGATGATAGAATTCTAACTTCATATTAAGAGTAATTAGAACAGAATAAGAAACTACATCGATTAATCCTTAGGAGGTAAGCCACAGTGTTGATATATAACATCTATTTTTTTATTCATTTATCGTAATTCCTTCAAAATTTCAATTTGCTGGATTTGAATATGTTCTTGCTGCGATTTGATCTGATACAATTCTGCCATAATGAGTTCTTCGAAGGATGAAATAGGAGCCGAAGGTGCTGTGCCAAAGGGACTAGGAGGAGGAGATTCATTTCCCGTAAGAATTGGTGTTTCGAGGCATTCTACTAGTGGGGGAATTGGATCAGTCCTTCTAGGTTGCCTAACCCATATACCATTGCTAAATATGCACCTAAGTCTTTTCAGCAGATTTCTATTGATGATGTTATACCGATCACTTTGAATTGTTTCTTCATCGGGTGGGATACAAATGTCATGGGCAAGTAGGAATCGAGTGATTAACCCTCCATATGGCAACATAGTGTCTTTAGCTATAATATCTTGCATGTGTTGCCGGATTGAGTATCCAAAACAGTTATGTTGACTGGTCATAATCCAATACATGGTGTTTTTTTCTATTTGACTCATTTCATCAAGATGAAATTACTTAGGGAATAGTATACTAGTTATTATATGACGAAGGATTTTAGAGTTAAAGGGTAGTAGGTGCTCACAACTCTTGGGTATTATGCCGAGGTCAGGATTTGCAAAAATAGTTTCGATGGCTTCGGAGTAAGTTGCTCCAATTATATTGACATCCCATTTACCTCTAAAATAACAGCCCCTATCTTTTTCAATGATTCCAATTAGTTCACAAATAGTACTATAAAAAATTCTAATTTGTGTTCCTAGTAGGTAAGTACTTAGGCTATCATTTACACGTATAAGTTTGCATAAAATAGCCTAACTAACCGAGGATAAATTGGTTCATTTATTTGTAATAGAGGTAGGGCATCTAGATGTGCAAACCACCTAATGGGTTCTAGGTTTCTTAGTTCATTGAGATCAACATGTTTACCCTTATGGATACATCTTGTTTCAAAGTTTGGAAACCTAAGAGCTACTTCTTTGGATCTAAAAAGGTCTTGGTCATATGAATCTCCTTCAACCCTTTTCCCTTTTGATCTTTTAGGAGCCATTATCTAGACAAGATAATAGATGAAACTGTAAGGAGTAGGTAAAATAATTTGAAGAGAGGAAAAATTTCAGATTTTACCTTATTGAGAATCTCTTAGAAGATGGAGAGCTTGGACCAACAAGAATCACTCTCCAAGGCTTCTAAATGCTAGAACGAAGATTTAGAGAGGTTGTGGGAGAGCTTGAGGCGGTTTCTCATGGGTTGGGGGCGGTTTCACCGCCGGCCCTAACCCCTTGGCTTATAAAGGGGCTCTCGGTTGGTGCCACCGCCAAAACGAGTGGTGCCACCGCCTAGTGCCCGAGCGCTCAAGCGGTGCTACCGCCGATCCTGGCGGTGCTACTGCTGGCTTATTACAGAAGAGAAGAAAGAATTATTTCTTCCCCCTTCTTGATTTTCAGAGGTGTCTGACTCAAGATAGGTTGAAAAATTGAGTTGTACTTTAATATATCATTTGGAATCGAAAGACAAGGATGAAATCAACTCCACAAAAGAATGGAATAAGGATGAGATAATTTTTCGAAAAATACATTCAAACAAGCTTATATTTAGGGACAATTTAACATGCCTAGTTCTCTTCTAATGAATTCAAATTGGTCTTCATTGCTTTTGTAAAAATGTCTGTTAATTGATGCTTTGTGTCAATAAATTCTTGAACGACATTATTGTCAAGGACATGATCGCATATGAAATGATGCCTAATATATATATGCTTAGTTCTAGAGTGTTGAATCAGATTTTTGGTAAGACATATGGCACTTGTATTATCACATTTTATGGGAATGTTTTTCAAGTGAAGTCCATAGTCTTCTAATGTATTTTTCATCCAAACAACTTGTGCTAAGCATGCACTTGCAGCAATGTATTCGGCTTCCGCCGTAGATAGTGCAACTAAATTTTATTTCTTGGAAGTCCAAGAAACAATAAATATCCTAAAAATTGACATGTTCTGGATGTACTTTTTCTATCTATCCTGCATCCGCCAAAATTGGCATCTGCATAGGCTATTAAATCGAATTTATCAGACTTTGGATACCACAATCCTAAATTTGGAGTTCCTTTAAGATATCTAAATATTCTTTTAACACTCTTAAGATGAGATAATTTAGGATTAGATTGAAATCTAGTGCAAAGTCCTACACTAAACATGATTTTCGGTATAGTCACGGTGAGGTAGAGTAGACTACCTATCATTCCCCTATATATTTTTTGATCGAAATTTTTACTATTTTCATCCATATCTAACTTGGTCGAAGTACTCAAAGGGGTGTTTATCACTTTTGAATTATTCATGTTGAATCGTTTTAATAATTCTAATGTATATTTAGATTGGTTAAGAAATATACCATCACTAAGTTGTTTGATTTGTAATCCCAAAAAGAAAGTTAATTCACCTATTAAACTCATTTCAAATTCGTGACTCATACATTTGGCAAATGATTCAATAATGATTCATCCGAAGAACCAAAAATAATATCGTCAACATAAATTGGCACAATAAGAAAATTATTTTCAAAGTGTTTGATAAATAATGTAGTATCAACCTTGCCTTTAGTAAAATTATTTAAAATAAGAAAGGAACTAAGCCTTTCATACCAAGCTCTAGGAGCTTGTTTCAAGTCATAGAGAGCCTTAGTCAATTTGAATACATGATTAGAAAGAAGGCAGTTTTCAAATCCGGGAGGTTGTTCGACATACACTTCTTCGGAAATAAAACCATTCAAGAAGGCACTTTTGACATCAATTTGAAATAGTTTAAAGTTATTACTACTAGCATAGGCAAGGAGTATCATAATGGCTTCCAATCTTGCCACAGGAGCGAAGGTTTATTCGTAGTCGATACTTTTTTCTTGGTTGAAACCTTCGGTCACTAATCTAGTCTTGTTTCTAACCACGATACCGTATTCGTCTTGCTTGTTTCTAAAGACCCATTTAGTACTAATGACTAAATGGTCACTAGGGCTAGGAACAAGCTTCCATACCTCATTCCTCTCAAATTGGTTCAATTCTTCTTATATTGCAATGACCCAAAAATTATCTTTTAAGGCATCGTCAATACATTTTGGTTCAATTTGAGAAAGGAAAGCGGCGTTAGCACAAAAATTCTTGAAAGAAGAACAAGTTTGAACCCTTTTTGATGTATCTCCTACAATTAGCTCCTTTGGATGAGCATCCATATACTTTCATTCCTTGGGTAAGGAAATTTCGGAAGAAGATGCATCCAAGTTGCTATTTTGAGGAGGGAGTTCATTTAAATTCAAATTATCAAAACCAAGATCATCATCAAAATCATTTTTCTTTAAATCAGAAATTTCATTAAAAACTACATGAATAAATTCTTCTATAACTAAGGTTCTTTTGTTAGAAACACGAAATGCCTTAGAAATGGAAGAGTAACCAAGAAAGATGCCTTTTCCATTTAGTTTTGTCAAAAAATTCTCAATATAAATCATTGACCTTTTACATCTAGGCTGCTATACTTTAGATGTAAAAATCTGTTGTAGTACCGTTCCATGATCCTTAATTTTTCCGAGCCTTCCACCAGGCCATGTCATTAACCCAACAACAGAAAAGATAGGGACATCTCTGATCTATAGGCATATGCTATGGCTTCTCAAGATCTAATTGATGCCAAATTTGAAGCATGGGAATCTCGGATTAAATCACGGCTTGAATCGCACTTTGAGGACAAATTGTGTGCTTTGTTTGCAAAAATTCAGAATTGGACAACCGGCGAGTCCAACCAAATTTCAGCAATGAGGGAGTTCAGAGAGGCCTCCAAAGAAGAAGGGACAGCCCTCGAACATGCTTAAGCCACGCATGAGGGTGAACTTCCCGCGATGGGAAGAAGGAGACCCGACCGGGTGGATTTCGTGCGCTGAGCGTTATTTTCGCTACTACCAAACGTCAGATGATGCTATGGTTGAAATTGCTATCATCCACCTTGAAAGAGATGCTATTCAATGGTACAATTGGCTGGAATATAATTATGGGGCTCCGACGTGGAATCAATTTAAGAACGCATTGCTGAATTGTTTCGGACCTACGGTGTATGAAAATATCGATGGCCAACTCGCAAAGATTCGACAAACCTCTACAATTCAAGAGTACCAAACTAGGTTTGAGAAGCTATCCTACCTTACTCGTGATTGGACTAACCATCAATTGTTAGGAATATTCATCGAAGGACTCAAGCCAGAGATAAAAGGGAAGGTTAAGGCACGGCAGCCCCGTACCATGACAGCTATGATTTCTTTCGCCCGAATCCAAGAAGAATGTTAGAACCCTTGCAGATTCTAAACTTGAGGTTGATCTCTTTAGGGGATTGACCTCCTTGGAACTCTATAGGGGTTCCTCCCTCCAAGTTGCTGCTTAAAGGTTGTAGAAAAGATTCATCTATTGGTTATCAAAAGAGGATGAATACATAGCTATTTATGGGGTTTCTAAACCCTAACTCCTAATAGGACTCCTACTTATGACTCCTACTCAATTAAGACTCCTATTCCTTTACAACTCCTAATTCATTTTTAAGAAATAATCTCTTTAATAGGGGTCAGCTTAGATCAATTTTATATGAATGCCCCTCTCAATTAGGACTCTCCTAGCTAGAATCCTAACAGACCCGTCCTCTTCAAATCAGTCTTGCCCTCGAGGCTGACGATCCATGAATTCTGGGAATTTGATATTTAAGTCGTCATAGTTCTCCCAAGTGGCACCTTCTGCTGGTAAGTTCGCCCACTATATTAGAACTTTAGTAGTGGGTCGTCATCGTCATCGACTCATGATCCATCAATCAATAATGGCACTCGACTAGGTTGGAAGTTCTCCTTGAGTAGTTATATTTGGCAGATGGCTTTGGGCTATCTCCAAGCACCTGTTAACCACTTCCGTTTGGTCGTTGATTTGTGGGTGATACACCGTACTCTTTTTCAATTTAGTGCCCTGCATTTGGAATAACTCTGCCCAAAATCTACTCGTGAAGATATAAGTATAATTTGGCACAAGCACAATGTATACTTTATAGCGAAATTCTTTTGAATCCCAATTGTAATGAGCCACGGAGCTTGGTGCTTCCTCCAATTTTTTTATGATCTTACTAGTCTCCGTATCTTCTTTCCATTCCATCTTAATATCCTCAAGGAAGTCGATGGTCGGTGTTGAATCTCATATTTTGATGATGAAACTAATTGATAAGTATTTTTGTTTTAATCTACGTTTTGAGTGACGCAGGATGCTTCGATCAAGATGAGACAATTAAAGCAGGAAGAATCATGTTGTGCTAGAGGAAAACATGTTAGAAGATTGGACGACGTATCGACAGAAGGCTTCAGGGCATGGATTCGGGCATTGGGCCATGAAGAGAAGATATTACGCCAAGGATATTAAAGTTGTGGAGTCAACTGGCCGATTAGGCAATAGGCCGCAAGAGAGAATGATGCGCCGAAGAATCGGACGAAGCGTCGAGAGACCAATGACATACTGGGCAACATGATTAATGCTTAGTATTAATTGTCTAGATCGAAGTGTGTTTTACATATGCAGGATTAACTACGATTGTAAGGCATGAAGCAAAATAAAGTCCCGGAGTCAAGGACACGATTTCATTGGGAGTTTGAGAGTTCGTCGGTAGTCCAAACGTTCGTCGGAAGTTCTAGAGGAACCACCTGAGAAGTCTTAGAGCTTGTTAGAGAAGCTCATCGAAACTTGCCAAGAAGATCGTCGTGAAGTCTAGGAACTTGCCGGGAGTCCGCCGGAACATTACTAGAAGATCGTCGGAAGCTCGCCGGAAGAAACCAAGACATATGGACTTATTTAGCTTAGCAAATATCTTAGGAATCATGGTTAGCACGTAATTGGGTTTGAATTTAGGTCAACCCAATTAGGGGCCAGCTAGGCCCATATAAGGATTGTGTTGGGCCCAATAAGAAGGCTAAATAGTGCCCCAAGAAGTCTCACCATCGTGGCACAGTCTTAGAGACTGTGTTAGGCGGTGGTACCGCTAGTCTAGGTAGTTGTACCACCCCTAGCAGGGTGCCAGGCGGTGGTACCACTAGTTTGGGTGGTGTACCACCCAGCACTGCCCCCTCAGACGGTGGTAACGCTAGACCTGGGCGGTGGTACCACCCAAGGCAGTGTCAGTGTCAGACTTACACTAGGCGGTGGTACAGCCCGTGCCCGGGGAACCCAGGTTGGGAAAGTTTTAGGCTCCAAGTTTGAATCAAGATGAAGCCTATAAATATCCCTCTCATCCCTAGTTAAAAGACACTAGCACAAAGAGTTTAAAAAGTAAAGAATTGCTATAGAAATCTCTTGTGAGAATCCTCCTCTAGTCTAAGTGTTAGAATTCTGTTTAGAGAGGAGAGTGGGTTCTTGTAAGAGTTATCTCCTAAACCCAGTAAAAGGAGAAGAGGGGTGTAAAAGGTGGTTGGTCTTCGCCTATTGAAAGAAGACCGATAGTGGATGCCGGTGGCCTCGACGGAAGAGGAATCGGGGGAGTGGATGTAGATCACGACGACCGAACCACTATAAAACTGCCTTGTTCTCTGGTTTGCATTTTATTCTTGCTATTATCTTACTACAAACCTCCTTAAGTGCTTACTGCCTTCAATTCATTATGTATGCTTTCAAGTTAAGTTTTCGAAATCGATTTTTCATCGGAAATGGTTTTTATCATATGAAGTTTTTCAAATCGATGTAGTTTTTACCGCTGCACTAATTCACCCCCCCTCTTAGTGCCGACCTCTTGATCCTAATAGTTGGTATCAGAGCCTTGTTATTTCTCACTTGAATTAACACCCATGAGAAATAGCTCTTTTCGGCTTTCAAGAGAGTCTCTCTCATTCGTCCTCCTTTTTTCAATGGGACGGACTACACTTATTAGAAAACTCGGATGAGAGTTTTCTTGTTTTCTTTGGATATGAACTTATGGAATATTATCGAATCCGGTTTTAAAAGGTCTTCTCTTCCAATGAAAGAATGATTTGGAGGAGAAGGCGTTTTCTTTAAATACTAGAGCTGTGAACGCTCTATTTTACGTCTTAAACAAAAACGAGTTTAATCGGATTTCTACTTGTGAAACGACTTTTGACATATGGTACACTCATGAAATCATATACGAAGGCATAAGTAGTGTTAAGGATTCTAAAGTTAATTTTTTAATGCATGATTTTAAACTTTTTCATATGAAACCAAGCGAAACCGTTATTTACACGTACACTCGTTTTATAGAAGTCGTCAATGGTTTAAAAGCTCTTGGTAAAACTTTTTTGAAGTTTGAACTTATTAGTAAAGTTTTATGCTCACTTTCTTGTCACGCCCCTCAAAAATATCGATAATATTAAAATTTTAATCACAAACTAATCCAGGATCCAAACTAACATTTGAAGACATTGAAAAATATTCTATCAAATTCATATATATAAAACATGTACAGTTTATAATTATATATCACATCACTCGATAATTCACATTTATGGCAACCCAAGCCAACTTAACAAACATGAACAATATTTATAAATCCACAAGCTAAGTAATTTATACAATCATAACTCCAACCATTTACCACAAGTTCATATCATCGTAAACTAGACTTAACATTCCGAAATTCCAAATAAGAGAGATCTTCTAACACTTTTACAAGATATATCCATTTCGGTTCATCGATAATATTTCAATACATACAAAATATACTTATACAACAATAACATAATAACCAACAAGACTTACTCATAATTCTGAATAGCTCTCCACTATCTCAGCCCAATTCAAACATCTCAAAGAGTGATAAGCTGACCTGAAAGATTTTGTATAACAACGGAGTGAGCTAAAAACAGCTCAGCAAGTGATAAAGCATATTCAGAAAAGGAACGATTTCAAACAAGTAAGGTATCATAATGCAAGACAGAATACAAGAATTCTCAAGAATACCATCTCATTAGGTACAAAATCATATATGTCATTTCAATCGAAACATATTTGGTTCCAAAACAAATGGAGCATAGAGTAATTAGAGAATATCAATAGCGTACGAGATGTTCCGGAGTATATCAATGGCAAATAGGACATTTCAGAACATATCAATTCATAGCAAATGGAGCACAGAGTAATTGTAGCATATCAATAGCGTATGAAATGTTCCGAAGCATATCAATGACATATGGAACATTTCGAAGCGTAACAATAACAGATGAAAGAAATAGAAGGTGAAGTGGGATTTCAAACATAATATGGTCCATCCATTTCTGAATGACCACCAAACATAATATAGAGCATCGCAAGCTCTACAGACATACCCTTTACCATTTCTGACAAAGGTCCAAATACTCCCACAAATACCATAGTACAAAAGGGTATTGTGAACAATAAATTGGGACAGTAACAGATGAACCATTTCGGAGCATATCAATAGCGTATGAAATGTTCCGGAGCATATCAATGACATAAGGAACATTTCGAAGCGTAACAATAACAGATAAAACATTTCGAAGCATATCAATGGGATATGAAATGTTTTAGAGCATATCAATAAAAAATGAAATATTTCGGAACATATCAATGGTATGTGAAACATTTCAAAGCATATCAAAGGCATATGAATCATTTCGAAGCATATCAAAGAACAAATATGAAACAGAAGCTCAAACATCGAATTTGACATTGCATTCGTATCATTCATATCCAAAGCATGTATAGAAACATATAACCGAAGCTCTGGATATCATATCAAACATACAGAAGGTGAAGTGGGACCATAACATAATATGATATATCTATTTCTGAATGACCACCAAATATAAATATCCCATGTCTAGGTGCTCTCCCACATCTGGGTGCTCCATCCACCCACGTCTAAGTGAAGTCATAAGGGCCGACAAAGCATCACAGGCTGTATGCATAACTCCCTTCACCATTTCTGGCAAAGGTTCACAATATCCCACAAACACCAGAGTACAAAAGGATAGTATGAATAATAAAATAGGGCATATCGGAAGCACACGCGGAACAACAAAATGTACATATGCCTTTACGAGTCAATACGAAGTAAACAATACTCTTTCACAATTGTATTTAGATTTGAAAGGAAATGAAAGCAAGAGCACACACGGATTTCAGGCAATCATATACAACTCAATTCAAATAAAAAGGTTAGATGAATTCGATATCCAAAGAAATGAAACTAGAATAGGTACATATCGAAAGCAAATGCGTAACAATGGGATATATATGTGCCTATATGAGTCAATGTGATATAGCATAAACGATACACAATAGTTTTCAAGAATACAAATAATTTTAAAGACAAGAGCATACAAGAATTTAAAGCAGTAATATAAAGCTCAATTGAATAAGAAAGCTAAAAGATATCAATTTCCAAAGGAATGAAACCAGAATATACGAAATCGACCAAAGCTGGTAGAATTCAAGAGGCATATTGAACAAATGATTCAAACTATCAATCGTGCTCCAATTTACTCATAAATATATCATTGGAAAGATATTTCAATCAACTTTTAGATAAAAGAAGCTTCATATGAATTGAACTGTCTAACAGAGATAGTTACAAATAATTTGGTAAACAAGGGTCGCAGAACAAAATCTCTGTTTGGTAGAATTCATAAGGTTAGATTTAAAAGATAACTGGGCAGGTGTTTGGACTCCAAATCTTTCAATCCATATATCAAAAGAAAGATCTACGAGTCTAGTTTCCAATGAAATTAGTTTTGAATAAATCGAAATTTCTAACAAAGATTTATAGGCAGCTCGGTATCAAATGGTCAGAAATTATAATCCCTGTTTTGCAGAATCTATAGGCTCATTTGAAACAAAAGTTTGGGCAGGCAAACTTACTCCGAATTTTTAAAATAAGCTATCAAAAGAAAGGTTTATGAGTCTATATTCTAATCAAATAAGGTTTATCTAAATCAGATATCAATACATGAAGTTATAACCAAAATAATATAGAAAGGTCAGAATCTCAAAAATTGCACAGATTCGAATCGTTATGTCTAAACAGGAGATATATCAAATGCAAGGCTAGAACAATTCAAAGTTCCTCATATTCAAAACAAATATAGAGATAAAATTACAATAAGGAAAGATCAAGACACTTGCAATAGGAAGGATCGAAACACTTGCCTTTCAAAGATTTTAATCCGAAGATCCAAAGATGGTGTCAGCCTAAATCCTTCTACTTTTCCTCCGTGTCCTCTCTTTGTTTCGTGTTCTACATATATCTTTTCTTTTTCCTCCATAACAGCAGCTCATGCAGAACATAGAGGCATAGTCACCTGCTCTCTGTTACTCTTATTCCTTCATTTTCTTTTTTCAAACATAGCTGTCGCAGCCATCGCCACTGCCACTACCATAGTCGTAGGCACCACCGTAGCTATTGTTATAACCGTAACCCCTTCCCCTACGGTACTTCCTTACTCCCTTCTCTCGTTCCTACTTTTTTTTTTCCAAACACAATCGTTGCAAACACAGCCGCCACTACCGCAGCAGTCATGACCACAGCCCCTTTTTTTTTTTTTTCCTTTTCCTTTCTTTCTCTTTCCCGAAAGCAGCTGCTGCAGCCATCCCCTTCTCCTCTTCCTCTCTTCTTCCCCTTTCCTTTCTCTTCTTCCTTTCCTTCTCTTCTTTCCCAGCTGCACTGCTGCAGTCGCAGCCTCAGCCACGGCCGCAGCCTTTCTTCCTCCCCTGCTCATCTTCCTCTCCTTCTCTTCCAACTGCAGCTGCCATCGCCGCAGCCGCAGCCCCTTCTTCCCCTTCTCTTCTTCCTCTTCTTCCTTTCTTCCTTCGTCTCCCTCTTTCCCTGCCACAGCTGCAGCTGCCACTTCTTTCCCTTCCCCTCTTCCGTCTCCTTCCTTTCTTCTTCTTCTCTTCTTCTCCTTCCTCCCCTTCTTCTCCCCGACGCACAGCACCTCCTCTCCTCTGTTTCCTCCTGCAGAAAACAGAGGTGCCGCCTCTTCACCCGCTTCTACTTCTTCTCTTCCTCTTCTTCTTCTCCTTCTTCTCCTTCTTCTTCTCGTCTTCTTCCTTTCTCCTACCCGACACCCCACACCTTCTCACTGCAGCCCATGCCGCAGCCATCCTTCTTTTTTTTTTTTTTCTTTTTCTCTTCTTCTTTTTCCTCTTCTTCTTCTTCTCCTCCCCAACGCCCCACACCTCCTCTCATCTGTTTCCTGCAGGAAACAGAGGTGCTGCAGCCCTAGGTACTGCCACCTCTCGCTCCTCTCCCACTTCCCTCTCTTTTCTTCTTCTTCTATTCTTCTCTTCTTCCTCCTATCTTCTTTTCCCTCTTCTTCTTTTCTTCTTCTCCTCTTCTTACTTTCTCCTCCCCAACGCCCCACAGGTCCTCGCTGCAGCCCTCGCCGCAGCCACCTCCTCTTTTCTTCTTCTTCTTTTGCTTCTCTTCTTCTCCTCTTCTTCCCTTCTCCTCCCCGACGCCCCACACATGAACTCTGTTTCCGCCTACACGAAACAGAGGTGCTGCAGCCCTAGCTGCTGCAACTATCTCTCTTTCCTCTCCCTCCTCCCTCTCTTCTTCTTCTTCTTTTCTTCTCTTCTCCCTCTTCTTCCTCTCTTCTTTTCCCTCTTCTTCTTCTTTTCTTCTTTTCTTCTCTTCTCCCTCTTCTTCCTCTCTTCTTTTCCCTCTTCTTCTTCTTTTCTTCTCTTCTCCCTCTACTTCTCTATTTCTCGAGAAATAGAGAGCGCGGGAGGCGGTGGGATAAAACCGAAATTTTCGGTTTTCTCTTTTTTTTTTTTTTTTAACTTAACAGTTTAATCCTTGAAATTTCTTTATTTATATACAGGTCCTCCGATTTATAAATAAATCTTTATTAATAATTTTCAAAAGTGAATATTACATTTCTAAAACTTGGGATTCGAAAATAATGACTATATAAGAATAAAAAAATTTGAATAAATTTCTGATTGAAGAACTATTAGAGTATTTAATGACTTATGAAATAACGTGCAATGCACGTAAAGAACTTGAGAACCACCTTCCAAATAACAGAAAGGATTTTGAACTGAAACATTTGAAAACGATTCGAGTGATGAGGACAAGTGATGAGGACAATGACAATGACAATGACAATGCACTTTGGACTCAAAAGTTTAAAAAATATTTAGAGAAGAACAAATTTAAAAATAATACAAAAAATAAATTTGAACAAAAGAAGGACCAAGTGATTTGCTATGAATGCAAAAAGCCGAGACACTACAAGAATGATTGTCCTCAAGCCAAAAAGAGAACATTGAAGAAGAAGGCGCCAAAAGCAACATGGGATGATTCAAGCGGCGTCCAAGAAGAGGAGTCCAACAAACAAGTTGCTCATTCGCCCTAATGGCCATCGGAGAAGAGGTAACGGATTTAATTGATGCAGATTTACCTTATCATGAATTATTAAATCTTTGTCCATGAGTTATTTGATGAATGTAAGATAATTAGTAGAAAATATAAATTGCTAAAAAAGGAGCATGATAGTCTCACTTTGATATCGATAAATTAAAAACTGAATATCATGATAGTTTAGCTCCATGTATAAAATGTCATGATCTAGAATCTCTCCAAAAGGAGAACTTGCTACTTAAGGATACCTTGAAGAAATTCGAGGTTGGTAGCAAATCTTTGAACATGATCCTTACAAATAAGGGTCACGTTCCTAAATGAAAGGAACATCAAGTGATGAGGATAATGACAATGACATTGCACTTTGGACTCAAAAGTTTAAAAAATATTTAGGGAAGAACAAATTTAAAAATAATACAAAAAATAAATTTGAACAAAAGAAGGACCAAGTGATTTGCTATGAATGCAAAAAGCCGAGACACTACAAGAATGATTGTCCTCAAGCCAAAAAGAGAACATTGAAGAAGAAGGCGCTCAAAGCAACATGGGATGATTCAAGCGCGTCCGAAGAAGAGGAGTCCAACACCGAGCAAGTTGCTCATTACGCCCTAATGGCCATCGGAGAAGAGGTAACGGATTTAATTGATGCAGATTTACCTTATCATGAATTATTAAATGCTGTCCATGAGTTATTTGATGAATGTAAGATAATTAGTAGAAAATATAAATTGCTAAAAAAGGAGCATGATAGTCTCACTTTGATATCGATAAATTAAAAACTGAATATCATGATAGTTTAGCTCCATGTATAAAATGTCATGATCTAGAATCTCTCCAAAAGGAGAACTTGCTACTTAAGGATACCTTGAAGAAATTCGAGGTTGGTAGCAAATCTTTGAACATGATCCTTACAAATAAGGGTCACGTTCCTAAATGAAGTGGAATCAGATTTGTGAGAAGTCCTCACCAAAATCCAACCGCCTTCATTAAAGGCCCCATCTTACATGTTCGGCACCAAAGCAATTGCAACTTTTGTTGCAAATATGGACATAAAACTTATAAATGTCCATTCAAGAAAATTAGTCCGAACAAACTAATTTGGGTTCCTAAAGGAACCATGATCAATTCTATGCAATATGATGAACAAGTTTTTAAGGCACCCAAAAGAAAATGGGTACCTAAAAATAATCCCTTCTTGTAGAAACATATACCATCACAAGCTAGGAGCAAGAGATGGTATCTAGATAGTGGATGCTCAAGACATATGACTGGAGATCCATCTCATTTCTCTATGCTCACTAGCAAAGAAGAACGGTACGTCACCTTCGGAGACAACAACCAAGGCAAAATCATTGGCAAGGGAACCATAGGTAACAAATTAAAATTTTCTATTGATGATGTATTACTAGTTGATGGATTGAAACATAATCTCTTGAGTGTTAGTCAATTATGCGATAAAGGTTATATCGTTAGATTTGAATTAAATGTGTCTATTATTGAAAAACCAAACCATAACATAACTATGATTGCATTGAAACAAAATAATGTCTACACCATCAACCTTTATGAACTAAGTAATGAAATGTGCTTCTCCGCTTTAAATGATGATGCTCGGCTTTGGCATAGGAGACTAGGCCATGCAAGCATGAAACTAATATCTAAGATCTCATCTCGAGAATTAGTGCGAGGAATTCCAAATATAAAGTTTATTAAGGACAAAGTATGCGATGCATATCAACTAGGTAAACAAATAAAAACTAGTTTCAAACCAAAAGCTCAAATTAGCACCACTAGACCATTACAATTGATTCATTTGGACTTATTTGGACCAATTGACACGACAAGTCTATGGGGAAGCAAATATGCGTTTGTAATTGTGGATGACTATACTAGATACACTTGGACCTATTTCTTAGCTCACAAAATTGATTGCTTCAAATGTTTCTCTAAATTTTGTAAACTTACTCAAAACGAAAAAGGTTTCATGATTTCATCAATTCAGAGTGATCACGGTGGCGAATTTCAAAACCGTGACTTTCAAAATTTTTGTGAAGTTAATGGATACAACCACAACTTCTCCACTCCGAGGAATCCACAACAAAATTGAGTAGTTGAAAGAAAAAATAGAAACCTACAAGAAATGATAAGAACTATGTTAAATGAACATAGTTTACCTAAGTATTTTTGGGCCGAAGCCGTAAATACGGCTTGCTACATCATGAATAGAGTCCTAATAAGACCATCCTTATCAAAAACTCCCTATGAATTATGGAATAACAAAAAACAAAATATTTCCTATTTTAAAGTTTTCGGTTGTAAATGCTTTATTTTAAATGAAAGGGATGCCTTAGGAAAATTTGATGCTAAATCCGATGAAGGCATCTTTCTTGGTTACTCTTCCGTTTCTAAAGCTTTTCAGGTTTTTAACAAAAGAACCTTAGTAATAGAAGAGTCTATTCATGTAGTTTTTAATGAAGTTTCAAATTTAAAGAAAAATGATTTTGATGATGATCTTGGTTTTGATAATTTGAATTTAAATGAACCCCCTCCTCAAAATAGCAACTTGGATGCACCTTCTTCCGAAATTTCCTTACCTAAGCAATGGAAGTATATAGATGCTCATCCAAAGGAGCTAATTATAGGAGATACATCAAAAGGGGTTCAAACTCGTTCCTCTTTCAAGAATTTTTGTGCTAACGCAACCTTCCTTTCTCAAATCGAACCAAAATGCATTGACGAGGCCATAAAAGATGATTTTTGGGTTATTGCAATGCAAGAGGAATTTAATTAATTTGAGAGGAATAAGGTATGAAAGCTTGTTCCTAGACCTAGTGACCATTTAGTCATTGGTACTAAATGGGTCTTTAGAAACAAGCAAGACGAAAATGGTATCGTGGTTAGAAACAATGCTAGATTAGTGGCCAAAGGTTTCAACCAAGAAGAAGGTATCAATTACGAAGAAACCTTCACTCCCGTGGCTCGATTAGAAGCCATAAGGATGCTCCTTACCTATGCTAGTAGTAATAATTTTAAACTATTTCAAATGGATGTCAAAAGTGCCTTCTTGAATGGTTTTATTTCCGAAGAAGTATATGTCGAACAACCTCCCGGATTTGAAAATTATCTTCTTCCTAATCATGTATTCAAATTGACTAAGGCTCTCTATGGCTTGAAACAAGCCCCTAGAGCTTGGTATGAAAGGCTTAGTTCCTTTCTTATTTTAAATAATTTTACCAAAGGCAAGGTTGATACTACATTGTTTATTAAACATTTTGAAAATAATTTTCTTATTATGCAAATTTATGTTGACGATATTATTTTTGGCTCTTCGGATGAATCACTATGTGAATCATTTGCCAAATGTATGAGTCATGAATTTGAAATGAGCTTAATGGGTGAATTAACTTTCTTTTTAGGATTACAAATCAAATAACTTAGTGATGGTATATTTCTTAACCAATATAAATATACATTAGAATTGTTAAAACGATTTAACATGGATAATTCAAAAGCAATAAACACTCCTATGAGTACTGCGACTAAGTTAGATATGGATGAAAATAGTGAAAATTTCTATCAAAAAACATATAGGGGAATGATAGGTAGTCTACTCTACCTCACCGCGACTAGACCGGATATTATGTTTAGTGTAGGACTTTGCGCTAGGTTTCAATCAAATCCTAAATTATCTCATCTTAAAAGTGTTAAAAGAATATTTAGGTATTTTAAAGGAACTCCAAATTTAGGATTGTGGTATCCAAAATCTGAAAAATTTGATTTAATAGCTTATGCAGATGCCGATTTTGGCGGATGCAGGATAGATAGAAAAAGTACATCCGGAACATGCCAATTTTTAGGACATGCACTTGTTTCTTGGACTTCCAAGAAACAAAATTCAGTTGCACTATCTACGGCGGAAGACGAATACATTGCTGCAAGTGCATGCTGTGCACAAGTTGTTTGGATGAAAAATACATTAGAAGACTATGGAATTCACTTTAAAAATATTCCCATAAAATGTGATAATACTAGTGCCATATGTCTTACTAAAAATCCAATTCAGCACTCTAGAACTAAGCACATCGACGTTAGGCATCATTTCATACGCGATCATGTCCTTAACAATGATGTTGTTCTAGAATTCATTGACACAAAGCATCAATTAGCAGATATATTTACAAAAGCCTTGAATGAAGACCAATTTGAATTCATTAGAAGGGAATTAGGTATGTTAAATTGTCCCTAAACAATAAACTTGTTTGAATGGATTTTTCGTAAAGTTTTTCATTCTCTCTTCGTTCCTCGGTGAAATGATCCTTCTCTTTCTATTCTAATGACATGTTAAATTTTCTTAACCTATCTTGAGTCAAACACCGCTCCCATCTGATCAAGTCAAAGATTTTATGATATTTTGAATCTCGAAATTGATTTTGATTGCTTGATTATGAGTTTCAAGTTGACGAATTGAATTTGAATGAATTTGTATTCGAATTATGATCTTGACTTATTGGAGTTACTACTTGAATTTTTTTTTGTCTTATCCCAATCTCTTCCTTATACATCTACAACTTTTGTTACTTATAGAAAGAAGAGATTTGATAATATGGATGAATGCTGAATTTTCATTTAAGATGAACTCTGCGTAAATATTTTAGCATACTTAATTTTGAATGATAAAATCTTTGTATGACAAACTATGTGCTTCAAGTCTCATTCCCTTTTTGTTGATGACAAAGGGGGAGAAAAGTGATGACTTGTATCATTTTAATAGCATGACTAATATCAATTGCAAAAGCTTTTCAAAATCTTTGAGAATATGCCTTACAAAATCTTTGAGAAAAGTGATTGATCGATGAATGTCTATGCCTTGCAAAATCTTTGAGAATATCGCAAGATCGATTGATCATATTGAAAGCATGTCTAACATGTATATCATGAAATCCATGTTGAAAATCATTATCTCCTGTCGTAGTAAAATTTGTCTCTTATCTTTCGACTTGAAAAAGATTTTTATCGAAGTTTAGCATTTAAATTATGCTTAATGAGAATAACGATAAGTTCTACGGTTAAAACTTATCGGTTCATGCTTGAATTCAATGGGATGGAATTCAAGTGTTTTTATCTTCTCATAACATGGCATATAGATAGGGGGAGTTATGTTTAACTCCGTCATCAATTGATTGTCATCATCAAAAAGGGGGAGATTGTTGAATCTCGGATTTCGATGATAAAATCAATTGATGGGTTAATTGATCTAATCCATATTATTGAGTTAAGTGTGCAGGATTAACTACGATAACCAGAAAACACAAAGCAAGGATACCGGAGTCAAGTTCGATTGACGTTTAAGAGTCCGAAGAATCGTCGGAGATGCTGCCGGAACCAACCGAGAAGAAATCGGGAACCTGTCAGAATTTTCAGAAGTTCGCCGAAGAGATCGTTGGAGGTTCACGGAGATCACCGAGAAGGCTCGGCTACTCATTAAAGTCATCAAAAGTTCGGGAGCTTGTTGGGAGTCCGTCGGGAGAAGTTCGTCGAAAAGCTCGGCGGAACAAGACTCGACCTTCGTGGTTGAAAACTTGCTTAGGATGTTTTTTGTTATGTAGTTCAATTGTAATTAGGATTAGGATTAAGAGATAATCTTATATCCTGGTTAGGGGCCAACTGGGCCCAAAATTAGACTTGGTTTGGGCTAAGTTTGAAGCCCAACCAGTGAACCGAAGAGTCTGGCGGTGGCACTACCAGACTGGGCGGTTGCACCGCCCAGCACCCGAGAGCTGGGCGGTGGCACCGCCAGCATCGGGAACTCCAAGAGAATTCAAATTTTGGAGCCCAAATTTGAATCCTCTTGAGGCCTATAAATACCCCTCAAATCTCAGTTGAGATAACAACTTTTTGAGCAGCAATTGTTTAAGAGAAAGGCCTTAGAAAAGTCTTAGCTAGTCTTGTTTTCAATTTGCTAGTGTTCACCTCCTTCTTTCTTGCTGAAAATCTGTAAGAGAGTGAACCGCTTGTAAAAGAGTTGTAAGAGGGGTATTCACCCTTCCCCTTTAAGAGATTTGCTAGTGGAAGGTGGGAGCCTCATCGAAGAGGGGCCTCGCAAGTGGATGTAGGTCACTTGACCGAACCACTTTAAAAACGGCGTAATCTCTGGTTTGCATTTCATTACTGCTATTTACATTACTGCAAACTTTCTTACTTGCTTTATTTCATCATTACCTTTGCTGCACAACTTTGCGAATACGCTTTCAAGTTAAGCACTTCCGATTCCGATTTTTATCGTATGAAAGATTTGTTGAAACCAACGTTTTAATCCGCTGCACTAATTCACCCCCCTCTTAGTGCCACTCCGATCCTAACAATTGGTATCAGAGCAAGGCTCACTTTCATATTTGGTTTAATACCCAAGAGAGATGGCTTACTCCGGCATGCATGAGGGACACTCTATCGCCGGCATGCATGAGGGACACTCTATCAAAATCCGAGATTCAATAATCTCGCCCTTTTTGATGATGACAATCAATTGATAACGGAGTTAACCTTAACTCTCTCTATCTATGTGCCATAATTGAGATAAGTCATTCTTGAATTCAAAGCCTTTGAATTCAAGAGACATATTGATAAGTTTAAAATCATTTAACCTAATCAATACTCCCATCATGATTCCTATCATGATGTATCTCTCTGTATGATGTCAAGACTCGACATCCATTTTCAAATTTCAAATGTGAATTATAGTAATGATAGCAATTCATCATATGGTAAGATATCAACATGTAAAATTATAATTCAAGTTCTTGATATCTTAACATGATGCAAATATGGCAATCATAGCAAACAGGGCATAGCATCAATAATCATATGTCTGCTTCTTTCATAATATGGCATTTATAGCATCATTTCATATACTTCTCCCCCTTTGTCATCAACAAAAAGGAGAACGATATAAGCATCATTTGAATATACGTGTGATGCCATAAGTAGGTTCATGTCATTTACAGGATACAAACATCTCAAGAAGACCATGACATGGAGATTATTTACATAGAGTGAAAACTTCTTCCTTTTTATTTGTTATTATATTTTTTTTGCATGAAGGAGGAAAGCCATTTGTGTAGTTCATGCTTTACAAGGATCAAGATATTTATGTAAGTAAAGTCCTTGCAAAAAAATATCTTCCTTTTATACGAAGGAATCATCAAATTTATTTCTCAAAGGCAATATTTTTCACATGATAATTCTAAAAGCCATGCATTTGCTAGATGATTCTTTTTGTCAAGAATTAATGATGTGAATCAAAATCCGAAAGAGAATAATGTATTCATGAAATCCGATTGGAACCGAAAATTTAATTTAACACTTTCATGCAAGACTATGAAGACATGTTCATCGTTTATGAAAATTTTTGTATTAATTTCCAACATGTTATTTTTGGCATGTAATGGCGATTAAGTGATTTGATCATTCAATCAATGAAGTCCGAATAATAAGTTTAATAAGTTTATGCATTCAGACACATCAACATTCCTAATTCTCTTCTTATGAAATCAAATTGTTCTTCACTTAGAGGTTTTGTAAAAATATCAACTAGTTGATGCTTAGTATCTATGAACTCTATAATTACATCATGATTAGTAACATGATCTCGTATAAAGTGATGTTTAATATCAATATGTTTTGTTCTTGAGTGTTGAATGGGATTCTTTGTTAAACATATTGCTCTCGTGTTATCACATTTAATGGGAATGTTTTTAAGATAGACTTTATAATCTTCTAAGGTGTTTTTCATCCACACAACTTGTGCACAGCCTGCACTAGCTACAATATATTCAGCTTCAGTTGTTGATAGAGCAACCGAGTTTTGTTTCTTAGATGACCAGGAAACAAGGGAGTGTCCTAAAAATTGACATGTTCCTGATGTGCTTTTTCTATCTAGTCTACACCCGGCAAAATCCACATCAACATAAGCAATTAACTGAAAATTTTTGGATTTTGGATACCATAATCCTAGATTTGTGGTTCCTTTAAGATATCTAAGTATTCTTTTTACCGCTTTGAGATAAGATATCTTAGGGTTCGATTGAAACCTAGCACAAAGTCCTACACTGAACATGATATCTGGTCTGGTTGCAGTGAGGTAAAGTAAACTTTCTATCATACCCCTATAAGTTTTTTTATCGAAGCTTTCTCCACTTTCATCAACTTCCAACTTAGTGGAGGTGCTCATAGGAGTGTTAATAGCTTTTGAGCTATTCATATTGAATCTATTTAGCAGATCTAAGGCATATTTAGTTTGACTAATAAAGATGTCATTGCTTAGTTGCTTAATTTGTAAACTTAAGAAAAAGGTTAATTCTCCCATCAAACTCATTTCAAATTCGAGACTCATGGTTTTAGCAAAAGATTCCCAAAGTGATTCATTTGTAGAACCGAAGATAATGTCATCAACATAAATCTAAACAATGAGAAAGTTATTTTCAAAATTTTTGATAAATAATGTAGTATCGACCTTGCCTTTTATGAAAGTTATTTTCAATCTGAACAATCAGACTAATAATGTACTTAGTCTTTCATACCAAGCCCTCGGGGCTTGTTTTAAACCATAGAGAGCTTTGGTTAATTTAAATACATGATTAGGGAGGCTATTATTTTTAAATCCGAGAGGCTGTTCAACATAAACTTCTTAAGAAATAAAGCCATTTAGAAAAGCGCTTTTAACATCCATTTGAAATAATTTAAAATTATTATTACTAGCATAGGTAAGGAGCATCCTTATGGCTTCTAATCTAGCCACAAGAGCGAAGGTTTCTTCGTAATCGATACCTTCTTCTTGGTTGAAACCTTTAGCCACTAGTCTAGCCTTGTTTCTCACCACGATTGACACAGGAGTGTCTAATTTACTACAATCTGATTATATGAGCCTTGATTATGATCTAGTATCTTTTTCAGTCAATAATGATACCTCATAATCTTTATCTCAGCACAATCAAATATGACAGCTCATCAGCATATTCTCTGCACAAAGTTAAAGTTGTTTCAAGCACACTCAAATATGACAGCTCATCAGCATATTCTCTGCACAAAGTTAAAGCTGTTTCAAGGTGCTTGGCATATTCTCATCAGCATATTCTTCAAGACAAAGGAATGCATTAAAGGAGTTGGTTGGCAGCTGTGAACATTTCTTCATTACCAATGAGTGCATTAAAATAGTTGGTTAGTAGTTGTAACACTTAATTTCGAAATTCCCTATGCATGAAGGGTTGTTTCATGCACTAGTATATATTTTGGTGTTTAGGACTTAGAAAGGGGCTTTTAGAAAGTTGAGGATATTGGCAGAAGCTCTCTTGGAGTGCTCTTGTAAACTCTGTATCTCTTGGAAGTGTCCTTGAGTGGTGAGTCTTTTGCTTTTAGTTCTGTATCCTTGTTATTATCATTAGGGTGGTGATCTTTCTGTATCCATTTTGATTTTTAACTTGGTGGTAAACTATATTTTTCGTTTTACCAAAGTTTCTTCAAGAGTTCGTTACTTGCTTTCTGTGACATTTTCTATCTGAACAACTTCTATTGGTGTTCGTCCGAAATCCATTCTGCATTTTTACCCTCCCCGGTATCAGTTTGGTATCAGAGCTAAAGGCTAGAGATCATGGCAAGGCGGAATGGAAAAGATGTAGTAGGTGAAGGTAGCGACCATGAAGATGACGCTGAGTCGTTGAGGCTGCAGCTACGAAACTTGCTGCGTAGCCTACAAGAAAAAAATGAAATAATCGATGAACTTCAAAGTAGACACAACCAGCATGAAAATGATGCTCGAAAGTTTATTTCTGATGATGATACACCTCATCTTCCAAGAGAGTCGAGAAGATGTCGGAGAAGAAATGAAGTCCAAGACGAGTGGCAAATTAAATATAATCCCAGATTTAATATTCCAGAATTTGAAGGGAAAGTAAATGTTGATGACTTTATCGATTGGCTTAATACAGTAGAAAGAATCTTTGATTTTCATGAACCACCAGAACAAAAGAAGGTCAAACTTGTGGCACTCAAACTCAGGCGGAATGCATCTTTTTGGTGGGAAAATATGAAGAAACAAAGAGAACGTGAGGGGAAGAGTAAGATCGTTACATGGGAGAAAATGAAAAGGGAGCTAAAGAGAAAATATTTACCTGATAATTATAGACAAGAGATCTTTCTCAAAATACATGATTTCAAGCAAAAAGATCATAGTGTGGAGGAGAACTCTTTGGAGGAAGCTGGGTACTTCTTTGAATTTCAACAGCTCGCATCATCCACAAACCGATGGGCAAACTAAAGTAACAAACCGAAGCTTGGGAAATTTGCTTAGAAGCTATGTTGGCAAGAATATTAAGCAATGGGATGTCATTCTTCCACAAATTGAGTTTGCCTACAATCGTTCTATGCATAATAGTATCGGTAAGAGTCCTTTTGAGGTTGTTTATGGTGCTAATCCTGCTAGTCCTTTGAACTTAATCCCTCATTCTACAACAAAGCAATTTAGTGGAGATACTGATGAAAGAGCTAAGCAGATAAAGAAGCTGCATGAGGGTGTGAAAGCAACCATTGAGAAGCAAAATGAGAGGTACATGCATGCAGCCAACAAACACAGAAAACATGTGGAGTTTAATGCAGGTGATTTGGTCTGGATTCATCTAAGGAAGGAGAGGTTTCCACCGGGCAAATTTGGAAAATTGAAACCAAAGGCTGATGGTCCATTCAAGGTGCTTAAGAGAATTGACAGAAATGCTTATGAGATAGAGCTACCTGAAGATTACGGAGTATCCCCAACATTTAATGTGGCTGATTTGAGTCCTTTTTATAATCATATTGATGAATCAAATGAAGACTTGAGGACAAGTTTCATTCAACCGGGGGAGATTGACACAGGAGTGTCTAATTTACTACAATCTGATTATATGAGCCTTGATTATGATCTAGTATCTTTTTCAGTCAATAATGATGCCTCATAATCTTTATCTCAGCACAATAAAATATGACAGCTCATCAGCATATTCTCTGCACAAAGTTAAAGCTGTTTCAAGCACACTCAAATATGACAGCTCATCAGCATATTCTCTGCACAAAGTTAAAGTTGTTTCAAGGTGCTTGGCATATTCTCATCAGCATATTCTTCAAGACAAAGGAATGCGTTAAAGGAGTTGGTTGGTAGCTGTGAACATTTCTTCATTACCAATGAGTGCAATAAAATAGTTGGTTAGTAGCTGTAACACTTAATTTCGAAATTCCCTATGCATGAAGGGTTGTTTCATGCACTAGTATATATTTTGGTGTTTAGAACTTAGAAAGGGGCTTTTAGAAAGTTGAGGATATTGGCAGAAGCTCTCTTGGAGTGCTCTTGTGAACTCTGTATCTCTTGGAAGTGTCCTTGAGTGGTGAGTCTTTTGCTTTCAGTTCTGTATCCTTGTTATTGTCATTAGGGTGGTGATTTTTCTGTATCCCTTTTGATTTTTAACTTGGTGGTGAACTATATTTTTCGTTTTACCAAAGTTTCTTCAAGAGTTCGTTACTTGCTTTCTGTGACATTTTCTATCTGAACAACTTCTATTGGTGTTCGTCCGACATCCATTCTGCATTTTTACCCTCCCCGGTATCAACGATACTATATTCATCTTGCTTGTTTCTAAAGACCCATTTAGTACCAATAACTAAATGGTCATTTGGCCTAAGAATAAGCTTCGACACCTCATTTCTCTTAAATTTATTTAACTCATCTTGCATTGCGATAATCCATGAATCATCTTTCATGGTTTCATCAATACATTTAGGTTCAATTTGGGAGAGAAAAGCGGCGTTGGCACAAGAATTTTTAAGAGATGAACGTGTTTGAACCCCCTTAGATGTGTCTCCTAGGATTAGCTCCTTAGGATGATCATCTACATACTTTCAGTCCTTAGGTAAGGAAGTTTCGGAAGTGGATGCATCCAAGTTGCTAGTTGGAGAAGGGGATTCATTTAAATTCAAGGAATCAAAATTAACATCATCATTAAAGTCATTTTTCTTGATTTTGAAAATCTCAATGAAAACAACATGAATGGATTCTTCTATTATTAAAGTTCTTTTATTGAAGATATGAAATGCTTTAGAAACCGAAGAATAACCAAGAAAAATTCCTTCATCGGATTTAGCATCAAATTTTCCTAAGGCATCTTTCTCATTCAAGATAAAACACTTACACCCAAAAACTTTAAAGTATGAAACATTGGGTTTTTTATTGTTCCACAACTCATAGGGAGTTTTGGTGAGTAAGAGTCTTACTAAAACTCTATTTAAAATATAGCATGCAGTGTTTACAACTTCGGCCCAAAAATATTTGGGTAGGCTTTGTTCATTCAATATGGTTCTTGCAATTTCTTGTAAATTTCTATTCTTTCTTTCTACTACTACATTTTGTTGAGGATTTCTTGGAGTAGAGAAGTTGTGGTTGAATCCATTAGATTCACAGAATTCTTGAAAATCACGGTTTTGAAATTCACCACCGTGATCACTTCGAATTGATGAAATCATAAAACCTTTTTCATTTTGAACAAGTTTGCAAAACTTGGTGATATATCTAAAGCATTCAAATTTGTGTTTCAAAAAATAAGTCAATGTGTATCTACTATAGTCATCTACAATGACGAGGGCGTATTTGCTACCTCCTAGGCTTGATGTAGAGATTGGTCCGAACAAGTCCATATGGATCAATTGTAAGGGCCTTGATGTGCTTATTTGATTCTTAGATTTGAAACTATTCTTAATCTGTTTTCCTAATTGATAAGCATCACACACATTATCTTTGATGAACTTGATGTGAGGAATTCCTCATACAAGTTCTTTGGATGATATTTGAGTGATTAGTTTCATGCTAGCGTGACCTAATCTTCTCTGCCATAGCCAAGCATCCTCATTCAAAACCGAAAAACACATTTCACTACATAGATCATTGAGGTCAATGGTGTATACGTTATTTTGTTTTAATGCTATCATAGATGTGTTGTTGTTTGGGTTTTTAAGGATGCATGCATTAAATTCGAATTTGACAATATATCCTTTATCACATAATTGACTAATGCTCAAGAGATTATGTTTTAAACCATCAACTAACAAAACATCTTCAATAAAGAAGTTGGATTTGTTACCTATGGTTCCTTTGCCAATGATTTTACCCTTGTTGTTGTCTCCGAAGGTGACATAGTCTTTGTCTATGCTAGTGAGCTTAGAGAATTGAGATGGATCTCCGGTCATATGCCTTGAGCATCTACTATCAAGGTACCATCTCTTGCTACTAGCTAGTGATGATGTATGTCTCTACAAGAAAGGATAATTTTTAGGTACCCATTTACTTTTGGGTGCCTCAAAAGTTGATCTATATTGTTTGTCATGTTGCATAGAGTTTATCATGGTTCCTTTAGGAACCCAAATTAATTTGTTCGGACTAATTTTCTTGAATGGACAATAATGCGTTTTGTATCCATGCTTGCAACAAAAGTTGCATTTGCTTTGGTGTCGAACATGTAGGATGGGGCCTTTTATGAAGGTGGTTGGATTTTGGTGAGAATTTCTCACAAATCCGATTCCACTTCTTTTAGGAACGTGACCCTTGTTTGTACGGATCATGTTCAAAGACTTACTACCAACCTCGAATTTCTTCAAGGTGTTGTTAGGATCGGAGCGGCACTAAGAGGGAGGGGTGAATTAGTGCAGTGGTAAAGTGCGATAAACTTTTTGCGAATTAAAACCTTTCGGAAACTTCGTATGATAAAAGTAACGTTTTCGTTTGAAACCGTTTCGATTGTATTTTAACTTAAAGGGATAAGTAAGACAGAGACAAAGAAGTAGAGCATTAAAGTGCAAATGATTTGCAGCAATATAAATGACAATAAGTAAATGCAAACCAGAGATTACGCCGATTTTACAGTGGTTCGGTCAAATGACCTACATCCACTTGCGAGGCCCCTCTTTGATAAGGCTCCCACCTTCCACTAGCAAATCTCTTGAAAGGGAAGGGTAAATACCCCTCATACAACTTTTACAAGCGGTTCACTCTCTTACAGATTTTCAGCAAGAAAGAAGGAGGTGAACACTAGCAAATTGAAACCAAGACTAGCAAAGGCTATTCTAAGACTTTTCTCTCAATCAATTGCTTCTCTAAAAAGTTGTAATCTCAGCTGAGATTTGAGGGGTATTTATAGGCCTCAAGAGGATTCAAATTTGGGCTCCAAATTTGAATTCTCATGGAGTTCCCGATGCTGGCGGTGTCACCGCCTGTCAGTGGCGGTGCCACCGCCTGTCAGTGTCAGGCGCTGACAGTGCCAGGCGGTGCCACCGCCCAGCTCTCGGGTGCTGGGCGGTGCAACCGCCCAGTCTGGCAGTGCCAACGCCAGACTCTTCGGTTGACTGGTTGGGCTTCAAACTTAGCCCAAACCAAGTCTAATTTTGGGCCCAGTTGGCCCCTAACCAGGATATAGAATTATTTCTTAATCCTAATCCTGATTACACGTTAACTACTTAACAAAAATACATCCTAAGCAATTTTTCAACCGCGAACGTCGAGTCTTGTTCCGGCGAGCTTTCCAACGAACTTCTTCCAACGGGCTCCCAGCAAGCTTCCGAACTTGTGAATATTTAATGAGTAGCCGAGCCTTCTCGGTGATCTCCGTGAACCTCCGACGATCTCTTCGACGAACTTCCAAAAATTCCGACAGGTTCCCGATTTTTTCTCGGTTGGTTCCGGCAACATCTCCGACGATTCTTCGAACTCTTAAACGTCCATCGAACTTGACTCCAGTATCCTTGCTTTGTGTTTTCTAGTTATCGTAGTTAATCCTGCACACTTAACTAAATAATATGGAATATATCAATTAACTCATCAATTGATTGCATCATCAAAATCCGAGATTCAACAATCTCCCCCTTTTTTATGATGACAATCAATTGATGACGGAGTTAAACATAACTCCCCCTATCTATATGCCATATTATGAGAAGATAAAACACTTGAATTTCATCCTATTGAATTCAAGCATAAACCGATAAGTTCTAACCGTATAACTTATCGTTGTTCTCATTAAGTATAATGTAAATGCGAAACTTCGATGAAAATCTTTTTCAAGTCGAAAGATAAGAGATAAAGATTTTCAACATGATCATACATTTTAGATATGCATTCAATATGATTAATCGATTGTGCGATATACTTAAGAGATTATGCAAGGCACATAAGACATTCATATCACATTAGCTTATATAAGTTATGCTATAAGTCATCACTTTTCTCCCCCTTTGTCATCAACAAAAAGGAAAAAACTATTTTACAGAAAAATTTAGCATTCATTCTATCAAAAATTCATGTTCAAAGAGAAAAATCAGCATTCATCCAGAAGCATATATCCAGAATTTAAACAACAAAAGTTCAGTTTTTGTTCAAAAGACGACCAGCTTGGAACATGAGATCAAGAGTAAAACAAAACAGAATATAAAGATACATCAATCCGTAGGAGGTAATCCATAGTGCTGATATATAACATCTATTTTTTGGTTTAGCTGTCGTAGTTCTTTTAAAATTTCCATTTGCTAGAGCTGAATTTGTTCCTGCTGCGATTTGAGTTGGTTTTGTTGGAATTTGATCTGAGATAGTTCTGCCATAATGATTCCTTCAGAGGATGAAACAGGAGCTGAAGGCACTGCATCAAAGGGACTAGGAGGAGGAGATTCATTTCCCATAAGAATTGGTGTTTCTGGTTATTCTACTGGTGGAGGAATAGGATCTGTCCTTCTAGGTTGCCTTACCCATATTCCATTGTTAAATATGCACCTAAGTCTCTTTAGCAGATTTTTATTGATGACGTTATATCTATTACTCTGAATTGTTTCTTCATCGGGTGGGATGCAAATGTTATAGGCATGAAGAAATCTAGTGATTAACCCCCCATATGGCAATATAATATCTTTAGCTGTAATTTCCTGCATGTGTTGCCATATTGAGTATCCAAAACAATTTTGTTGACTAGTCATGATCCAATACATGGTGCTTATCTCTACTGTACTTATTTCATCAAGATGATATTGCTTAGGGAAAAGTATGCTTGTCATGATATGATGAAGAACCTTAGAGTTAAAAGGTAGTAAGTGTTCGCAACTCTTGGGTATTATTCCAAAGTTTGAGTTTGCAAAAATGGTTTCGACAGCTTCGGCGTAGGTTGCTCCTATTATATTCACATCCCATTTTGTTCTAAAATAGCAGCCTCTATCTTTTTTAGTGATGCCGATTAGTTCACAAATAGAATTATCAGAAATCATAATTTGTGTTCGTAACATGTAAGAACTTAGGCTATCGTTATCTACCCATAGGTTTGCATAGAAGAGCTTAACTAATCTAGGATAAATTGGTTCATCTATTTGTAAGAGAGGTAGGGCCTCTAGATGAGCAAACCACCTAATGGGTTCTAAATCTCCTAGTTTATCAAGATCAACGTATTTTCCCTTATGGACATATCTTGTTTCAAAGTTTGGAAATCTAAGGGCATCTTCTTTGGATCTAAAAAGATTATGGTCATATGAATCTCCTTCAATCCTTTTCCCTTTTGATCTCTTATGAGTCATTTTCTAGACAAAATGATAAAAGAAATATGAATTGTAATGAATAGGTGGCACAAGAAGAGAGTGAAGGGAAGATTTTACCTTATAGAGTGTTTCTGAGATGATGGAGAGTTTGGACCAACAATATTCCTTCTCCAAGGTCTGTAGAAGTTAGAATGAGGGATTGAGAGATTTTGGGAGAGTTGGAGCAAGAGTTCCACGGGTTGGGGGCGGTGTCACCGCCGGCCCTAACCCTCTCGGGTTTAAAAGAGCTCTCGGGCGGTGCCACCGCCTAGCGCCCGAGCGCTCAGGCGGTGCTACCGTCGATTCTGGCGGTGCCACCACTGGCTGGCCACGGAAGAAGAAAAAAAATTTTTCTTCCTCCTTCTTGATTTCCAGAGGTCTTTGACGCAAGCAAAGGTTGAGATATTGAGTTGTATTTTAATATATCATTTGGAATCGAAAGAAGAGGATGAAATCAAATCCACAAACGAGCGGGACAAGGATGAGCCAATCTTCGTAAACTACATTCAAACGTCTTACTCTAATGGACAATTTAACATGCCCAGTTCCCTTCTAATAAATTCAAATTTGTCTTCATTTAGGGCTTTTGTAAATATATCTGCTAATTGATGCTTCGTGTCAATGAATTCTAGAACAACATCGTTGTTAAGGACATGATCGCGTATGAAATGGTGCCTAATGTCGATGTGCTTAGTTCTAGAGTGCTGAATTGGATTTTTAGTAAGACATATGGCACTAGTATTATCACATTTTATGGGGATATTTTTAAAATGAATTCCATTGTCTTCTAATGTATTTTTCATCCATACAACTTGTGCACAGCATGCACTCGCAGCAATGTATTCGGCTTCTGCCGTAGATAGTGCAACTGAATTTTGTTTCTTGGAAGTCCAAGAAACAAGTGCATGTCCAAAATATTGGCATGTTCCGGATGTACTTTTTCTATCAATCCTACATCCCCCAAAATCGGCATCCGCATAAGCCATTAAATCAAATTTTTCGGATTTTGGATACCATAAACCTAAATTTGGAGTTCCTTTAAGATATCTAAATATTCTGTTAACACTTTTAAATGAGATAATTTAGGATTTGATTGAAACCTAGCACAAAGTCCTACTCTAAACATGATATCTGGTCTAGTCGCGGTAAGGTAGAGTAGACTACTTATCATACCCCTATATGTTTTTTGATCGAAATTTTCACTATTTTCATCCATATCTAACTTAGTCGCAATAATCATAGGGGTGTTTATTGCTTTTGAATTATCCATGTTAAATCGTTTTAACAATTCTAACGTATATTTAGATTGGTTAAGAAATATATCATCCTTAAGTTGTTTGATTTGTAATCCTAAAAAGAAAGTTAATTCTCCCATTAAACTCATTTCAAATTCATGACTCATAGATTTGGCAAATGATTCACATAGTGATTCATCCGTAGAGCCAAAAATAATATCGTCAACATAAATTTGCACAATAAGAATTTTATTTTCAAAATGTTTAATAAACAATGTAGTATCAACCTTGCATTTGGTAAAATTATTTAAAATAAGAAAGGAACTAAGCCTTTCATACCAAGCTCTAGGAGCTTGTTTCAAGCCATAGAGAGCCTTAGTCAATTTGAATACATGATTAGGAAGAAGAGAATTTTCAAATCCGGGAGGTTGTTCGACATATACTTCTTCAGAAATAAAACCATTCAAGAAGGCACTTTTGACATCCATTTGAAATAGTTTAAGATTATACCAACTAGCATAGGCAAAGAGCATCCTTATGGCTTCTAATCGAGCCACGGGAGCGAAGGTTTCTTCGTAATCGATACCTTCTTCTTGGTTGAAACCTTTGGCCACTAATCTAGCCTAGTTTCTAACCACGATACCATTTTCGTCTTGCTTGTTTCTAAAGACCCACTTAGTACCAATTACTAAATGGTCACTAGGTCTAGGAACAAGCTCCCACACCTTATTTCTCTCAAATTGATTCAATTCCTCTTGCATTGCAATTGTTAGGATCGAGAGCACTAAGGGGGGTGAATTAGTGCATCGAAAAACTTTCAACGATTTAAAAACAAAAGCCGCGTTCGTCCGATAAAAACGATTTCGATGTAAATGCCGATTCACAGTTTGTAGTTTACGCAGTTTGCGTCTAAATGCAGTTTGCGTCTAAATGCAGATTGCGTCTAAGTGCAGTTTGCATTTAAGCGCAGTTTGCGTCTAAGCGCAAATTGCGTCTAAACACAGTTTGCGTCTAAACACAGTTTGCGTCGAAACACAGTTTGCGTCTAAGTGCAGTTTGCGTCTAAACACAGTTTGCGTTTAAGCGCAGTTTGCGTCTAAGCGCAGTTTGCGTTTGAGCACAGTTTGCGTCTAAGCGCAGTTTTACGTCTAAGTGCAGTTTTACGTCTAAGTGCAGTTTTACGACTAAACGCAGTTTTGCGTCTAAACGCAGTTTTACGTCTAAACGCAGTTTTATGTCTAAACGCAGTTTTACGTCTAAACGAAATTTTACGTCTAAACGCAGTTTTACGTCTAAACGCAGTTTTGCGTCTAAACGTAGTTTTACGTCTAAACGCAGTTTTACGTCTAAACGTAATTTTACGTCTAAACGCAGTTTTGAACTTTGAAAAGCGTTTTATGAATACGCAGAAAGCAATTTGCAGTTATAAATGGAATCAAAACGTAAGCGTAAACTGTAGTATAAAGATCGTACGAAAACACCGATTTATGTCTGAATGCAGATTCGGAAAGATCAGAACTTAGAGACTTGTTCGTAAACACGCAGAGGGCAGTAGCAATATAGGAGGTTTGCAGTAATGATAAAGTGCTCAAAGTAAAAGCAAACTAGAGATTTAGAGTGGTTCGGTCAGTCTTGACCTACTCCACTTTTGGCTTCCTCCTCCGACGAGGTCACCGACGTCAACTAGCTGCCTTCCTTCAATGGGCGAAGGCTAACTGCCCTTTTACAGTTTCTCTCCTTTTGACGGGCTCAGGAGACAACCCTTACAGATCTTTTCTCTCCTCTCTTTACAACTCAAGACTTGAAGAACAGAAAGAGGAGAACTTTTGGACTTTACACAAATTTGAGCTCTTAGAATCACTGAAAAGATCAAGAATTCAGTGTGGATCTGTATCTTTTCAGTGCTGAATGGGTGGGGTATTTATAGGCCCCAACCCAGTTCAAATTTGGAGCTCAAAACGATCAAATCCCGAATTCCGGGATCAAAGGATTACACCTCTTGATGGAGAGGTTGCACCGCATGGTAGAGCTTCGAGATCGAGCCTGAGGCGGTTGCACCTCTCTGTCGGGGGCGGTTGCACCGCCCGAGTCCGGAGGAGATCGAGCCCCAGCGGTGCCACCTCCCTAATTGAGGCAGTTGCACCTCTCGCCGAGCTCGAAGACCGAGCTCGGCGGTGCTACCTCTCTCGAGGGGAGGTTGCACTGCCCCGATCTAAGCTCGAAGATCGAGCGGGTGGTTGCACCTCCTGGCTGGGGCGGTTGCACCGCCGGTCTCGCTGGGAGACACAGCCCCTGGCGGTTGCACCTCTGGCCTAGGCGGTTGCACCGCTTTGGTGCAATCGTGGTCCGAATGGTTAGCTCCATTCGCCCAATTTCAATCTTTAGGGGGGCCCAATTGCCCCAAGATTAAGCTAATGGGATCACCTCCCATTTTCAAGCTTAATCAACGTGCTAACTACGATTAAATCTAAGACAACTTCTGCAGCTTTGCTCCGTCGTCAATCGCTTCTTCCGGGCGAAGTTTCGCGAACTTCCGTCGATCATCCGATGAACCCTCGGTGATTCTTCTGCGGACATCCGGCAAACTCCTGGACTTTGCGATGATCCACTTGGCGAGTTCCGACGAGCTTCGCTTGGCAAGCTTCTGGACTTCTCGGATCTGTTCTCGCAGAACCTCCGACGACCGTCCGAACTTCCGTCGAACTCTCGAACTCCCAACGTGATCATGATCTTGACTCCGGAGCAACTCCTGCTGCTTGTCTAACTTTCATCATAGTTAATCCTGCACAACAAAACTTCGATCGAGACAATTAATCCTAAGCAATTTAACCAAGTTGTCCGGTCATGTCATTGGTCCCTCGACGCTTCGTCCGATTCTTCGGCGCATCGTCCTCTCCTGCAGCCTATTGCCCAATCGGCCAGTTGACTCTGCAACTCCGATATCCTTGGCACAATACCCGCTCTTCTTGGCCCGATGCCCGAGTCCACGGCCCGAAGCCTTCTATCGATACGTCGACCGATCCACCGGCCCGACGTCCAATCTTCTTGACATGTTCCTTCGGCACAACATGATTTTCTTGCTTTAATTGTCTCATCCTGATCGAAGCATCCTGCGTCACTCAAAACACAGATTAAATCATAAACATATATCAAGTAGTTTCATCATCAAAATACGAGATTCAACAATCTCCCCCTTTTTGATGATGACAACTACTTGATGACGGAGTTAAACTTAACTCCCGGAGTTTAAACAAACTCCCCCTATCAATATGCCATATTGATAGAACCTTGAATTCAAACTGAATTCAAGACATTGCAATATTCATCATGAATACTTGCAACACGTCAACATGAACATATGCATAAACTTATACATCACATGTCATGTCATCAATATACTTTCATCAACATACTTCTCCCCCTTTGTCATCAACAAAAAGGAGAAGTATCACAATCAATCGTTTGTGATATTGATTCAACTCATTGCATGAAAAACATAGTATCAAGTTTTATCATCATGCAATCTTGGAGCTAGAAGATTTAGCAAGTGTTACATCATGCTAGCTAGCAAATTAGAGATGTTCAAGAAGGCAACTCTTGCTTCTTGAAAATTTTGTTCACTTTGCTAGATGCGCAAGTTAGCATTTCTGCCTCTTGAGATAGGCAAGATAGCACATTTGCTTCTTTTGAGATAGCAACTTTTTGCTTCTCTTTAGACCAACAAGCTAGCAATTTTTATGATATACAAGTTTCACAATATATAAGCTAGCAAAAATTTCGAAAGCAAATGCAAGATAGCTTTCTTGTGTAAGCTCATGATTCTTGCTTCCTATTGCAATGTGCAAATTGCAAGTTTTGCTTCTTGAGATATTCAAGATAGTGATGTTCAAGAAGACAATTTTTCTTCTTGAAATAAGCAAGTTAGCAATCTTTGCAACTTAAGATAGGCAAGCTAGCAATCAAGTTTTTGCATCTTCTTGACTTGTACAAGCTAGCTATCTCCCCCTTTGTCATTGTCAAAAAGAAAGGAAGAATACAGTTTTGTAGTTCTTTTTCCTTTTACAATGATTTCAAAATCATAACAAAGGATGAATAATCAAGTCATGAATGTCAAGACAATTTTTCATCATGAATATCATTGCATGCATCGTTATCATAGGTTGAAGTATTACATGCATAATTTCATATCACCATTCATAATTACATTAATGTTTCAATATAGCAATTTTTTCTCAAAGTGGGTAACTTAGCACTCATAGCATTTTAAATCATGATTTACATCATAATTAGAAAGCACAAGTATTGCATGCATAATTGCACATTATAAATGTTTCATATCATGATGGTATCAATTTTGTCAAATTATATCCTACCATGCATGATCAAAACTTCTTCCCATTTTATCATTGAAAACAAGAAGAAAGTAGGGGGAAGAGCATAAAAGTTAAATATTTCAATCATTTCAAGGCATTTATATCATAGATCAAGTTATGATTCGTGATTCTATTTCATCTAAGAATGCCTTAGTCTTTATATGCCAAATTAAGATAAGCATGAAGGTTCAAGACATAAGGCAAAGAAATCTTGTTATTTCTATATTATGAAATATATGATATCAAGGCTCATGATTCATTTGAAAAGATACAGTACAAAGAGCAACTTGTAACATTCTTATCAAGATCACATTTTAAAATATTCCAAGTTTCAAGATATCAATATGACACTTCATTGAATTCTAAGAAATCAAAAGACAAGTTGCATTTCATTTGAAGAACTCCTTTTTGATAGATGTAGGGAGCATAATGAACGATCTTGATTTATAAAGAGCAACATGTTATAATTATCAAGATCATGATTTTAATAATTATTCTCTTTAGCAAAAACACTATCATTCATATTTCAAGATGGAATTTATAAGCAGGAATCATTTCATCAAATCCATTTTAGAAAAATATTTTTCATAAGGGTATGAGAAAATCCGATTGTTAGGATACCAATTGTTAAGTGAATCCGAAAATGAAATTAACACTTTCATATATTCAGACATGATTTTTGCTATAGATCTTGAAATTAAATCATGAAGATCAAACAATCTCATGATCATGGATAAATTAAAATCCCATGCATAAAATTGTTAATCATTGTATCATAACCATTTAATATTACATCTTTATGCATTACTTTAAATCAAATGTGATTTCATTCAACAATGTTAATCAAACATGATACACATTATTACTTCTTAACCATGATTTCTCAATCAAAATCATTTTGTTTGTTTATCATAAAATATGCAATATTATCATTTTCGAAATTACCAGCATGATCATAATTTTTTGTATTTTTTTTTTTAAACATGTAATTTTCAAGAAAATTAATTCTAAACTAAAAAAAGAAAATACATCATGAAAGCATCAAGTAATTTCAAAATAAACCAAAGGAATTTTAATTACCTCAACGTCGAAAAGGCGGAAAGGCGTAGTTGCCACCTTGCCTTTGTTGATTTTTCTCCTCGCCTTCTTGAGGAGCCTCGATTCATCCCAATTTTTGTTCTTCTTCTTCATGTTCAAAGCAAGTAGTTCCATTCTTTTGCTTTTTTAATTTTCGTTTCATTTGCAGTTTAAATTCACCATCACTTGAGCTTATGCTCGAGTGGTCTTCAAATGTTCTATGTCCCAAATCCTTCCTGTTCTTTGGAAGGTTGTTTTGTTCATCATTATCCTCATCACATGAGTCATCGCTCAAGTGGCATTCATTTGTCCAGAGTTCCAAATCCTTCCTGTTCTTTGAAAGGTGATTGTGTTCAACATGTTCATCATGTGCATTGTGCACCATTTCATATGTCATCAATGAACCAATTAGTTCTTCAAGTGGAAATTGGTTCAAGTTTTTCGATTCTTGAATAGCAGTTACTTTTGAATCCCAAGTTTTAGAAAGTGAGCACAAAACTTTGTTAACGAGTTCAAAATCCGAAAAGCTTTTACCAAGTGATTTGAAACCATTGACGACATCCGTAAAACGGGTGTACATGTCAACAACGGTTTCGCTTGGTTTCATATGAAAAAGCTCGAAATCATGCAGTAAAATATTAACTTTCGAGTCTTTGACTCTACTAGTTCCCTCGTGCGTGATTTCAAGAGTGCGCCAGATATCGAAAGTCGTTTTGCACAAAGAAACCCGATTGAACTCATTTTTGTCCAAAGCGCAAAATAAGGCATTCATAGCCTTTGCGTTTAAAGAAAAAAACTTCTTCTCTAAATCCGACCATACGTTCATCGGTTTAGAGGGAAGTTGAAAACCGTTTTCAACGATATTCCATAAATCCAGATTTAGAGAAATCAAGAAAACTCTCATTCGAGTTTTCCAATAAGTGTAGTCCAATCCGTTAAAAACGGTGGACGAAAGACCGAAAAGCCCTCTTGAAGAGCCATTTCTCTCGGGTGTAAATCCGAAATGAGAAATACCCCGCTCTGATACCAATTGTTAGGATCGAGAGCACTAAGAGGGGGGGGGGGTGAATTAGTGCAGCGGAAAACTTTCAGCGATTTAAAAACAAAAGCCGCGTTCGTCCGATAAAAACGATTTCGATGTAAATGCCGATTCACAGTTTGTAGTTTACGCAGTTTGCGTCTAAATTCAGTTTGCGTCTAAATTCAGATTGCGTCTAAGCGCAGTTTGCATTTAAGCGCAGTTTGCGTCTAAGCGCAGATTGCGTCTAAACACAGTTTGCGTCTAAACACAGTTTGCATCTAAACACAGTTTGCGTCTAAACACAGTTTGCGTCTAAGCATAGTTTGCGTCTAAACACAGTTTGCGTTTAAGCGCAGTTTGCGTCTAAGCGCAGTTTGCGTTTGAGCGCAGTTTGCGTTTGAGCGCTGTTTGCGTCTAAACACAGTTTTACGTCTAAGTGCAGTTTTACGTCTAAGTGCAGTTTTACGTCTAAACGCAGTTTTGCGTCTAAACGCAGTTTTACGTCTAAACGCAGTTTTATGTCTAAACGCAGTTTTACGTCTAAACGAAATTTTACGTCTAAATGCAGTTTTACGTCTAAACGCAGTTTTGCGTCTAAACGCAGTTTTACGTCTAAACGTAGTTTTACGTCTAAACGTAATTTTACGTCTAAACGCAGTTTTGAACTTTGAAAAGCTTTTTATGAATACGCAGAAAGCAATTTGCAGTTATAAATGGAATCAAAACGTAAGCGTAAACTGCAGTGTAAAGATCGTACGAAAACACCAATTTACGTCTGAATGCAGATTCGGAAAGATCAGAACTTAGAGACTCGTTCGTAAACGCGCAGAGGGCAGTAGCAATGTAGGAAGTTTGCAGTAATGATAAAGTGCTCAAAGTAAAAGCAAACCAGAGATTTCGAGTGGTTCGGTCAGTCTTGACCAACTCCACTTTTGGCTTCCTCCTCCGACGAGGTCACCGACGTCAACTAGCTGCCTTCCTTCAATGGGCGAAGGCTAACTGCCCTTTTACAGTTTCTCTCCTTTCGACGGGCTCAGGAGACAACCCTTACAGATCCTTTCTCTCCTCTCTTTACAACTCAAGACTTGAAGAACAGAAAGAGGAGAACTTTTGGACTTTACACAAATTTGAGCTCTTAGAGTCACTGAAAAGATCAAGAATTCGGTGTGGATCTGTATCTTTTCAGTGCTGAATGGGTGGGGTATTTATAGGCCCCAACCCAGTTCAAATTTGGAGCTCAAAACGATCAAATCCCGAATTCGGGATCGGCGGTTGCACCTCTTGATTGGAGGTTGCACCGCCCGGCAGAGTTTCGAGATCGAGCCCAGGCGGTTGCACCTCTCGTCGGGGCGGTTTCACCGCTGAAGTCCGCTCGGAGGCCGAGCCCCAGGCGTGCCACCCTCGATTGAGGGCGGTTGCACCTCTGCGCCTAAGCTCGAAGAGCCGAGCTCGGCGGTGCTACCTCTCTCTGTCGGGGAGGTTGCACCGATCTAGCTCAAGATCGAGCTCGGGCGGTTACACCTCTGGCTGGGGCGGTTGCACCGCCCGGTCTCGCTGGGAGACACAGCCCGGCGGTTGCACCACCTCGGTTTAGGCGGTTGCACCGCTTTTGGTGCAATCGGGGTCCGAATGGTTAGCTCCATTCGCCCATTTCAATCTTTCGGGGGCCCAATTGCCCCAAGATTAAGCTAATGGGATCACCACCCATTTTCAAGCTTAATCAACGTGCTAACTATGATTAAATCTAAGACAACTTCTGCAGCTTTTGCTCGATCGTCAATCGCTTCTTCCGGGCGAAGTTTCCGGCGAACTTCCGTCGATCATCCGATGAACCCTCGGTGATTCTTCTGCGGACATCCGGCAAACTCCTGGACTTTTGTGACGATCCACTTGGCGAAGTTCCGGACGAAGCCGCTTGGCAAGCTTTCGGACTTCTCGGATCTGTTCTCGCAGAGACCCTCGACCGACCGTCCGAACTTCCGTCAAACTCTCGAACTCCCAACGTGATCATGATCTTGACTCCGCGCAACTCCTGCTGCTTGTCTAACTTTCATCGTAGTTAATCCTGCACAACAAAACTTCGATCGAGACAATTAATCCTAAGCAATTTAACCAATTTGTCCGGTCATGTCATTGGTCCCTCGACGCGTCGATTCTTGGCGCGATCGTCCTCTCCTGCAGCCCTATTGCCCAATCGGCCAGTTGACTCTGCAACTCCGATATCCTTGGCACAATACCCGCTCTTCTTGGCCCGATGCTCGTGTCCACGGCCCGAAGCCTTCTGTCGATACGTCGACCGATCCACCGGCCCGACGTCCAATCTTCTGACATGTTCCTTCGGCACAACATGATTTTCCTGCTTTAATTGTCTCATCCTGATCGAAGCATCCTGCGTCACTCAAAACACAGATTAAATCATAAACATATATCAAGTAGTTTCATCATCAAAATACGAGATTCAACAGCAATAACCCAAAAATCATCTTTTATGACCTCGTCAATGCACTTAGGTTCGATTTGAGAGAGGAAGGCGGCATTAGCACAAAAAATCTTGAAAGAGGAACGAGTTTGAACCCCTTTAGATGTATCCCCTATAATTAGCTCCTTTGGATGAGCATCTATATACTTCCATTCCTTAGGTAAGGAAATTTCGGAAGAAGGTGCATCCAAGTTGCTATTTTGAGGAGGGAGTTCATTTAAATTCAAATTATCAAAACCAAGATCATCATCAAAATCATTTTTCTTTAAATTTGAAACTTGACTAAAAACTACATGAATAGACTCTTCAATTACTAAGGTTCTTTTATTAAAAACCCGAAAAGCTTTAGAAACGGAAGAGTAACCAAGAAAGATGCCTTCATCGGATTTAGCATCAAATTTTCCTAAGGCATCCCTTTCATTTAAAATAAAGCATTTACAACCGAAAACTTTAAAATAGGAAATATTTGGTTTTTTGTTATTCCATAATTCATAGGGAGTTTTTGATAAGGATGGTCTTATTAGAACTCTATTTATGATGTAGCAAGCCGTATTTATGGCTTCGGCCCAAAAATACTTAGGTAAACTATGTTCATTTAACATAGTTCTTGCCATTTCTTGTAGGTTTCTATTTTTCCTTTCAACTACTCCATTTTGTTGGGGATTTCTTGGACTGGAGAAGTTGTGATTGTATCTATTAACTTCACAAAAAATTTTGAAAGCCACGGTTTTGAAATTCGCCACCATGATCACTCCGAATTGATGAAATCATGAACCCTTTTTCGTTTTGAGTGAATTTACAAAATTTAGAGAAATACTTGAAACAATCACTTTTGTGAGCTAAGAAATAGGTACAAGTGTATCAATTGTAACGGTCTAGTGGTGCTAATTTGATTTTTTGATTTGAAGCTTGTTTTTATTTGCTTCCCTAGTTGACATGCATCGCATACCTTATCCTTAATAAACTTCATATTCGGAATCCCTCATACTAATTCTTAAGATGAGATTTTAGATATTGTTTTCATGCTTGTATGGCCTAATCTCTTATGCCAAAGCCAAGCATCATCATTTATGGCGGAGAAACACACTTCATTACTTAGTTCATCAAGATTGATGGTATAGATATTATTTTGTTTTAAAGCAATCATAGTCATGTTATGATTTGGTTTTTCAATAATGCACATATTTGATTCAAATCTAACGATATAACCTTTATCGCATAATTGACTAATGCTCAATAGATTATGTTTTAATCCATCAACTAGTAACACATCATCAATGGAAAAACTTGATTTGTTACCTATGGTTCCCTTGCCAATGATTTTGCCTTTGTTGTTGTCTCCAAAGGTGACATAGCCTTCGTCCATGCTAGTGAGCTTGGTGAATTGGGATGGATCTCCGGTCATATACCTTGAGCATCCACTATCAAGATACCATCTCTTGCTCCTAGCATGTGATGGTGTATGTTTCTACAAGAAGGAATTATTTTTAGGTACTCATTTACTTTTGGGTGCCTCGAAAACTAATCTAGCTTGTTTTTCATGTTGTATAGACTTGATCATGGTTCCTTTAGGAACCCAAATCAATTTGTTTGGACTAATTTTCTTGAATGGACATTGGTAAGTCATATGTCCATATTTGCAACAAAAGTTGCAATCGCTTTGGTGTTGAACATGTAAGATAGGACCTTTAATGAAGGTGGTTTGACATGACCCTTATTTGTAAGGATCATGTTTAAGGACTTGCTACTGACCTCGAATTTCTTCAAGGTGTCCTTAAGTACCAAGTTCTCATTTTGGAGAGTATTTAAATCATGGCATTTAGCACATAGAGCTAGACTATCATGATATTCAGTTTTTAATTTATCAAAAGCACAAGTAAGACTATCATGCTCCTTTTTTAGCAATTTGTATTTTCTACTAATTGTCTTACATTCATCAAATAACTCATGAAAGGCATTTAATAATTCATGATAAGGTAAATATGCATTAATTAAATTTGTTACCTCTTCTTCGAAGGCCATTAGGGCGTAGTGAGAAACTTGCTCGGTGTTGGACTCCTCTTCTTCGGACGTGCTTGAATCATCCCATGTTGCCTTGAGCGCCTTCTTCTTTGGTGTTCTCTTTTTGTCTTGAGGGCAATCGTTCTTGTAGTGTCCCGGTTTTTTACATTCATAGCAAATCACTTTGTCCTTCTTTTGTTCAAATTTATTTTTTGTATTATTTTTAAATTTGTTCTTCCTTAAATATTTTTTGAATTTTTGAGTCAAAAGTGCAATGTCATTGTCACTGTCCTCATCACTTGATGTTCCTTTCAAGTGGTCTTCTTGTGATTTGAGTGTCATATCCTTCCTGTTCTTTGGAAGGGGGTTCTCGAGCTCGTCATGAGCTTGACATGTCATTTCGTAGGTCATTAGAGACCCAATGAATTCTTCAAGAGGGAATGTTTTAAGGTCTTTGGCCTCTTGAATGGCCGTAACTTTTGGATCCCAACTTTTAGGGAGGGATCTTAAGATTTTAGTTACTAGTTCAAAGTTAGTAAAATCTTTACCAAGAGCTTTGAGTCCATTGATGACATCCGTAAAACGGGTGTACATGTCTCCGATGGACTCACTTGGTTTCATTCGGAAAAGTTCGTAAGAGTGCACAAGAATGTTGATTTTGGACTCATTCACTCGGCTAGTGCCTTCATGAGTGACCTCAAGAGTTCTCCAAATATCAAAAGCCGAATCACAAATTGAAACACGATTAAATTCATTTTTGTCTAGTGCACAAAACAAGGCATTCATAGCCTTTGCATTTAAAGCAAAATCCTTCTTCTCCGATTCATTCCATTCGTTCATCGGAAGAGAAGATTTTTTAAATCCGTTTTCCACAATAGTCCATAGCTCAAAATCCATAGAAATGAGGAAGATCCTCATCCGAGTCTTCCAATACGTGTAATCCGACCCATTAAACATGGGTGGACTTGTGATAGAGTGTCCCTCATGCATGCCGGAGTAAGCCGTCTCTCGTGGGTATTAAACCAAATATGAGAGTGAACCTGCTCCGATACCAATTGTTAGGATCGGAGTGGCACTAAGAGGGGGGGTGAATTAGTGCAGCGGTAAAGTGCGATAAACTTTTCGCGATTTAAAACCTTTCGAAAACTTCGTACGATAAAAGTAACGTTTTCATTTGAAACTGTTTCGATTGCATTTTAACTTAAAGGGATAAGTAAGACAGAGACAAAGAAGTAGAGCATTAAAGTGCAAATGATTTGCAGCAATATAAATGACAATAAGTAAATGCAAACCAGAGATTATGCTGATTTTACAGTGGTTCGGTCAAATGACCTACATCCACTTGCGAGGCCCCTCTTTGATGAGGCTCCCACCTTCCACTAGCAAATCTCTTGAAAGGGAAGGATAAATACCCCTCTTACAACTTGTACAAGCGGTTCACTCTCTTATAGATTTTCAGCAAGAAAGGAGGTGAACACTAGCAAATTGAAACCAACACTAGCAAAGGCTATTCTAAGACTTTTCTCTCAATCAATTGCTTCTCTAAAAAGTTGTAATCTCAGCTGAGATTTGAGGGGTATTTATAGGCCTCAAGAGGATTCAAATTTGGGCTCCAAATTTGAATTCTCGTGGAGTTCCCGATACTGGCGGTGTCACCGCCTATCATTGGCGGTGCCACCGCCTGTCAGTGTCAGGCGCTGACAGTGCTAGGCGGTGCCACCGCCTGGCTCTCGGGCACTGGGCGGTGCCACCGCCCAGCTCTCGGGTGCTGGGCGGTGCAACCGCCCAGTCTGGCAGTGCCACCGCCAAACTCTTCGGTTGACTGGTTGGGCTTCAAACTTAGCCCAAACCAAGTCTAATTTTGGGCCCAGTTGGCCCCTAACCAGGATATAGGATTATTTCTTAATCCTAATCACGTTAACTGCTTTACAAAAACACATCCTAAGCATTTTTTCAACCGCGAACGTCGAGTCTTGTTCCGGTGAGCTTTCCGACGAACTTCTTCCGACGGGCTCCCAGCAAGCTCCCGAACTTGTGATGACTTTAATGAGTAGCCGAGCCTTCTCGGTGATATCCGTGAACCTCCGACGATCTCTTCGGCGAACTTCCAAAAATTCCGACAGGTTCCCGATTTTTTCTCGGTTGGTTCCGGCAGCATCTCCGTCGATTCTTCGAACTCTTAAACGTCTATCGAACTTGACTCCGGTATCCTTGCTTTGTGTTTTCTGGTTATCGTAGTTAATCCTGCATACTTAACTCAATAATATGGATTAGATCAATTAACTCATCAATTGATTGCATCATCAAAATCCGAGATTCAACAGGTGTCCATGAGTAGCAAGTTTTACTTTTGGATAGTTTCTAGATCATGGCATTTAATACAAGAGCCTAAACTATCATGATATTAAGTTTTTAACTTATCGAAATCACAATTAAGACTATCATGCTCCTTTTTTAGCTATTTGTATTTTGTACTAATAATCTTGCATTCATTAAATAAATCATGAAAGGCATTTAATAACACATCAAATGATAAATTTGCATCAATTAAATTTGTTACCTCCTCTCCAATGGCCATTAAGGCGTAATGAGCAACTTGCTCGGTGTTGGACTCCTCTTCTTCGGACACGCTCGAATCATCCCATGTTGCTTTGAGCGCCTTCTTCTTTGATGTTCTCTTCTTGGCTTGGGGACAATCACTCTTGTAGTGTCCCGGCTTTTTGCACTCATAGCAAATAACTTGGTCCCTTTTGAGTTCAAGTTTATTTTTTGTGTCATTTTTAAACTTATTTCTCTTAATGAATTTTTTGAATTTCCTTGTTAGAAGTGCCAAGTCATCATCACAGTCCTCATCACTTGAGTTTTCTCTCAAGTGGTCATCTAAAGTTCTAAGTGCCATATCCTTTCTGTTCTTTGGAAGGATGTCTTCTTGCTCTTCATGAGCCTTGCATGTCATTTCATAGGTCATTAATGACCCAATTAGTTCTTCAAGAGGGAAGTTGCTTAAATCTTTAGCCTCTTGAATAGCAGTGACTTTAGGGTCCCAACTCTTAGGAAGGGGTCTTAGAATCTTATTTACGAGCTCAAAATTCGAAAAACTTTTGCTGAGTCCTTTTAGACCATTGACGACGTCCGTGAAACGGGTGTACATGTCGCCAATAGTCTCGCTCGGTTTTATTCAGAAAAGTTTGAAAGAGTATATTAAAACATTGATTTTTGACTCTTTTACTCTACTTGTGCCTTCATGAGTCACTTCAAGTGTATGCCAAATATCAAACGCGGTTTCACAAACTGAAACATGATTAAACTCATTTTTATCAAGCACACAAAATTAGGCATTCACAGCCTTTGCATTAAGAGCGAAAGTCTTCTTCTCCAATTCATTTCAATCGATCATTGGAAGAGAAGATTTCGAAAAACCATTTTCGACAAGATTCCAAAGTTTAAAATCCATTGAAATAAGGAAGATCCTCATTCGGGTCTTCCAATAGGTGTAGTCCGTCCCATTGAACATGGGTGGACGTGTAATAGAATGGCCCTCTTGGTTTCCGACATAAGCCATCTCTCTTAGGTTTTAATCTGTTTGAGAGTGAACCCCGCTCTGATACCAATTGTTAGGATCAAGAGCACTAAGAGGGGGGTGAATTAGTGCAACGAAAAACTTTCAACGTTTAAAACTGCGTTTGTACGACAAAGGTGATTTCAGTAGAAAAATTGATTCGTAAATTACTTTAACTTAAGATTAGGTAAGAAGCAGTTAAAACAAATCTATAAAGGCAGATTGCAGTTATGATGGAAATCAGAATGTAAGCGCAAACTGAAAGACGATGTTCGTACGGTAAAAGCGATTTTAGTAGAAAAGCCGATTCGTAAATCACTTTAACTTGTGATTAGGCAAGAAGCAGTTAAAACGAATCTGTTAAGGCAGTTTGCAGTTGTGATGGAAATCAGAATGTAAGCGCAAACTGAAATATGATGTTCATACGAGAAAAGCGATTTACGTCTAAACACCGATTCAAAAAATACTGAGCTTGGAAACGCAAACGTAAAAGTGCAGAAGGCAGTAAGCTATGAAGGAGGTTTGCAGAAAGGATAATGAGCTCAAAGTAAATGCAAACCAGAGAGCAGCGCGATTTAGAGTGGTTTGGTCAATCTTGACCTACATCCACTTCTGGCTTCCTCCACCGATGAGGTCACAGACATCCACTAGAGGCCTTCCTTCAATAGGCGAAGGCTAACCACCCTTTTATAGATTAACTCCTTTTGACGGGCTTAGGAGACAACCCTTACAAACTTTTCTCTCCTCTCTTGAAAGATCTGAACTTAAAAGAATAGAGGGAGAAGAACCTTTAGCTTATACAACACTTTTGAGCTCTAAAACACAGAGTAAGATTAGGATTTTGGTGGTTTTTCGTTGCTCTTTCATTACTAAAAGAGTGGGGTATTTTATAGGCCCTAAACCAGTTTGAATTTGGAGCTCAAAACTGTCATCTCCTAGAATTCTGGGTTCTGGCAATTGCACCGCCTAACTGGAGTGGTTGTACCGCCTGACAGAGCTCGAAGACTGAGCCTCTGGGCAGTGCCACCTCTTGTCAAGGGCGGTTGCACTGCCCAGCCAGAACTCAGAGACTGAGCCCTAGGCGGTGCCACCGCTGACCCAGGCGGTGCCACCTCTAGGCGAGAGATCTGGGTCCGAATGGGTTGATCCATTCGGCCCAATTTGGTTCTTTCAAGGGCCGAATTGCCCCTAGATTAAGTTAATGGGATCACCTCCCATTTCTAACTTAATCATCGTGCTAACTATGACAATTCTTAAGACTTTTACTATAGCTTGCTCCGGTGCGTCAATCGCTTCTTCCGGCGCGCTTCCGGTGAACTTCCGGCGAATATCCGACGGACCTCCAGCGATGCTCCTGCGGACTTCCGACAAACTCCTGGACTTGCGACGATCCACTTGGCGAGTTCTGACGAGCTTCTTTTGGCAAGCTCCTGGACTTCGTGGATTTATTCTCGCAGAACCTCCGACGACCGTCCGGACTACCGTCAAGCTCTCGAACTCCTAATGTGATCATAGTCTTGACTCCGGCGCAACTCCTGCTGCATGTCTTACTTTCATCGTAGTTAATCCTGCATACTTATCTCAACATATGGATTAGATAACAAATGACAATTGACGTCATCATCAAAATCCGAGATTCAACATTACTACGGTTATCCGAGTAGCACGTACCATCAAACAAACTATAACTGATTTAATGAGCCATTCGCAGTTTCACAATCTGAAATAGTTCATACTTATACATGCATGGCTTAATCTTTGAGACAAGCATATGACTACTGGCAGGATCAACCAGGTAGCACGTCCTCTATGACGCCAAGCCTAACATGCCGACCCATTACCACAAGGGAAAGGGGGGCAATGATGGGAAGGCTGTTATCCATCGAAGGGCGACTAAGAAAGCCAACTGATCATGTGCCAAGAGTCTAAAGACCCATGGTATATTCTTATCCACTGCATCTAAGAGCACTCACGTGAACACTGGAGCCACTTGAGACAAGAGGTCTGAGACATGCCATCGTTCGAGGAAACACAAGGTGCACGGACATCGACACTCCTCATTTATATAGGACATGAGAAGTGGATAAGCGAGGTAAACAATGTCTATTTCCAAAGGAACTAGGTAGATTGTACAGGCAACACACACATCTCCGTTCAAACAGAGTGCCATTGAAGAGACTTGCAGCGTCGGTGGTCAACTGCACAATAGCAGGTAGCCCACCGCGGCATACAAATCCATCATCGCTCACATGCCGACATAGTCACCCCATCAGATAGCCCGTCGCCAACCACGAGTAACAAAGACTCAAGTGGCAGATCAAACAAGGCAATCGATGACAAGACACCGCCGTGCACGAAGAAGTACAGAGCAAGGCATTTTTGGCCACACAATGAAGAAGAAGATTGCAAGCTAAGAAAAAATGGCCCAGAAACAGACCAAATCGGGCCAAAACTAGCCATTTTTGGCTGCGCGAGCGAGCAAAGAAACGGGCAGCACCTTCCCGCTATAAGAAAGCCCCATCCAGCCCTGTGCCACCCAGGGGGTTCCAGGGTGCTGAGATGAAGGACGTTTTGCTCCGCTCATGACAGCCAACGCGGCACACAAGAACAACATAAAAACTGGCCATTTTTGGCTGATCAAACGAGCGGCGAGCGGCGGACAGTGAGCGAAGCGAGAGGCAGGATCGTCCCTGCTATAAGAAAGCCCCATCTAGCCTTGAGCCACCTGGGGGATTCTAGGGTGCTGAGATATCTGACGTTTTGCTCCGCTCACGACGGTCGTCGCAGCATACAAGAACAGCCCAAAAACAGGCCAAAACGCCCCAAAAATGGGCCAAAACTTGGCCTTTTTTGGCTGAGCGAGCGAGCGGCGGACAGCGAGCGAAGCGAGAGGCAGCACCGTCCCTGCTATACGAAAGCCCCATCCAACCCTGTGCCACCTGGGGGGCTCCAAGGTGCTAAGATAGCTGACATTTTGCTCCACTCATGACGGTCGCCGTGGCACGCAAGAACAGCCCAAAAACTGGGCAAAACTACCCAAAAATGAGCCAAAACTAGCCATTTTTGGCTGAACGAACGAGCGTCGAGCGACGGACAACGAGCGAAGTGAGAGGCAGCACCGTCCCTGCTATACGAAAGCTCCATCCAGCCTTATGCCACCCGGGGTTTTCCAGGGTGCTGAGATGGCTGACGTTTTGCTCCGCTCACGACGGTCGTTGCGGCATGCAAGAACAGCCCAAAAACTAGCCAAAACTGCCCAAAAAGGGCCAAAATTGGTCATTTTTGGCTGAGCGAGCGAACGAGCGACGAGCGGCGCACAACGAGCGAAGCGAGAGGCAGCACCGTCCCTGCTATATGGAAGCCCCATCTAGCCCTGTGCCACTTGGGAGGTTCCAGGGTGCTGAGATGGCTGACGTTTTGCTCCGCTAACGACGGTCACCGCGGAATGCAAGAACAACCCAAAAATAGGCCAAAACAACCCAAAAATGGACCAAAACTGGCCATTATTGGCTGAGTGAGCGAGCGGTGAGCGACAGACTGCGAGTGAAGCAAGAGGCAGCACCGTCCTTGCTACACGAAAGCCCCATCCAGCCCTGTGCCACCCGGGGGGTTCCAGGGTGTTGAGATAGCTAACGTTTTGCTCCGCTCATGACGATCGTAGCGGCACGCAAGAACAGCCCAAAAACTGGCCAAAACTGCCCAAAAACGGGCCAAAACTGGCCATTTTTTGCTGAGCAAGTGAGCAGCAAGAGGCGGACAGCGAGCGAAGCGAGAGGCAGCACCGTCCCTGCTATACGAAAGGCCCATCCCGCCCTATGCCACCAAGGGGGTTCCAGGGTGCTGAGATGACTGACGTAATGCTTTGCTCAAGACAGTCGCCGCGGCACGCAAGATGAACCCAAAAACTGGCCACAACTGCCCAAAAACGGGCCAAAACTGGCCATTTTTTACTGAGCGAGCGAGCGGCGAGCGGCGAGCGGCGGATAGCGAGCGAAGTGAGCGGTAGCACCATCCCTACTATACGAAAGTCTCATCCATCCCTGTGCCACCTGGGGGGTTCCAGGGTGCTGAGATGGCTGTCGTTTTATTCCGATCACGAAGGTCACCGCAGCACGCAAGAACAGCCCAAAAATAGGCCAAAACTGGCCATTTTTGGTTGAGCGAGCGAGCGGCGAGCGGCAGACAACGAGCGAAGCAAGAGGCAGCACCGTCCCTGCTATACGAAAGCCCCATCCAGCCCTGTGCCAACTGGAGGGTTCCAGGGTGTTGAGATTGCTGACGTTTTGCTCCGCTCACGATGGTCACCACGACGAGCAAGAACAACCCAAAAATAGGCCAAAACTGCACAAAAACGGGCCTAAACTGGCCATTTTTGGCTGAGCGAGCGAGCGACGAGCGGCGGACAGCGAACGAAGCGAGAGGCAGCACCGTCCCTACTATACGAAAGCCCCATCCAGCCCTCTGCCACCCGGGGGGTCCAAGGGTGCTGAGATGGCTGTCGTTTTGTTCTGATCACGAAGGTCATCGCAGCACGCAAGAACAGCTCAAAAAAAGGCCAAAACTGGCCATTTTTGGCTGAGCGAGCGAGCGGCAAGTGACAGACAACGAGTGAAGCAAGAGGCAGCACCGTCCCTGCTATACGAAAGCCCCATCCAGCCCTGTGCCAACCGGAGGGTTCTAGGGCGCTGAGATTGCTGACGTTTTGCTCCGCTCACGATGGTCGCCGCGACAACCAAGATCAGCCCAAAAATAGGCCAAAACTGCACAAAAACGGGCTAAAACTGGCCATTTTTGGCTGAGCGAGTGAGCGGCGAGCGGCGGACAGCGAACGAAGCGAGAGGCAGCACCATCCCTACTATACGAAAGCCCCATCCAGCCCTCTACCATCCGAGGGGTTCTAGGGTGCTGAGATGGCTGACGTTTTTCTATGCTCACGACGGTCGTAGTGGTACGCAAGAATGCACAAAAACTGCACAAAAACGGGCCAAAACTGGTCATTTTTAGCTGAGCGAGCGAAGCGAGAGGCAGCACCGTCCCTGCTATATGAAAGCCCCATCTAGCCCTGTGTCACCCGGGGGGTTCCAGGGTGCTGAGATGGCTGACGTTTTGCTCCGCTCACGATTATCGCTACGACACGCTAGAACAACCCAAAAACTGGCCATTTTGGCTGATCAAGTGAGCGACGAGCGGCGGACAGCGAGCGAAGCAAGAGGCAACACTGTCCCTGCTATACGAATGGCCCTTCTAGCCCTAAGCACCGTCCTTGCTAAATGTCCTTGCTGACGTTTTGTTCGGCTCACGACGGTCATCGCAGCACGCAAGAAAAGCCCAAAAACTAGCCAAAACGACCCAAAACCGAGCCAAAACTGGCCATTTTGGCTAAGCAAGCGAGCAGCATGCGGCGGACATCGAGCCAAGCGAGAGGCAGCATCGTCCATGCAATACGAAAGCCCCATCCAGCCTTGTGCCACCCGAGGGGTTCCAGGGTGTTGAGATGACTAATGTTTTACTCCGCTCACGACGCTCGCCTCGACACACAAGAACAGCCCAAAAACGGGCCAAAACTGGCCATCTTTGGCTGAGCGAGCGAGCGGCGAGTGGCGGACAACGAGGGAAGCGAGAGGCAATACCGTCCCTAATATACGAAAGCCCCATCCAGCCTTGTGCCATCCAGAGGTTTCCAGGGTGCTGAGATGGCAGGTATTTTGCTCTGCTCACGACGGTCGCCGCGGCACGCAAGAACAGCCCAAAAACTATCCAAAACAGCCCAAAAAGGGCCAAAACTGGCAATTTTTGGCTGAGCGAACGAGCGGCGAGCGGCAGACAACAAGCGAAGCGAGAGGCAGCACCGTCCCTACTATACGAAAGCCCATCCAGCCCTGTGCCACCCGAGGGTTTCCAGGGTGTTGAGATGGTTGACGTGTTGATCCGCTCATGACGGTCGCCATGACACGCAAGAATATCCCAAAAACAGGCCAAAACAGCCCAAAAATGGGCCAAAACTGGCCATTTTTGGCTGAGCGAGCGAGCGGCGAGCGGCGGACAGTGAGCGAAGCAAAAGGCAGCACCGTCCCTGCTATATGAATGCCCCATCCAGCCCTGTGCCACCAGGGGGGTTCTAGGGTGCTTAGATGGTTGACATTTTGCTCCGCTCATGACGGTCGCCGTGGCACGCAAGAACAGCCCAAAAACTGGCCAAAACTGCCCAAAAATGGGCCAAAACTGGCCATTTTTGGCTAAGCGAGCGACGGACAGCGAGCGAAGTGAGAGGCAGCACCGTCCATGCTATATGAAAGCCCCATCCAGCCCTGTGCCACTCGGGGGGTTCTAGGGTACTGAGATGGCGGACATTTTGCTCCGCTCACGACAGTCATCGCGACACGTAAGAAGAGCCCAAAAACTGGCGAAAACTACCTAAAAACGGGCCAAAACTGGCCGTTTTTGGCTGAGCGAGCGAGTGGCGAGTGGCGGACATCGAGCGAAGTGAGAGGCAGCACCGTCCCTGCTATACAAAAACCCCATCCAGCCTTGTGCGACCTAGGGTTTTCCAGGGTGCTGAGATGGCTGACGTTTTACTCCGCTCACGACGGTCACCGCGGTAAGCAAGAACAGCCTAAAAATAGGCAAAAACTACCCAAAAACGGGCCAAAACTGGCCATTTTTGGCTAAGCGAGCAAGCGACGAGCTGTGCACAGTGAGCGAAGCGAGAGGCAGCAGCGTCCCTGATATACGAAAGCCCCATCCTGCCCTGTGCCACCCAGGGGGTTCCAGGGTGCTGAGATGACTGACGTATTGCTCCGCTCACGACGGTCGCCGTGGAATGCAAGATGAACCAAAAACTGGCCACAACTGCCCAAAAACGGGCCAAAACTATCCATTTTTGGCTAAGCGAGCAAGCGACGGACAGCAAGCGAAGTGAGCGGCAGCACCGTCCCTGCTATACGAAATCCCCATCCAGTCCTGTGCCACCCGGGGTGTTCCAGGGTGCTGAGATGGCTGACGTTTTGCTCCGCTCACGACGGTCGCCGCAACATGCAAGAACAAACCAAAAACTGGCGAAAACTGCCCAAAAAAGGGCCAAAATTGGCCATTTTTGGCTGAGCGAACGAGTGGCGAGCGGCGGACAGCGAGCGAAGCGAGAGGTAGCACCGTCCATGCTATACGAAAGCCCCATCCAGCCCTGTGCCACCCGGGGGCTTCCAGGGTACTGAGATGGCTGACGTTTTGCTACGCTCACGACAGTCACCGTGACACGCAAGAACATCCCAAAAACAGGCCAAAACTACAAAAAAACGGGCCAAAACTGGCCATTTTGGGTTGAGCGAGCGAGCGGCGAGGGGCGGACAGCGAGCTAAGCGAGAGGCAGCACCATCCCTACTATACGAAAGTCCCATCTAGCTCTATACCACCCGAAGGGTTCCAGGGTGTTGAGATGGATGACGTTTTGCTCCGCTCACGACGGTCGCCACGACACGCAAGAACATCCCAAAAATAGGCAAAAACTGCCCAAAAATGGGCCAAAACTAGCCATTTTTGGCTTAGCGAGCGAGCGGCGGACAGCGAGCGAAGCGAGATGCAGCACCGTCCCTACTATACGAAAGCCCCATCCAGCCCTGTGCCACCCGGGGGTTTCCAGGGTGCTGAGATGGCTGAAGTTTTGCTCCGATCACATCGGTAGCCGTGGCACGCAAGAATAGCCCAAAAACTAGCCAAAACTAGCCATTTTTTACTGAGCGGGCGAGGGGTGAGCGGCGGAGAGCGAGCGAAGCGAGAGGCAACACCGTCCCTTCTATACGAAAGCCCCATCCAACCCTGTGCCACCCGGGGGATTCCAAGGAGCTGAGATGGCTGACGTTTTGCTCCACTCACGACTGTCGCCGCGGCACATAAAAAAGCCCAAAAACTATCCAAAACTGCCCAAAAACTGGCCATTTTTGGCTGAACGAGCGAGCGACGAGCAGCAGACAACGAGCGAAGCGAGAGGCAGCAGCGTCCCTGCTATACGAAAGCCCCGTCCAGCCTTGTGCCACCTGGGGGGTTCCAGGGTGCTGAGATGACAAACGTTTTGCTCCACTCATGACGGTCGCCGTAGCATGCAAGAACAGCCCAAAAAGTGACCAAAACTGCCCAAAAAAGGGCCAAAACTATCCATTTTTGGCTGAGCGAGCGAACGGCGAGTGGTAGACAGCGAGCTAAGTTAGAGGTAGCACCGTCCCTGCTATACGAAAGCCCCATCCCGCCCTGTGCCACCCGGGGGGTTCCAGGGTGCTAAGATGTCTGACGTTTTGCTCCGCTCATGATAGTCGCCGTAGCACGCAAGAATAGCCCAAAAATAGGCCAAAACGGCCCGAAACCGGGCCAAAACTGGCCATTTTTGGCTAAGCAAGCGAGCGGCATGCAGAGGACAGCGAGCCAAGCAAGAGGCAGCACCGCCCCACCTATACGAAAGCCCCATCTAGCCTTGTGCCACCCGGGGGGTTCCAGGGTGTTGAGATGGCTGACATTTTGTTCCGCTCACGTCGGTCGCCGCAGCACGCGAGAACAGCCCAAAAACTGGTTAAAACTACCCAAAAATGGGCCAAAACTGGCCATTTTTTGCTGAAAGAGCGAGTGGCGAGCGACGGACAGCGAGCGAAATGAGATGCAGCACCGTCCCTGCTATACGAAAGCTTCATCTGGCCCTGTGCCACCCGGGGGGTTCCAGGGTGCTGAGATGGCCGACGTTTTGCTCTGCTCACGACGTTCACCGCAGAACGCAAGAATAGCCCAAAAATAGGCCAAAACAGCCCAAAACCGAGCCAAAATTGGCCATTTTTGGGTAAGCGAGCGAGCAGCGAGCGACGGACAGCGCGCGAAGTGAGAGGCAGCACCGTCTCTGCTATACGAAAGCCCCATCCACCCTTGTGCCACCCGAGCGGTTCCAAGGCGCTGAGATGGCTGACGTTTTGTTCCACTCACGATGGTCGCCGCAGCACGCAAGAATAGCCCAAAAACAGGCCAAAACGGCCCAAAACCGGGCCAAATCTAGACATTTTTAGCTAAGCGAGCGAGCGGCGTGCGACGGACTTTGAGCAAAGCGAGAGGCCGCAACGTCCCTGCTATACGAAAGCCACATCTAGCCTTTTGCCACCCGGGGGGTTCTAGGGTATTGAGATGGCTGATGTTTTGCTCCGCTCACGACGGTCGCCGCAACACGCAAGAACAGCCCAAAAACAGGCGAAAATTGCCCAAAAACTAGCGAAAATTGGCCATCTTTGGCTGAGCGAGCGAGCGGCGAATGGCGGACAGCGAGCGAAGCGAGAGGCAGCACCGTCCTTGCTATACGAAAGCCCCATCTAGCCCTGTGCCACCCGGAGGGTTCCAGGGTACTGAGATGGCAGATATTTTGCTCCGCTCACGACGATCTCTACGGCATGCAAGAATAGCCCAAAAACTATCCAAAACTGCCCAAAAATAGGCCAAAACTAGCCATTTTTGGCTGAGTGAACGAGTGGCGAGCGGCGGACAAAGAGCGAAGCGATAGGCAGCACTGTCCTTGCTATACGAAAGCCCCATCCAGCCTTGTGCCACCCGGGGGTTCCAGGGTGCTGAGATGGCTGACATTTTGCTCCGCTCATGACGGTCGCTGCGACATGCAAAAACATCCCAAAAATAGGCCAAAACTGTCCTAAAATAGGCCAAAACTGGCCATTTTTGACTGAGCGAGCGAGCGGCGAGCGGCGGATAGCGAGCGAAGCGTGAGGCAGCACCGTCCCTACTATACGAAAGCCCCATCCAGCCCTGTGCCACCCGGGGGGTTCTAGTGTGCTGCGATGGCTGACATTTTGCTCCGATCACGACTGTCGCCGCAGCATGCAAGAACAGCCCAAAAACTGGCCAAAACTGCCCAAAAAAGGGCCAAAACTGTCCATGTTTGGCTGAGTGAGCGAGCGGCGAGCGGCGGACAGTGAGCGGCGAGCGGCGGACAGCGAGCGAAGTCAGAGGTAGCACCGTCCTTGCTATACGAAAGACCCATCCAGCCTTGTGCCACCCGGGGGGTTCCAAGGTGTTGAGGTGGCTGACGTTTTGCTCCGCTCACGAAGGTCGTCGCGGCACGGAAGAACAGCCCAAAAACTGGCCAAAAGTGCCCAAAAAAGGGCAAAAACTAGCAATTTTTGGCTGAGCGAGCGATGGGCGAGCGGTAGATAGCTAGTGAAGCGAGAGGCAGCACCGTCCCTGCTATATGAAAGCCCCATCTAGCCCTATGATACCCGGGGGGTTCCAGGGTGCTGAGATGGCTGACGTTATGCTCCGCTCACGACTATCGTCGCAGCATGCAAGAATAACCCAAAAACTGGCCGAAACTGCTCAAAAAAGGGCCAAAACTGGCCATTTTTGGCTGAGTGGCGAGCGGTGGACAGCGAGCGAAGTGAGAGGCAACACTGTCCCTGCTATACGAATGTCCCATCCAGCCCGATGCCACCCGGGGGGTTTCAGGGTGCTGAGATGGCTGACATTTTGCTCCGCTCACGATGGTCGTTGCAACACGCAAGAATAGCCCAAAAAAGGCCAAAACTGGTCATTTTTGGCTAAGCGAGCGAGCGGCGAGCGGCAGACAGCGAGCGAAGCGATAGGTTGCACTGTCCCTTCTATACGATAGCCCCATCCAGCCTTGTGCCACCCGGGGGGTTCTAGGGTGTTGAGATGGCTGGCGTTTTACTCCACTCACGACGGTAAATGTGACACGCAAGAACAGCCCAAAAGCACTTCTGATTCCGATTTTTATCGTACGAAAGTTTTGTTGAAACCAACGTTTTAATCCACGGTACTAATTCACCCCCCCCCTGTTAGGATCGGAGCAGCACTAAGAGGGGGGGGTGAATTAGTGTAGCGGATAAAAACTTCAGTTTTATAAAAAATCTTTCGTATGAAGAGAGCGGAACTTGACAAGTTTAATCTTGAAAGCGTATTCTTAAATATGCGCAGCAAAAGTAATAAGGAACCAGAGCATATAAGAAGATTTGCAATAATATAAATAACAGTAATGAAACGCAAACCACAGATCACGCTGATTTTAGAGTGGTTCGGTCAAATGACCTACTCCACTTGCGAGGCCCCTCTTCGATGAGGCTCCCACCTTCCACTAGCAAGCTTCTTGAAATGGAAGGGTAAATACCCCTCTTACAACTCTTTACAAGCGGTTCACTCTCTTACAGATTTTCGAGAAGAGATGAGGTGAACACTAGCAAATTGAAAAGAAAGAAAGCTAACACTTTTCTAAGATTTTTCTCTCAAACTCTTGCTGCTCAAAAGGTTGTAATCTCAGCTGAGATTTGAGGGGTATTTATAGGCCTCAAGAGGATTCAAATTTGGGCTCCAAAATTTGGGCTCCAAAAAATCAAATCCTCTTTGGGTTCCGATCTTTGGCGGTGCCACCGCCAAGCCCAAGCGGTGCCACCGCCCAGCGTTAGTGCTTGGTGCTGAAGGTGCCACCGCCCAGCTTCGAGGTGTCACCGCCAACTTTTTCGGGTGCTGGGCGGTGCCACTGCTCAGCCCAGGCGGTGCCACTGCTCAGCCCAGGCGGTGCCACCGCCTCTGATGTTTTCAGCCCGCTTCTGTTGTTTTCAGCCCACCGCCTATAGTGTTTTCAGCCTACAGTGTTATAGGCCCATACTTGGGTTATAGGATTAATACCTAATCCCTAACCCTAATTAACATGCTAACTACGAATTTTAAAGACATTATATAAGCTATTACAAAGTCCATAAGTCAAGACTTCTTCCCGGCGAAGCTTAGGCGAACTTTCGGCGGTCTTCCGATAAACTCGGAAACCATTCTACGGACTCGGCAAGCTCTTAAACTTCACGATTTGATCTTGGCGAGTTCCAATGAGCTTCTTTGGCAAGCTCGATCTCTCTCGGCAAACTCTGCGAACTTCCCACGAACCTTCCAAATGAGCTTCCAAAACCCCGGCAAGCTCCTACTCATTCTCGGCTAGTTCCGCGGCGTTCCCGATGATCCTTCGGACTTCCGTCGAACTCTTGAACTCCCAACGAATCCTTCATTCTTGACTCCACACTTTGTTTCACTTTATGCCTTCATCATTATCGTAGTTAATCCCGCACATGCAAACCAAAACTCTACTCCGATCTAGACAGTTATTACAACGCGAATTGACATTCTACGCTGTTGCCCGACGTCATTGGTTGGCGCCGTCTCGATTCTTTAGCACATCGTCCTCTCTTGCGGCTTGTTGCCCAATCGACGGTTGACCTCCGCAACCCCGATATCCTTGGCGCAATTCCGCTCTTCTTGGCTCGATGCCCGACGTTCGAAGCCTTCTGCCGTCCAATATCCTGACGTGATCTCCTCCGGCGCAACGTCAATTCCTCCTGCGTTAACTGTCTAATTCTGATCGAGTAGACCTGCATCACTCAAAATGCAGTTAAACATCTAAACATAATCAATTAGTTTCATCATCAAAATCCGAGATTCAACAATCTCCCCCTTTTGATGATGACAACTAATTGATGACTAACGGAGTTAACCTAAACTCCCCCGAGTTTAACCAAACTCCCCCTATCAATATGCCATTGATAGAACACTTGGATTATCCCAAATCCAAGTGATATTCATCACATGTTATGAAAAAATATTTAAACCATCATGCAAATATATAAAATATTCAATTCAATGCATGAAGTCATCAATATACTTCTCCCCCTATGTCATCAACAAAAAGGAGAAGTAGCTCTAGCTGTTTTAAAAGATATGCAAGTTTTTACAACATGAAGCTAGATTTTCATCACAACATATAGGCACAAAAGCATAGCAAGATTTTTAAGTTCAATCATGGCAATTCAACACTTGCTTCTTGTGCAAGATTGTACTTTGCTTTTCTGTACATTTTCTAACTAGCAAAAGATTTTCTCCTTTTTTTTTTTTTGTTTAAAAGAAGGGTAGAGTACAAGCTAGCCAACATTTTCCTTGAGCTAGCAATCTTTCTCCCCTATGTCATTGCGAAAAAGAAGGAGAGGAACCAATGATTTAGACTTTTACATAAATTATGAATTTGCATCAATCAATATTTCAATCATCACATGATACATACAAGACAAAAAATGCAAAGAAATCATTTCATGAAGGATATCAATGTAAAAAAAAATTCACGAAGGAGGATCGCGACGATACAATAATAAAATCATAATATCATTATCGATATATCATGAGATGATAATTTATCATATCAATGAAACATATCAATTGTTAAACATGATATGATAATAGTCTCAAAAAAAATTTTAACTTGTGATACATGTGATACATTACGATACACTAAAAAAATTTAATGCGATGCTTTTAAGGATATAAATTTGTTTTTTGATACAAAGCATGGCAAGAGCAATTTTGTTGCAAGTTTTCTAAGTTTTGCACTTTTTGCTTCTTTCGATAGGCAATATCTTTCTTCTCTTTTTGAGAAGTGCAAGCTTGCAAGTTTTACTTCCCTAGCATGCTAGGAATTTTACTTTCATTTTCAATGCACAAGCTAGCAAAACCTTCTCCTCCTTTATCAAAGTCAAAAAGAAAGGGAGGACTCAATGACTAAATATTTCAATCATTCAACAAGCTAAATATGCAAAGAATTCATGAAATATATCAATAAGGATCAATTCATGAATATCATTTCAATCATTCACACAATATCATGAAATCATTAATCTCGATAAGACGGGAAAAGCATTTTTTAAGTGATTTTTTTTAACACATCATAAAAAAATGTCAACATTCAAGATAAAAAAAGGTAAATTTCGTAAAATAAATTATCAAGCATTATTCCATGATAATATCCTTTTAATATCTTGATATTCGTTATCAAGTATGATTTCAAAAAAGTATGTTCTAGAGAAATCATTAAGACCAAATGCATGATACACTCATTTATTTTCAAAATATTCATCATGTTTATTTTTATGAGATTCACAAGAATGGTAAAATAAATTCATTAACCTCAATAGGATATAAAATTTATTTCCATTTTATACAATTGATTTCATGTGAGGGTGTTCAAGTCTTTTTTGAAAACATTTATCATTATTTACAATCAAAACATAAGTTTCATCATAAAACCGTCAAGCCCAAACACATCAAAAAATAAAACATCATGATATCACATCTATCATCAAAAGACTATCAAGAAATTCATATATAGATATACATGCACTATGTCATCTTAATATGTCATGAGAATGTCATCTTAATTCGTCATAAAAATGATTAAACCAAAAACATGTTAATCCAAAATGAGAGTATCAAATCAACATTTACTTCAAAAAACTCATGCATGACATAAAATCATCAAAATATACATGCATGGATTAATCCTAAGCATTATCACATATCATATAACTATAATCCATAATGTTGCATACATCATTCAAATTTCATCATTGCATGCATTATACCAAAACATTTCAAGCCATGCAAGCCATAAATACAAAGAAATCATGTCATGAAGGATAAAATCATTTGAATACCAAAAGACATGATTCATATAGTAAATATCTTCTTTAAATAGAATATCAAGAAAAATCATAGGAGTACAAAGTAGAGATCTTGTTTTAAAAGAAAAATCAAGTAATAACTCCAAGAACTCACAAGGAAAAATCATGATTCATTTAGAAAAATCTCAAGAGAATATCAAGTAAAATCGTAGAAGATCGATTAATGAGAAATTTTGATTTATAATAAAATCTCATGTATCGAATGTCGAGAAATCAAAATGATGATTTATATAAAAAATATCACAAGTTATATTCAAGAGAAAAAATCATCAAAGGTAATCTCATGTTATTCCAAAAATCAATATCATGATTTTGATAAAACTCATTTCAAATTTAAGTCATCAAAATCATCAAAATATCAACATTACTTTCAAGAGATTCAAAATGGTATACATAGATTTATTATAATAAACATCAAGATCAATAGGATAGAGAAAAATAATTTTTCAAGGAAAAAATATTTTCCCTCTTTTAGTTGTTTCAATTCATATGATTTTATTTCACTTATACCAAATAAAAACATGTATAATATTTAAAACCGAAAGTGTAAGATTTATTACAACAAAGATTAATAAGGCACTTTCATTATGGTAAAAAATCAATAATCCATAAATCACAAGATTCATATGCATAATTTTGAATGATTCTTATAGATAACTAAAACTTCTTTAGTTTTAATTTATGTGATTGATTTTATATTAGCATGCTCAAGTTTTTTGTTCTTATGTCAAAAACATACATCATGTTTGAAAACCAAAGACAAAGTTTAAAAAAAAAAAATCATCAAGCCTTCCATAAAAAACCATGCATCATCATTGAAAGTTAATATGGAAATCATCAAAATACACATTCTTGCTTCTCAAGCACATATATATGATTATTTAAATCTAACATTTTATTCTATTAACATAAAACATACAATTTTCAAGAAAAATATTTATTCAAAAGAAAAGAGAAAATACATCATGGAAAACATCAAGTAATTTCAAAATAATTCAAGAGAGTTGAGTTACTTACCTTGAAGTCGAAGCTCGTCAAAGCCCAATTCGCCTTTTCACCTTTAGAAGTTCTTGATTCATCCTTGGGTGCCTTCCTTTTCTTTTGCTTCTTCCTCCGTTCAAGTTCATTGTTCATTTTAGATTTATGTTTAATGAACTTATTAAGAGTTAGTGTTCGAAGTTCAAGTTCATCATTGTCCTCATCACTTGAGTCATCGCTCAAGTGGTATTCAATTGTCCGGAGTTCCAAATCCTTCCTACTCTTTGGAAGGTGGTTCAAGTGTTCATTGTGTTCATCATGTGCATTGCGCACCAATTCATATGTCATCAACGAGCCGATAAGTTCTTCAAGTGGAAAAATATTTAAATCTTTTGTTTCTTGTATTGCCGTAACTTTTGATTCCCAAATTTTAGAAAGTGATCGTAAAACTTTACTAACAAGTTCATAATTTGAGAAACATTTACCAAGAGTTTGTAAACCATTGACGACATCCGTAAAACGGGTGTACATGTCAACAATGGTTTCGCTCAAACTTCATTTGAAAAAAAAAGCTCGAAATCATGCATGAAAATGTTAACTTTCGAGTCTTTGACTCTACTAGTTCCCTCGTGTGTGATTTCAAGTGTTCGCCAAATATCAAAAGCCGTTTAGCAAGACGTAGAAATCCGATTGAACTCATTTTTTTGTCTAAAAGCAAAAAATAAGGCATTCATAGCCTTGCGTAAAAAGAAAACATCTTCTTCTCCAAATCATTCCAATGGTTCATTGGGAGAGAAGATATTTCATATCCATTTTCGACTATGTGCCATAAATTCAAATCCAAAGAAAGTAAGAAAACTCTCATTCGAAGTTTTCCAACAAGTGTAGTCCGATCCGTTAAACAACGGTGGACTAACAACCGATAAGCCCTCTTGAAAGCCATAAAGAGCCATTTCTATTTGGGTGTTAAACCAAGGTAGAAAAACCTCGCCTCGATACCAATTGTTAGGATGGAGCAGCACTAGGGGGGTGAATTAGTGCAGCGGATAAAAACTTCAGTTTTTAAAAAAATCTTCAGTATGAAGAGAGCGGAACTTGACAAGTTTAATCTTGAAAGTATTCTTAAATATCGCAGCAAAAGTAATAAGGAACCAGAGCATATAAGAAGATTTGCAATAATATAAATAACAGTAATGAAACGCAAACCACAGATCACGCCGATTTTAGAGTGGTTCGGTCAAATGACCTACTCCACTTGCGAGGCCCCTCTTCGATGAGGCTCCCACCTTCCACTAGCAAGCTTCTTGAAATGGAAGGGTAAATACCCCTCTTACAACTCTTTACAAGCGGTTCACTCTCTTACAGATTTTCGAGAAGAGATGAGGTGAACACTAGCAAATTGAAAAGAAAGAAAGCTAACACTTTTCTAAGTTTTTTTCTCTCAAACTCTTGCTGCTCAAAAGGTTGTAATCTCAGCTGAGATTTGAGGGGTATTTATAGGCCTCAAGAGGATTCAAATTTGGGCTCCAAAATTTGGGCTCCAAAAAATCAAATCCTCTTTGGGTTCGATCTTTGGCGGTGCCACCCAGCCAAGCGGTGCCACCCAGCAGCTCAGGAGGTGTCACCGCCCAGCACTCAAAAGTGCTGGGCGGTGCCACTGCTCAGCCCAGCGGTGCCACTGCTCAGCCCAGCGGTGCCACCGCCTACTGATGTTTTCAGCCCTTCTGATGTGTTTTCAGCCCACCGCCTATATAGTGTTTTCAGCCTACAGTGTTATAGGCCCATACTTGGGTTATAGGATTAATACCTAATCCTAACCTAATTAACATGCTAACTACGAATTTTAAAGACATTATATAAGCTATTACAAAGTCCATAAGTCAAGACTTCTTCCGGTGAGCTTCGGCGAACTTTTCGGCGGTCTTCCGAGATAAACTCGGAAACCATTCTACGGACTCCGGCAAGCTCTTAAACTTCACGATTTGATCTTGGCGAGTTCCAATGAGCTTCTTCGCAAGCTCCGATCTCTCTCGGCAAACTCTGCGAACTTCCCACGAACCTTCCAATGAAGCTTCCAAAAAAACCCTTCGGCAAGCTCCCTACTCATTCTCGGCTAGTTCCGGCGGCGTTCCCGATGATCCGCCGGACTTCCGTCGAACTCTTGAACTCCCAACGAATCCTTCATTCTTGACTCCACACTTTGTTTCACTTTATGCCTTCATCGTTATCGTAGTTAATCCTGCACATGCAAACCAAAACTCTACTCCGATCTAGACAAGTTATTACAACGCTAATTGACATTACATTTGCCTCGCACGTCATTGGTTGGCGCTTGTTCGATTCTTTAGCACATCGCCCTCTCTTGCGGCTTGTTGCCCAATCGACGGTTGACCTCCAACCCCGATATCCTTGGCGCAATTCCGCTCTTCTTGGCCCGATGCCCGACGTTCAAGCCTTCTCGCCGTCCAATATCGACGTGATCTCCTCCGTATAACGTCAATTCCTCCTGCGTTAACTGTCTAATTCTGATCGAGTAGACCTGCATCACTCAAAATGCAGTTAAACATCTAAACATAATCAATTAGTTTCATCATCAAAATCCGAGATTCAACACCCCCCCCTCTTAGTGCCGCTCAGATCCTAACAATTGGTATCAGAGCAAGTCTCACTCTCATATTTGGTTTAATACCCAAGAGTGATGGCTTACTTCGGCATGCATGAGGGACACTCTATCACACGTCCACCTATGTTTAATGGGTCGGATTACACGTATTAGAAGACCCGTATGAGGATCTTCCTCATTTCCATGGATTTTGAGCTTTGGACTATTGTTGAAAACGGATTTCAAAAATCTTCTCTTCCGATGAGCGAATGGAATGAATCGGAGAAGAAGGTTTTTGCTTTAAATGCAAAGGCTATGAATGCCTTGTTTTGTGCACTAGACAAAAATGAATTTAATCATGTTTCAATTTGTGATTCGGCTTTTGATATTTGGAGAACTCTTGAGGTCACTCATGAAGGCACTAGCCGAGTGAAAGAGTCCAAAATCAACATCCTTGTGCACTCTTACGAACTTTTCTGAATGAAACTAAGTGAATCCATCGGAGACATGTACACCCGGTTTACGGATGTCATCAATGGACTCAAAGCTCTTGGTAAAGATTTTACTAACTTTGAACTAGTAACTAAAATCTTAAGATCCCTCCCTAAAAGTTGGGATCCAAAAGTTACGGCCATTCAAGAGGCCAAAGACCTTAATGCAGCGGAAAACTTTATGTGATTAAAATGAAACTACGTTCGAACAATAAAAATGATTTCTGTTTGAAAGCCGATTCTAAGATTACTTAAGATCAAGCAAGATGATATTAAAGTCAATCTATGAAGGCAGTTTGCAGTTATGATGAAAACCAGAATATAAGCGCAAACTGAAATACGACGTTCATACGAAGAAACTGATTTACGTCTAAATGCTAATTCGTAAATCACTTGATTAGGTGAGATGTTGTTTAAGAAAGGGTATAAAGGCAGTTTGCAGTTATGGTAAAAATCAAAACATAAACGTAATCTGAAATATGATGATCGTACGAAAAAGCAGATTTATGTCTAAACGCTTATTCGGAAAGTGCAAAGCTTGAAACACGATCGTATATGTGCAGAAAGCAGTAAGCTTTAGTGGAGGTTTGCAGTAAAGATAATATGCTTAAATTAAATGCAAACCGAGATTTAGAGTGGTTCGGTCAATCTTGACCTACTCCACTTTTGGCTTCCTCCACCGACGAGGTCACTGACGTCAACTAGAGGCCTTTCTTCAATAGGCGAAGGCCAACCACCCTTTTACGGTTTCACTACTTTTGACGGGCTTAGGAGACAACCCTTACAGAATTTTCTCTCCTCTCTTTACAACTCAGAACTTCGAAGAAAAGAGGGAGAAGAACTTTTGGCCTTTACAACAATTTTGAGCTCTAAGAATCACATAAAAAGATCAAGATTTCGGTGTATGTCTGTGCTCTTTCAGTGTTGAATGGGTGGGGTATTTATAGGCTCCAACCCAGTTCAAATTTGGAGCTCAAAACTATCAATTCCCGGAATTCCAGGATCAGGCGGTTGCACCTCCTGACTGGAGCAGTTGCACCACCTGGCAGAGCTCGAAGACTGAGCCTCTGGGCGGTGCCACCTCTGTCAGGGCGGTTGCACCTCCTGACTTGGGCGGTTGCACCGCCTGCCAGAGCTCGAAGACCGAGCTCAGGCGGTGCTACCTCCTATCAGGGGAGGTTGCACCGCCCAGTCTCGCTCGGAGACTGAGCCAAGGCGGTGCTACCTCCTGGCTGGGGTGGTTGCACCGCCCAGTCTCCCTGGGAGACTTAGCCTAGGCGGTGCTACCTCCTTGCTTGGGCGTTTGCACCTCCCACAGCAATCAGGGTCGGAATGGGTAGATCCATTCGGCCCAATTTGGGTTTTTCAGGGGCCCAATTGCCCTAAGATTAAGCTAATGGGATCACCTCCCATTTCCAACTTAATCATTGTGCTAACTACGATAAATCCTAAGACAATTTCTGCAGCTTGCTCCGGTGCGTCAATCGCTTCTTCCGGCGAGTTTCCGGCGAACTTCCGTCGATCATCCGATGAACCCTCGGTGATGCTCCTGTGGACTTCCAGCAAACTCCTGGACTTGCGACGATCCACTTGGCGAGTTCCGACGAGCTTCTTTTGGCAAGCTTATGGACTTCTCGGATTTGTTCCCGTAGAACCTCCGACAACTGTCCGAACTTCCGTCGAACTCTCGAACTCCCAACGTGATCGTTGTCTTGACTCTGGCGCAACTCCTGCTGCATGTCTAACTTTCATCGTAGTTAATCCTGTACACTTATCTCAACACATAGATTAGACAACAAATGACAATTGACTTCATCATCAAAATCCGAGATTCAACAATCTCCCCCTTTTTGATGATGACAATCAATTGATAATGGAGTTAACCTTAACTCCCCCTGTCTATATGCTATACTTGAGATAAGTCATTCTTGAATTCAAGACCTAAGAATTCAAGTGACATATTGATAAGTTAAATCATTTGAACTTATCAATACTCCCATCATGATTCCCATCATGATGTATCTCTCTGAAGATGATGTCAAGGCTTAACATTCATTTTCAGATTTTACATTACAAGTTTGAATGATGGTAATAGTAACAATTCATCATATTGTAAGATATCAACATGTAAAGCTGTGAAGTAAGATTTTGATATCATTACATGATGTACACATGTCAAATATTTTAGCAAGTGTTGCATTTCTTCACATGGAAAGATATCAACTCAAGGCATAATGCAAATTATAGCATCTGTTCATATATCTCTTGGTGATGCAAGCATGGCATAATCATAGCATCAATGTTTATAGCATCAATTCATATATTTCTCCCCCTTTGTCATCAACAAAAAGCATGGTAGTTGTGATACCAAGAAAACAATATAAGCAAGTTATCAAACATATAAAGGAAGGCATGATACGTAGATTGCTTTGAATACTTCTTCCTTTTTTTTTTTTTGTTATAATCCTTTTTGCATGAAGGAGGAAAGCCATTTGTGATTCCAGCTATTTGTGAGTTTACTTTGAGTCAAGATATGTGTTTGAAATAGCTTTTTACAAGTAAAAATACTATCATCCATATTTCAAGATGGAATTCATAAGCAGGAATCATTTCATCAAATCCATTTCAGAAAAAAAAAATATAAATATTTTTCATAAGAGTGTATGAGAAAATTTGATTTTTAGCATTCCAACTTTTAAGCGAATCTGAAAATGAGATGAACTCTTTCATGTATTCGGACAAGACTATGCTACAGATTTTCAAATACAATCATGAAGACAAAACATTTCAACACATGTTATGTAATGGCAATCAAGTGATTTGATCATTCAATAAAGTCCGAAAAATAATTTTAACTTGTTTATCTATTCGGACACATCAACATTCCTAATTCTCTTCTTATGAAATCAAATTGTTCTTCACTTAGAGGTTTTGTAAAAATGTCAGCTAGTTGATGTTTAGTATCAATGGCAATGACTTATCAACTGTATTGGTATATCACTTTTTCAAACTATATTTATCATGGAAATCAAAGCACAAGGTTTTCAAAACTTTTCGTTTCAATATAAAATCCGAGATAACCATTTAGTTTATATTTACCACAAGGCACAAGGCATATATTTACCACGATAGATGTTTACAACTCTACATATGCTCAAAATATATCAGGTAACCATATCAAGGATCAAGGCAGAGCACATCATGGTGAGTAACATAAGGAGTTTACAATAACAACAGATGATTGTGTTCATACAAGCTCATTCATGAGGTGAAAAATTACAGTGCCTAAACAAGGAGTCAAATTGATGATGAATTTGCTGCAGCTCAGATAGGATTTGATCTTGTCGTTGTTCAAGCCGTTCTTGTCTTTGTTCGAATCGGTCCATCCGAATCCCAATATCTTCGACAGATGATGTATGAGTTTGCTCAAATGGATGTGTTTCCTCAAAGGGACAGGTCGGAGGAGATTGGGTACCCCTAAATACTGGTGTTTCCGGTTCTGGTTCAGGTTGAGGGGGATCAGTTCTTCTTGGCATTCTAACCCAGTTACCGTTTCTATAAAAACATCTTAATCGGTGAAGTAGATTTTTATTTATTATGCTAAATCTATCTATTTTTATTACTTCTTCTTCCGGTGGTATTAGAATATAATAGGCTTTCATTATTCTAGTGATTATACCACCATATGGGAGCATCATGTCTTTCTTAGATAGTTCTAACATGTTTTGTTGGATAAGATAACCAAGACAGATGTCATGTCCTTTCATGATCAAATACATAGTTCAGAATTCTAATTGACTTACTTCATCAAGATGGTTTTGTTTAGGGAGAATGATGCTAGTTAGGATATGATGAAGTACCTTAGTGTTTAGAGGCAGTAGATGTTCACAACTTTTAGGAACAAATACTAAGTTAGGATTGGCAAAAATTGTTCCTAAGGCTTCAACATATGTTGTTCCAATAGTTTCAACATCCCATGAACCTCTAAAGTAAAGTCCTCTACTTTTCATGGGAATCCCTATCATGTCACAAATGAATCTATCTGTAATTGAGATGTGTTGTCCTAAAAGATAGGTGGACATTCTTTCTTCTTCATCTATTTGTATGTTGTTATAAAACAATCTAACAAGTCTTGGATAGATGGGTTCGTTAATTTGCAAAATTGGAAGTAGATCTAATTTTGCAAACCATTAGATTGTCTTTAAGTCTCTTAGTTCATTTAAATCTACGTATTTTCCCTTATTGACACTCCTAAGTTCGAAAGAGGAAAATTTTTCAGCATGGTATTTTGAATCGAAAAGGGTGAGATCAAAATCTTCTACTAATCTCCTCTTTCCTTTGTCCCTTGAGGATCTTCTAGATTCCATAACTAGAGTAAATGATTGAAAAAAAGAGTTTAAGGGCTTTTAGAGAGTACCTTAGTGAGATCTTCAAGAGAGGGAAGGATTGTTGATGTTTTGCTTCGAAATGAGGGGTATTTGGGATGCTAAGAGGGGTGAAATGGGGATGGAGGAGGCTTGGAAGAGTAGAGGAGGGAAGAGAGTGAGTTGGGGTCGGTTTCACCGCCGGCCCTAGCTTGGGTTAAAATGGGCAGAGTTGCGGGCGGTTGCGCCTCTGGCTGGAGCGGTGCAACCGCTTGCAACACGTGACAGCTAGAGGTGCTACCTCCAGCTGGGGCGATGCCACCGCCTGCAGGCGGTGAGCACTTGTTCTGATCAATGTGATGTGATCTGAGAGTTTTTTGTCTTGAGAAGAATTTTCATTTAGAGCAATCAACTTTACTTACGTAATTACGTAAGAGTTTTCATTTTAAGGCAAGGACTTTTGCACGATCAAGATAGATTTTTTAACGTGCATACTCTCAATGTTGTACATATGTTTGTGATAGTTTGTTCAAGTTGGTAAGCCTTGCAAGTTCATGATAGACTTGTTAAATCTCGGATTTTGATGATGCAATCAATTGATGAGTTAATTGATCTAATCCATATTATTGAGTTAAGTGTGCAGGATTAACTACGATAACCAGAAAACGCAAAGCAAGGATACCAGAGTCAAGTTCGATGGACGTTTAAGAGTTCGAAGAATCGTCGGAGATGCTGCCGGAACCAACCGAGAAAAAATCGGGAACCTGTCGGAATTTTCGGAAGTTCACCGAAGAGATCGTCGGAGGTTTACGGAGATCACCGAGAAGGCTTGGCTACTCATTAAAGTCATCACATGTTCGGGAGCTTGCTGGGAGCCCGTCGAAAGAAGTTCGTCGGAAAGCTCGCCGAAACAAGACTCGATGTTCGCGGTTGAAAAATTGCTTAGGATGTGTTTTTGTTAAATAGTTAACATGTAATTAGGATTAGGATTAAGAGATAATCCTATATCCTAGTTAGGGGCTAACTGGGCCCAAAATTAGACTTGGTTTGGGCTAAGTTTGAAACCCAAATAGTCAACCAAAGAGTCTGGCGGTGGTACTGCCAGACTGGGCGGTTGCACCGCCCAGCACCCGAGAGCTGGGCGGTGGCACTGCCCAGTGCCCGAGAGCCAGGCGGTGGCACCGCCTAAGCTGGGCGGTAGCAGCGCCTAGCACTGTCAGCGCCTGACACTAATAGGCGGTGGCACCGCCACTTACAGGCGGTGACACCGCCAGCATCGGGAACTCCACGAGAATTCAAATTTGGAGCCCAAATTTGAATCCTCTTGAGGCCTATAAATACCCATCAAATCTCAGCTGAGATTACAACTTTTTGAGCAGCAATTGATTGAGAGAAAAATCTTAGAAAGTGTTAGCAAGTCTAGTTTTCAATTTGCTAGAAAGTTCTCCTCCTTTCTTGCTGAAAATTTGTAAGAGGTTGAACTGTTTGCAAAAGGTTGTAAGAGGGGTATTTGCCCTTCCATTTCAAGAGATTTGCTAGTGGAAGGTGGGAGCCTCATCGAAGAGGGGCCTCGCAAGTGGATGTAGGTCATTTGACCGAACCACTCTAAAATCGGCGTGATCTTTGGTTTGCATTTCATTATTGCTATTTACATTACTGCAAACCTTCTTACATGTTTTAGTTCCTTATTACCTTTGCTGCGCATATTTAAGAATACGCTTTCAAATTAAGTTTTTCAAGTTCCGTTCTTCTCGTACGAAAGATTTATTAAAACCGAAGTTTTAATCCGCTGCACTAATTCACCCCCCCCTCTTAGTTCCGCTCCGATCCTAACAATTGGTATCAGAGCAGGTTCACTCTCATATTTGGTTTATTACCCACGAGAGATGGCTTACTCCGGCATGCATGAGGGATACTCTATCACACGTCCACCCATGTTTAATGGGTCGGATTACACGTATTGGAAGACTCGGATGAGGATCTTCCTCATTTCTATGGATTTCGAGCTTTGGACTATTGTGGAAAACAGATTTCAAAAATCTTCTCTTCCGATGAGCGAATGGAATGAATCGGAAAAGAAGGTTTTTGCTTTAAATGCAAAGGCTATGAATGCCTTGTTTTGTGCACTAGACAAATATGAATTTAATCGTGTTTCAATTTATGATTCGGCTTTTGATATTTGGAGAACTCTTGAGGTCACTCATGAAGGCACTAGCCGAGTGAAAGAGTCCAAAATCAACATTCTTGTGCACTCTTACGAACTTTTCCGAATGAAACCAAGTGAGTCCATCGGAGACATGTACACCCGTTTTACGGATGTCATCAATGAACTCAAAGCTCTTGATAAAGATTTTACTAACTTTGAACTAGTAACTAAAATCTTAAGATCCCTCCCTAAAAGTTGGGATCCAAAAGTTACGGCCATTCAAGAGGCCAAAGACCTTAAAACATTCCCTCTTAAAGAACTCATTGGGTCTCAAATGACCTACGAAATGACATGTCAAGCTCATGACGAGCTCGAGAACCCCCTTCCAAAGAACAGGAATGATATGGCACTCAAATCACAAGAAGACCACCTGAAAGGAACATCAAGTGATGAGGACAGTAACAATGACATTGCACTTTTGACTCAAAAATTTAAAAAATATTTAAGGAAGAACAAATTTAAAAATAATACAAAAAATAAATTTGAACAAAAGAAGGACCAAGTGATTTTCTATGAATGTAAAAAATCGGGACACTACAAGAACGATTGCCCTCAAGCCAAAAAGAGAACACCAAAGAAGAAGGCGCTCAAGGCAACATGGGATGATTCAAGCACGTCCGAAGAAGAGAAGTCCAACACCGAGCAAGTTGCTCACTACGCCCTAATGGCCTTCGAAGAAGAGGTAACGGATTTAATTTATTCAGATTTACCTTATCATGAATTATTAAATGCCTTCCATGAGTTATTTGATGAATGTAAGACAATTAGTAGAAAATACAAATTGCTAAAAAAGGAGCATGATAGTCTTACTTGGTACTTAAGGATATCATGATAAATTAAAAACTGAATATCATGATAGCCTAGCTCCATGTGCTAAATGTCATGATTTAAATACTCTCCAAAATGAGAACTTGGTACTTAAGGACACCTTGAAGAAATTCGAGGTCAGTAGCAAGTCCTTAAACATGATCCTTACAAATAAGGATCATGTCCCTAAAAGGAGTGGAATCGGATTTGTGAGAAGTACTCACCAAAATCCAACCACCTTCATTAAAGGTCCTATCTTACATGTTCAACACCAAAGCAATTGCAACTTTTGTTGCAAATATGGACATATGACTTACCAATGTCCATTCAAGAAAATTAGTCCAAACAAATTGATTTGGATTCCTAAAGGAACCATGATTAAGTCTATACAACATGATAAACAAGCTAGATTAGTTTTTGAGGCACCCAAAAGTAAATGGGTACCTAAAAATAATTCCTTTTTGTAGAAACATACACCATCACATGTTAGGAGCAAGAGATGGTATCTTGATAGTGGATGCTCAAGGCATATGACCGGAGATCCATCCCAATTCACCAAGCTCACTAGCATGGACGAAGGCTATGTCACCTTCGGAGACAACAACAAAGGCAAAATCATTGGCAAGGGAACCATAGGTAACAAATCAAAATTTTCCATTGATGATGTGTTACTAGTTGATGGATTAAAACATAATCTATTGAGCATTAGTCAATTATGCGATAAAGGTTATATCGTTAGATTTGAATAAAATATGTGCATTATTGAAAAACCAAATCATAACATGACTATGATTGCTTTAAAACAAAATAATGTCTATACCATCAATCTTGATGAACTAAGTAATGATGTGTGTTTCTCCGCTATAAATGATGATGCTTGGCTTTGGCATAAGAGATTAGGACATACAAGCATGAAAACAATATCTAAAATCTCATCTCAAGAATTAGTACGAGGGATTCCGAATATGAAGTTTATTAAGGATAAGGTATGCGATGCATGTCAACTAGGGAAACAAATAAAAACAAGCTTCAAATCAAAAAATCAAATTAGCACCACTAGACCGTTACAATTGATCCATTTGGACTTATTTGGACCAATTGATACAACTAGTCTAGGTGGAAGCAAATATGCTTTTGTGATTGTGGATGACAACTCTAGATACACTTGGACCTATTTCTTAGCTCACAAAAGTGATTGTTTCAAGTGTTTCTCTAAATTTTGTAAACTCACTCAAAACGAAAAAGGGTTCATGATTTCTTCAATTCAGAGTGATCATGGTGGCAAATTTCAAAACCGTGACTTTCAAAATTTTTGTGAAGTTAATGGATACAATCACAACTTCTCCACTCCAAGAAATCCCCATCAAAATGGAGTAGTTGAAAGGAAAAATAGAAACCTACAATAAATGGCAAGAACTATGTTGAATGAACATAGTTTACCTAAGTATTTTTGGGCCGAAGCCGTAAATACGGCTTGCTACATTATAAATAGAGTCCTAATAAGACCATCCTTATCAAAAACTCCCTATGAATTATGGAATAACAAAAAATCAAATATTTCCTATTTTAAAGTTTTCGGTTGTAAATGCTTTATTTTAAATGAAAGGGATGCCTTAGGAAAATTTGATGCTAAATCCGATGAAGGTATCTTTCTTGGTTACTCTTCCGTTTCTAAAGCTTTTCGGGTTTTTAATAAAAGAACCTTAGTAATTGAAGAGTCTATTCATGTAGTTTTTAGTGAAGTTTCATATTTAAAGAAAAATGATTTTGATGATGATCTTGGTTTTGATAATTTGAATTTAAATGAACTCCCTCCTCAAAATAGCAACTTGGATGCACCTTCTTCCGAAATTTCCTAACCTAAGGAATGGAAGTATATAGATGCTCATCCAAAGGAGCTAATTATAGGGGATACATCAAAAGGGGTTCAAACTCGTTCCTCTTTCAAGATTTTTTGTGCTAATGCCGCCTTCCTCTCTCAAATCAAACCTAAGTGCATTGACGAGGCCATAAAAGATGATTTTTGGGTTATTGAATGCAATAGGAATTGAATCAATTTGAGAGAAACAAGGTGTGGGAGCTTGTTCCTAGACCTAGTGACCATTTAGTGATTGGTACTAAGTGGGTCTTTAGAAACAAGCAAGACGAAAATGGTATCGTGGTTAGAAACAAGGCTAGATTAGTGGCCAAAGGTTTCAACCAAGAAGAAGGTATCGATTACGAAGAAACCTTCGCTCCCGTGGCTCGATTAGAAGCCATAAGGATGCTCCTTGCCTATGCTAGTTGTTATAATCTTAAACTATTTCAAATGGATGTCAAAAGTGCCTTCTTGAATGGTTTTATTTCCGAAGAAGTATATGTCGAACAACCTCCTGGATTTGAAAATTCTCTTCTTCCTAATCATGTATTCAAATTGACTAAGGCTCTCTATGGCTTGAAACAAACTCCTAGAACTTGGTATGAAAGACTTAGTTCCTTTCTTATTTTAAATAATTTTACCAAAGGCAAGGTTGATACTACATTGTTTATTAAACATTTTAAAAATAATTTTCTTATTGTGCAAATTTATGTTGACGATATTATTTTTGGCTCTTCGAATGAATCACTATGTGAATCATTTGCCAAATCTATGAGTCATGAATTTGAAATGAGTCTAATGGGAGAATTAACTTTCTTTTTAGGATTACAAATCAAACAACTTAAGGATGGTATATTTCTTAACCAATCTAAATATACGTTAGAATTGTTAAAACGATTTAACAAGGATAATTCAAAAGCAATAAACACCCCCATGAGTATTGCGACTAAGTTAGATATGGATGAAAATAGTGAAAATTTCGATCAAAAAACATATAGAGGTATGATAGGTAGTCTACTCTACCTTACCGCGACTAGACCAGATATCATGTTTAGTGTAGGACTTTATGCTAGGTTTCAATCAAATCCTAAATTATCTCATCTTAAAAGTGTTAAAAGAATATTTAGGTATCTTAAAGGAACTCGAAATTTAGGTTTATGGTATCCAAAATCCGAAAAATTTGATTTAATGGCTTATGCGGATGCCGATTTTGGGGGATGTAGGATTGATAGAAAAAGTACATCCGGAACATGCCAATTTTTAGGACATGCACTTGTTTCTTGGACTTCCAAGAAACAAAATTCAGTTGCACTATCTACGGCGGAAGCTGAATACATTGCTGCGAGTGCATGCTGTGCACAAGTTGTATGGATGAAAAATACATTAGAAGACTATGGAATTCATTTTAAAAATATCCCCAAAAAATGTGATAATACTAGTGCCATATGTCTTACTAAAAATCCAATTCAGCACTCTAGAACTAAGCACATCGACGTTAGGCACCATTTCATACGCGATCATGTCCTTAACAATGATGTTGTTCTAGAATTCATTGACACGAAGCATCAATTAGCAGATATATTTACAAAAGCCCTAAATGAAGACAAATTTGAATTTATTAGAAGGGAACTAGGCATGTTAAATTGTCCCTTAGAGTAAGACGTTTGAATATAGTTTACGAAAATTGGCTCATCCTCGTCCCGCTCGTTTGTGGATTTAATTTCATCCTCTTCTTTCGATTCCAAATGATATATTAAAATTCAACTCCAGCAAATGGAAATTTTAAAGGAACTACGACAGCTAAACCAAAAAATATATGTTATATATCAGCACTATGGATTACCTCCTATGGATTGATGTATCTTTGTATTCTGTTTTGTTTTACTCTTGATCTCATGTTCCAAGCTGGTCATCTTTTGAACAAAAATTGAACTTTTGTTGTTTAAATTCTGGATATATGCTTCTGGATGAATGCTGATTTTTCTCTTTGAACATGAATTTTTGATAGAATGAATGCTAAATTTTTCTGTAAAATAGTTTTTCCTTTTTGTTGATGACAAAGGGGGAGAAAAGTGATGACTTATAGCATAACTTATATAAGCTAATGTGATATGAATATGTGCCTTGCATAATCTTTGAGTATATCGCACAATCGATTGATCATATTGAATGCATATCTAAAATGTATGATCATGTTGAAAATCTTTATCTCTTATCTTTCGACTTGAAAAAGATTTTCATCGAAGTTTCGCATTTACATTATACTTAAAGAGAACAACGATAAGTTCTACGGTTAGAACTTCTTGGTTTATGCTTGAATTCAATGGGATGAAATTCAAGTGTTTTATCTTCTCATAATATAGCATATAGATAGGGGGAGTTATGTTTAACTCCGTCATCAATTGATTGTCATCATCAAAAAGGGGGAGATTGTTAAATCTCGGATTTTGATGATGCAATCAATTGATGAGTTAATTGATCTAATCCATATTATTGAGTTAAGTGTGTAGGATTAACTATGATAACCAGAAAACACAAAGTAAGGATACCGGAGTCAAGTTCGATGGACGTTTAAGAGTTCGAAGAATCATCGGAGATGCTGCCGGAACCAACCGAGAAAAAATCGGGAACCTGTCGGAATTTTCGGAAGTTCGCCGAAGAGATCGTCGGAGGTTCACGGAGATCACCGAGAAGGCTCGGCTACTCATTAAAGTCATCACAAGTTCGGGAGCTTGCTGGGAGCCCGTCGGAAGAAGTTCATCGGAAAGCTCGCCGGAACAAGACTCGACGTTCGCGGTTGAAAAATTGCTTAGGATGTGTTTTTGTTAAATAGTTAATGTGTAATTAGGATTAGGATTAAGAGATAATCCTATATCCTGGTTAGGGGCCAACTGGGCCCAAAATTAGACTTGGTTTGGGCTAAGTTTGAAGCCCAACCAGTCAACCAAAGAGTCTGGCGGTGGTACTGCCAGACTGGGCGGTTGCACCGCCCAGCACCCGAGAGCTGGGCGGTGGCACCACCCTGTGCCCGAGAGCCAGGCAGTGGCACCGCCTGAGCTGGGCGGTGGCACCGCCTAGCACTGTCAGCGCCTGACACTGATAGGCGGTGGCACCGCCACTGATAGGCGGTGACACCGCCAGCATTGGGAACTCCACGAGAATTCAAATTTGGAGCCCAAATTTGAAACCTCTTGAGGCCTATAAATACCCCTCAAATCTCAGTTGAGATTACAACTTTTTGAGCAGCAATTGATTGAGAGAAAAATCTTAGAAAGTATTAGCAAGTCTAGTTTTCAATTTGCTAGAAAGTTCTCCTCCTTTCTTGCTGAAAATTTGTAAGAGGTTGAATTGTTTGCAAAAGGTTGTAAAAGGGGTATTTGCCCTTCCATTTTAAGAGATTTGCCAGTGGAAGGTAGGAGCCTCATCAAAGAGGGGCCTCGCAAGTGGATGTAGGTCATTTGACCGAACCACTCTAAAATTGGCGTGATCTTTGGTTTGCATTTCATTATTTCTATTTACATTACTGCAAACCTTCTTACATGTTTTAGTTCCTTATTACCTTTGCTGCGCATATTTAAGAATACGCTTTCAAGTTAAGTTTTTCAAGTTTCGTTCTTCTCGTACGAAAGATTTATTAAAACCGAAGTTTTAATCCGCTACACCAATTCACCCCCCCCTCTTAGTGCCGCTCCGATCCTAACAAGACTTAGTTACTTCATGATACAGAGTTGGATTCGAAGGTTATGAACGAATGAAATTGATAGGTTCGAAAATCTAGAAGATATGTGAATTTGGGAATCTTACGTTTCTAATTCTGAAAAGTCAAATAAGGTTGTATCGAAATCGCATTTGTGATTTTAAATTTATAATCTCCATCTGTTATTTAGGCTAGAGAGCATTGCGAGTTCCTTTTTGGATCTTGGGTCATGACTATCGAGAATCAAGGAGCAGAATATTATTTCTTGCTTCAGCCTAAAATTGTTATGTTTTTTAATGTTTTTACAGGAAGGGATGATTTTGAGGTACCCATTTGCTTTTGGATGCCTCACAAATAGATCTACATTGTCTATCATGTTGCATAGAATTTATCATGGTTCCTTTAGGAACCCAAATCAATTTGTTTGGACTAATTTTCTTGAATGGACAATTATGTGTCTTGTGTCCAAATTTGAAACAAAAGTTGCATTTGTTTTGATGTCGAACATGTAAGATGGGGCCTTTTATGAAGGTGATTGGATTTTGGTGAGGACTTCTCACAAATCCATTTCCACTTCTTTTGGGAACGTGACCCTTGTTTGTAACGATCATATTTAATGACTTGCTAGCAACCTCGAATTTCTTCAAAGTGTCCTTAAGTAGCAAGTTTTCCTTTTGGAGAGTTTCTCGATCATGGCATTTTATGCATGAGCTTAAACTATCATGATGTTCAACTTTTAACTTATCGAAATTACAAATAAGACTATCATGCACCTTTTTTAGAAATTTGTATTTTCTACTAATTGTCTTACATTCATCAAATAATTCATGGAAAGCATTTTATAATTCATGATAAGGTAAATCTGCATCAATTAAATTTGTTACCTCATCTCCGATGGCCATTAAGGCGTAATGAGCAACTTGCTCGGTGTTGGACTCCTCTTCTTCGGATGCGCTCGAATCATCCCATGTTGTTTAGAGCGCCTTCTTCTTTGATGTTCTCTTCTTGGCTTGGGGACAATCACTCTTGTAGTGTCCCGGCTTTTTGCACTCATAGCAAATAACTTGGTCCTTCTTGGGTTCAAGTTTATTTTTTGCGTCATTCTTAAACTTGTTTCTTTTAAAGATTTTTTTAAATTTTCTTGTTAGAAGTGTCAAGTCATCATCACAGTCCACATCACTTCAGTTTTCTCTCAAGTGGCCTTCTGAAGTTTTAAGTGCCATATCCTTCCTGTTCTTTGGAAGGATGTCTTCTTGCTCTTCATGAGCTTTACAAGTCATCTCGTAGGTCATTAATGACCCGATTAGTTCTTCAAGAGGGAAGTTGCGTAGATCTTTTGCCTCTTGAATAGCAGTGACTTTAGGATCCCAACTCTTAGGAAGGGATCTTAGAATCTTATTTACGAGCTCAAAATCCGAAAAGCTTTTTCTGAGTCCTTTTAGACCGTTGATGACATCCGTGAAACGGGTAAATATTTCGCCAATGGTTTCACTCGGTTTCATCCGAAAAAGTTCGAAAGTATGTAACAGAAGATTGATTTTTGACTCTTTCACTCTACTTGTGCCTTCGTGAGTCACTTCGAGTGTGTGCCAAATATCAAATGCGGTTTCACAAGTTGAAACACGGTTAAACTCGTTTTTATCAAGCGCACAAAATAAGGCATTCATAGCCTTTGCATTAAGAGCGAAAGCCTTCTTCTCCAATTCATTTCGATCGATCATTGGAAGAGAAGACTTCGAAAATCCGTTTTCGACAAGATTCCAGAGTTCAAAATCCATAGAAATAAGAAAGATTCTCATTCGGGTCTTCTAGTAGGTGTAGTCCGTCCCACTGAACATGGGTGGACGTGAAATAGAATGGCCCTCTTGGTTTCCGGCGTATGCCATCTCTCTTGGGTTTTAATCCGTTAGAGAGTTAACCCTGCTCTGATACCAATTGTTAGGATCAAGAGCACTAAGAGGGGGGGGTGAATTAGTGAAGCAGAAAACTGTATGTGATTAAAATCGAAAGCTGCGTTTGAACGACAAAAACGATTTCGAGGTAAAATCTGATTCTAAGACTACTTTAGCTTAAGATTAAGTGAGATGACGTTAAAGTAAATCTACAAAGGCAGTTTGCAGTTTATGAAAAAATCAGAATGCAAGCGCAAACTGAAATCCGACGTTCGTACGATAAACCGGTTTATGTCTAAACGTCAACTATGAAGATACTGAACTTTGAAATATGTTTTGTAAATGGGCAGAAGGCAGTTTGCAGTTATAATTGGAGTCAAAACATAAACGTAAACTGAAATGTAATGATCGTACGAAAGCGCTGATTTACGTCTAAACGTAGATTCGGAAAGTTCTGAACTTAGAAACTCGTTCGTAAAAGCGCATAAGGCAGTAGCTATTTAGGAGGTTTGCAGTAACGATAAAATGCTCAAAGTAAATGCAAACCGCGATTTAGAGTGGTTCGGTCTGTCTTGACCTATTCCACTTTTGGCTTCCTCCACCGACGAGATCACCGACGTCAACTAGAGGCCTTCCTTCAATAGGCGAAGGCCAACTGCCCTTTTACAGTTTCACTCCTTTTGACGGGCTCAGGAGACAACACTTACAAAACTTTTCTCTCCTCTCTTTACAACTCAAAACTTTGAAGAACAGAAGGAGAACTTTTGGCTTTTACAACAATTTTGAGCTCTAAGAATCATAGAAAAGATCATGATTTCGGTGTATATCTGTGTTTATTCAGTGCTGAATGGGTGGGGTATTTATAGGCCCCAACCTAGTTCAAATTTGGAGCTCCAAACTATCAAATCCTGGAATTCTGGGATCAGGCGGTTGCACCTCCTGACTGGAGCGGTTGCACCGCCTGGCAGAGCTCGAAGACTGAGCCCAGGCGGTTGCACCTCTCTGTCAAGGGCGGTTGCACAGCCTCAGTCTGGCTCGGAGACTAAGCCCAGGCGGTTGCACCGCCTGCCAAAGCTCGAAGACCGAGCTCAGGCGGTGCTACCTCTCTGTCAAGGGAGGTTGCACCGCCCAGTCTCGCTCGGACACTGAGCCCAGGCGGTGCCACCTCCTGGCCGGGGCAGTTGCACTGCCTAGTCTCCCTGGGAGACTTAGCCCAGGCGGTGCTACCTCCTGGCTTGGGCGGTTGCACCTCCCACAGCAATCAGGGTCCGAATGGGTAGCTCAATTCAGCCCAATTTTGATTTTTCAGGGGCCCAATTGCCCCAAGATTAAGCTAATGGGATCACCTCCCATTTCCAACTTAATCAAATGTGCTAACTACGATAAATCCTAAGACAATCTCTGCAGCTTGCTTCGGTGCGTCAATCGCTTCTTCCGGCGAGTTTCCGGTGAACTTCCGTCGATCATCCGATGAACCCTCGGTGATGCTCCTGCAGACTTCCGGCAAACTCCTGGACTTGCGACGATCCACTTAGCGAGTTCTGACGAGCTTCTCTTGGCAAGCTTTTGGACTTCTCGGATCTTTTCCCGCAGAACCACCGACGACAGTCCGAACTTCCGTCGAACTCTCAAACTCCCAACGTGATCATTAACTTGACTCCGGCGCAACTCCCACTACTTGTCTAACTTTCATCGTAGTTAATCCTGCACACTTATCTCAACACATAGATTAGACAACAAATGACAATTGACTTCATCATCAAAATCAGAGATTCAACAATCTCCCCCTTTTTGATGATGTCAATCAATTGATAATGGAGTTAACCTTAACTCCCCCTGTCTATATACCATAATTGAGATAAGTCAATCTTGAATTCAAGACCTAAGAATTCAAGCGACATATTGATAAGTTAAATCATTTGAACTTATCAATACTCCCATCATGATTCCCATCATGATGTATCTCTCAGAAGACGATGTCAAGGCTTGACATCCATCATCAGATTTTATATAACAAGTTTGAATGATGGTAATTTTAACAATTCATCATATAGTAGGATATCAACATGTAAAGCTATGAAGTAAGATTTTGATATCATTACATGATGTACACATTTCAAATATCTTAGCAAGTGTTGCATTTCTTCACATGGTAAGGTATCAACTCAAGGCATAATGCAAATTATTGCATCTGTTCATATATCTCTTTGGTGATGCAAGGATGGCATAATCTTAGCATCAGTGTTTATAGCATCAATTCATATATTTCTCGATGATGCAAGCATGGCATAATCATAGCATCAATTCATATATTTCTCCCCCTTTGTCATCAACAAAAAGCATGGTAGTTGTGATACCAGGAAAATAATATAAGCAAGCATATAGAGGAAGGCATTATACATAGATTGCTTTGAATACTTCTTCCTTTTTTGTTATAATCCTTTGTGCAAGTAAAGATATTATCATCCATATTTCAAGATGGAATTCATACGCAGGAATCATTTTATCAAATCTATTTCAGAAAAATATTTTTCATAAGAGTGTACAAGAAAATCCGATTTATAGCATTCAGACAAGATTATGCTACTGATTTTCAAATACAATCATGATGACAAAACATTTCAACATATGTTATGTAATGGCAATCAAGTGATTTGATCATTCAATAAAGTCTGAAAAATAATTTTAACTAGTTTATCTATTCGGACACATCAACATTCCTAATTCTCTTCTTATGAAATCAAATTGTTCTTCACTTAGAGGTTTTGTAAAAATGTCAGCTAGTTGATGTTTAGTATCAATGAACTCTATGGTTACGTCATGATTAGTGACATGATCTCGTATAAAGTGATGTCTAATATCAATATGTTTTGTTCTTGAGTGTTGTATAGGATTCTTAATTAAGCATATTGCACTCATGTTATCACATTTAATGGGAATATCTTTAAGATTAACTTTGTAATCTTCTAAGGTGTTTTTCATCCATACAACTTGTGCACAGCATGCACTTGCTGCAATATATTCAGCTTCGGTTGTTGATAGTGCAACCGAGTTTTGTTTCTTAGATGACCAGGAAACAAGGGCATGTCCTAAAAATTGACATGATCCTGATGTGCTTTTTCTATCTAGTCTACAGCCAGCAAAGTTCGCATCAGCATAAGCAAGTAACTCAAAATTCTCTGATTTTGGGTACCATAATCCTAGATTTGTGGTACCATTAAGATATCTAAGTATTCTTTTGACTGCTTTGAGATGAGATATCTTAGGGTTTGATTGAAATCTAGCACAAAGTCCTGCACTAAACCTGATGTCTGGTCTGGTTGCAGTGAGGTAAAGTAAACTTCCTATCATACCCGTATAAGTTTTTTGATTGAAGCTTTCGCCACTTTCATCAATTTCTAACTTAGTGGAGGTGCTCATAGGAGTGTTAATAGCCTTTGAGTTGTTCATATTAAACTTTTTTAATAAATTCATAGCATATTTAGTTTGACTAATAAAGATGTCATTGCTTAGTTGTTTGATTTGTAAGCCTAAGAAGAATATTAATTCTCCCATTAAGCTCATTTCGAATTCAAGACTCATAGTTTTAGCAAAAGATTCACAAAGAGATTCATTCGTAGAGCCAAAAATAATATCATCAACATAAATCTGAACAATGAGAAAATTATTTTCAAAATTCTTGATGAACAATGTAGTATCAACCTTGCCTTTTGTGAAATTATTTTCGATAAGAAAAGAACTAAGTCTCTCATACCAAGCCCTTGGGGCTTGTTTTAAACCATAGAGAGCTTGTGTTAATCTAAACACATGATTAGGGAGGCTATTATTTTCAAATCCAGGAGGTTGTTCAACATAAACTTCTTCAGAAATAAAGCCATTTAGAAAAGCGCTTTTAACATCCATTTGAAACAACTTAAAATTATTACTACTAGCATAGGGAAGGAGCATCCTTATGACCTCCAATCGAGCCATAGAAGCGAAGGTTTCTTCATAATCGATACCTTCTTCTTAGTTGAAACCTTTGGCCACTAATCTAGCCTTGTTTCTAACCACGATACCATTTTCATCTTGCTTGTTTCTGAAGACCCATTTAGTACCAATAACTAAATGGTCATTTGGCCTAGGAACAAGCTTCCACACCTCATTTCTCTCAAATTGATTCAATTCATCTTACATTGCGATAATCCATGAATCATCTTTCATGGCTTCGTCAACACATTTGGGTTCAATTTGGGAGAGAAAGACGGCGTTCGCACAGAAATTTTTAAGAGAAGATCGTGTTTGAACCCCCTTTGACGTGTCTCCTAAGATTAGCTCCTTGGGATGAGCATCTACATACTTCCAATCCTTGGGTAAGGATGTTTCGAAAGTGGATGCATCCAAGTTGCTTTTTGGAGAAGGGGTTTCATTTAAATTCAAGGAATCAAAATTAACATCATCATCAAAATCATTTTTCCTGATTTCGGAAATCTCATTGAAAACAACATGAATGGATTCTTCAATAATTAAAGTTCTTTTATTGAAGATATGAAAGACTTTAGAAACTGAAGAATAACCAAGAAAGATTCCTTCATTGGATTTTGCATCAAATTTTCCTAAGTTATCCTTTTCATTCAAGATAAAACACTTACACTCAAAGACTTTAAAATATGAAACATTGGGTTTTTTGTTGTTCCATAACTCATAGGGAGTTTTGGTTAGTAGGGGTCTTACTAGAACTCTATTCAAAATGTAGCATGCAGTATTTACGGCTTCGGCCCAAAAATATTTGGGTAGATTGTGTTCATTCAACATTGTTCTTGCCATTTCTTGTAAATTTTGATTTTTTCTTTCTACTACTCCATTTTGTTGAGGATTTCTAGGAGTAGAGAAATTATGGTTGTATCCATTGAGTTCACAAAATTCCTGGAAATCATGGTTTTGAAATTCACCACTATGATCACTTCTAATTGACGAAATCATAGAACCTTTCTCATTCTGAACAAGTTTACAAAACTTGGTAAAATATCTAAGGCATTCACTTTTCTGTTGTAAGAAGTAAGTTCATGTGTATCTGCTATAGTCATCCACAATGACGAAAGCGTATTTGCTACCTCCTAGGCTTGATGTGGAGATTGGTCCGAACAAGTCCATATGGATCAATTGTGAGGGCCTAGAGGTGCTTATTTGATTCTTAGATTTGAAAGTACCCTTAATTTGTTTACCTAATTGGCAAGCATCACATACATTATCTTTAATGAACTTGATATGAGGAATTCCTCTTACAAGTTCTTTAGATGATATTTAAGTGATTAGTTTCATGCTAGCATGACCTAATTTTCTTTGCCAAATCCAAGCATCCTCATTCAAAACAAAAAAACACATTTCATTACACAAGTCATTGATGTCAATAGTGTATACGTTATTTTGTTTCAATGCAATCATAGATATGTTTTTGTGTGGTTTTTCAATGATGCAAGCATTAGATTCAAATCTGGCAATATATCCTTTATCACATAATTGACTAATGCTCAAGAGGTTATGTTTTAAACCATCAACTAACAAAACATCTTCAATAAAGAAGTTGGATTTGTTACCTATGGTTCCTTTGCCAATGATTTTACCCTTGTTGTTGTCTCCGAAGGTGACATAGCCTTCATCTATGCTAGTGAGCTTAGAGAATTGAGATGGATTACGGTCATATGCCTTGAGCATCCACTATCAAGGTACCATCTCTTGCTCCTAACTTGCGATGGTTTAGTTTTCTACAAGAAAGGATGATTTTTAGGTACCCATTTGCTTTTGGGTGCATCAGAAATAGATCTACATTGTCTATCATGTTGCATAGAATTTATCATGGTTCCTTTAGGAACCCAAATCAATTTGTTAGGACTAATTTTCTTGCATGGACAATAATGCGTCTTGTGTCCAACTTTGCAACAAAAGTTGCATTTGTTTTGATATCGAACATGTAAGATGGAGCCTTTATGAAGGTGGTTGGATTTTGGTGAGGACTTCTCACGAATCCAATTCCACTTCTTTTGGGAACTTGACCCTTGTTTGCAAGGATCATGTTTAATGACTTGCTACCAACCTCGAATTTCTTCAAGGTGTCCATAAGTAGCAAGTTTTCCTTTTGGAAAGTTCTAGATCATGGCATTTTATGCATGAGCTTAAACTATCATTATGTTCAGCATTTAACTTATCAAAATTACAAATAAGACTATCATGCTCCTTTTTTAGCAATTTGTATTTTCTACTAATAGTCTTACATTCATCAAATAATTCATGGAAAGCATTTAATAATTCATCAAATGATAAATATGCATCTATTAAATTTGTTACCTCATCTCCGATGGCCATTAAGGCGTAATGAGCAACTTGCTCGGTATTGGACTCCACTTCTTCGGATGCGCTCGAATCATCCCATGTTGCTTTGAGCGCCTTCTTCTTGGATGTTCTCTTCTTGGCTTGGGGACAATCACTCATGTAGTGTCCCAGCTTTTTTCACTCGTAGCAAATAACTTGGTCCTTCTTGGGTTCAAGTTTATTTTTTGCGTCATTCTTAAACTTGTTTCTTTTAAAGAATTTTTTAAATTTTCTTGTTAGAAGTGCCAAGTCATCATCACAGTCCTCATCACTTCAGTTTTCTCTCAAGTAGCATTCAGAAGTTTTAAGTGCCATATCCTTCCTGTTCTTTGGAAGGATGTCTTCTTGCTCTTCATGAGCTTTACAAGTCATTTCGTAGGTCATTAATGACCCGATTAGTTCTTCAAGAGGGAAGTTGCGCAAATCTTTTGCCTCTTGAATAGCAGTGACTTTAGGATCCCAACTCTTAGGAAGGGATCTTAGTATCTTATTTACGAGCTCAAAATCCGAAAAGCTTTTTCCGAGTCCTTTTAGACCGTTGACGACATCCGTGAAACGGGTAAATATGTCGCCAATGGTATCACTCGGTTTCATCCGGAAAAGTTCGAAAGAATGTAACAGCAGATTGATTTTTGACTCTTTCACTCTACTTGTGCCTTAGTGAGTCACTTCGAGTGTGTGCCAAATATCAAATGCGGTTTCACAAGTTGAAACACGGTTAAACTCGTTTTTATCAAGCGCATAAAATACGACATTCATAGCCTTTGCATTAAGAGCGAAAGCCTTCTTCTCCAATTCATTCCAATCGATCATTGGAAGAGAAGACTTTGAAAATCCATTTTTGACAAGATTCCAGAGTTCAAAATCTATAGAAATATGAAAGATCCTCATTCGGGTCTTCCAATAGGTGTAGTCCGTCCCACTGAACATGGGTGGACGTGTAATAGAATGGCCCTCTTGGTTTCTGACGTATGTCATCTCTCTTGGGTTTTAATCCGTTAGAGAGTTAACCCTGCTCTGATACAAATTGTTAGGATCAAGAGCACTAAGAGGGGGGTGAATTAGTGCAGCGGAAAACTTTCTGCGATTAAAATCGAAAGCTGCGATCGAATAACAAAAACGATTTCGATGTAAAATCTGATTCTAAGACTACTTTAGCTTAAGATTAAGTGAGATGACGTTAAAGTAAATCTACAAAGGCAGTTTGCCGTTTATGATAAAAATCAGAATGCAAGCGCAAACTGAAATCCGACGTTCGTACGATAAATCGATTTACGTCTAAACGTCAACTTTGAAGATACTAAACTTTGAAATATGTTTTGTAAATGCGCAGAAGGTAGTTTGCAGTTATAATTGGAGTCAAAACGTAAACGTAAACTGAAATGTAATGATCGTACGAAAGCGCCGATTTACGTCTAAACGCAGATTCGGACAGTTCTGAACTTAGAAACTCGTTCGTAAAAGCGCAGAAGGCAGTAGCTATTTAGGAGGTTTGCAGTAATGATAAAATGCTCAAAGTAAATGCAAACCGAGATTTAGAGTGGTTCGGTCAGTCTTGACCTACTCCACTTTTGGCTTCCTCCACCGACGAGGTCACCGGCGTCAACTAGAGGCTTTCCTTCAATAGGCGAAGGCCAATTGCCCTTTTACAGTTTCACTCCTTTTGACGGGCTCAAGAGACAACCCTTACAAAACTTTTCTCTCCTCTCTTTACAACTCAAAACTTTGAAGAACAGAAGGAGGAGAACTTTTGGCTTTTACAACAATTTTGAGCTCTAAGAATCACAGAAAATATCAAGATTTTGGTGTATATCTGTGTCTATTCAGTGCTGAATGGGTGGGGTATTTATAGGGCCCACCCCAGTTCAAATTTGGATCTCAAAACTATCAAATCCCGGAATTCTGGGATTAGGCGGTTGCACCTCCTGACTAGAGCGGTTTCACTGCCTGGCAGAGCTCGAAGACTGAGCCCAGGCGGTTGCACCTCTTGACTGAGGCGGTTACACTGCCTGCCAGAGCTCGAAGACCGAGCTCAGGCGGTGCTACCTCTCTGTCAGGGGAGGTTGCACTGCCCAATCTCGCTCGGAGACTAAGCCCAGGCGGTGCCACCTCCTGGCTGGGGCGGTTGCACCGCCCAGTCTCCCTGGGAGACTTAGCCCAGGTGGTGCTACCTCCTGGCTTGGGCGGTTGCACCTCCCACAGCAATCAGGGTCCGAATGGGTAGCTCCATTCGGCCCAATTTTGGTTTTTCAGGGGCCTAATTGCCCCAAGATTAAGCTAATGGGATCACCTCCCATTTCCAACTTAATCAAATGTGCTAACTATGATAAATCCTAAGACAATCTCTACAGCTTGCTCCGGTGCATCAATCGCTTCTTCCGGTGAGTTTCCGGCGAACTTCCGTCGATCATCCGATGAACCCTCGGTGATGCTCCTGTGGACTTCCGACAAACTCCTGGACTTGCGACGATCCACTTGGCGAGTTCCGACGAGCTTCGCTTGGCAAGCTTCTGGACTTCTCGGATCTGTTCCCGTAGAACCTCCGACGATAGTCCGAACTTCCGTCGAACTCTCGAACTCCCAACGTGATCATTAACTTGACTCTGGCGCAACTCCCACTGCTTGTCTAACTTTCATCGTAGTTAATCCTGCACACTTATCTCAACACATAGATTAGACAACAAATGACAATTGACTTCATCATCAAAATCCGAGATTCAACATGGTGGTCATTCAGAAATGGATGTACCATATTATGTTATGGTCCCACTTCACCTTCTATATGTTTGATATGGTATCCAAAGCTTTAGTTATGTGTTTCTATACATGCTTTGGATAAGAATGAAATGAATGCAACGTCAATTCGACGTTTGAGCTTTTGTTTCGTATTCGTTCGTCGAAATACTCCGAAATGGTCCATACGTCATTGATATGTTCCGAAATGTTTCATTTATCATTGATATGCTCCGAAACATTTTATACGCCTTTGATATGCTCCAAAATGTTTCATTTGCTATTGTGATGCTTCGAAATGTTCCATATGTTAGTTGATATGTTCCGGAACATTTCATACGCTATTGATATGCTCCAATTACTCTATGCTCCATCTGTCATGAACCAAATATGTTTGATTGAAATGATATTGTGATTCTACACCTAATGGGATTATGTCTATGGATTCTTATATTCTGCCTTGCATAATGAAACCTTATTCGTTTGAAAGTTTTCCCTCTTTTACCATGGATATGTTAGTCACTTGCTGAGCTCACCCCGTTGCTTTATAAATTTTTTAGGATAGCTTGTCGCTCGCTTAAATGTTAAGATTGGGGCTGAGGAAGTGGAAAGCTAAAAGATTTTGGGCAGATCTTTATTAGTATATATGTTTCTGTTGTATAAGCACACTCTACATCTAATGAAATGTTGACGATGAATCTAACCTTGTGGATTTTGTATAAGTTTAAAGGACTTTCTCGTGTTTAGGATTTTGGAATGTTAAGTTTAATTCATGTAATGATATGAACTTATGGTAAACGTTGGTTTTGTGACTGTATAGAATCCCATACTTGTGAAATTATGTTGTGGTTATTATTTGGTGAGTTGGGTTCAGATTTTATGAATCAATGAGCGATGTGTTGTATGTTTATGAACTGCATAGGGTTTATAAATTTGTAGATTATAGAGGTGCAATTTTGATCTGAATGTTTTCTTAGTGACCTCAAATGTGTGTTTGGATCCTGGATTGGTTTGTGAATGAAAGTTTTAATATTATCGATATTTATTTGAGGGGGCGTGACACAGGGTGCTGAGATGGATGACATTTTGCTCCGCTCACGACGGTCGCCGCGGCACGCAAGAACACCCCAAAAACAGGCCAAATCTACCCAAAAACGGGCCAAAACTGGCCATTTTTGGCTGAGCGAGCGAGCGACGAGTATTACACAGCGAGCGAAGCGAGAGGCAACACTGTCCCTAATATACGAAAGCCCCATCCCGCCTTGTGCCACCCAGGGGGTTCCAGGGTGCTGAGATGACTGACGTATTACTCCGCTCACGATGGTCGCCGCGACACGCCAGAAGAACCCAAAAACTGGCCACAAGTGCCCAAAAAGGGCCAAAACTGACCATTTTTGGCTGAGCGAGCGAGCGGCGAGCGGTGGACAGCGAGCGAAGTGAGCGGCAGCACCGTCCCTACTATACGAAAGTCCCATCTAGCCCTGTGCCTCCCGGGGGGTTCCAAGGTGCTGAGATAGCTGTCGTTTTGTTCCGCTCACGACGGTCGCCACAACACTCAAGAACAGCCCAAAAACTGGCCATTTTTGGCTGAGCGAGCGAGCGACGAGCGCCAGATAGCGAGCAAAGCGAGAGGCATCACCGTCCCTGCTATACAAAAGCCCCATCCAGCCCTGTGCTACCCGGGGGGTTCAAGGGTGCTGAGATAGCTGAACTTTTGCTCCGCTCACGACGGTCGTAGTGGCATGCAAGAACAACACAAAAACTGACCAAAACTGCCCAAAAACGGGCCAAAACTGGCAATTTTGGGCTGAGCGAGCGAGCGGCGGACAGTGAGCGAAGCGAGAGGCTGCACCGTCCCTGCTATACGAAAGCCCCATCCACCCTTGTGCCACCCGGGGGGTTCTAGGGTGTTGAGATGGCTGTTGTTTTGCTCCGCTCACGACGGTTGCCGCGACACGCAAGAACAGCCCAAAAACAGGCCAAAATTGCCCAAAAACGAGCCAAAACTGGCCATCTTTGGCTGAGCGATCGAGCAACGAATGGCGGACAGCGAACGAAGCAAGAGGCAGCACCATCCCTACTGAAAGCCACATCCAGCCCTGTGCCACTCGGAGGGTTCCAGGGTATTGAGATGGCAGATATTTTGCTTTGCTCACGATGGTCGCCGTGGCACACAAGAACAGCCCAAAAACTAGCCAAAACTGCCCCAAAACCGGCCAAAACTGGCCATTTTTGCTTGAGCGAGCGAGCGACGAGCGGCGAATAGCGAGCAAAGTGAGAGGTAGCATCGTCCCTACTATAGGAAAGCTCCATCCAGCCCTGTGACACCCAAGGGGTTCCAGGGTGTTGAGATGGCTGATGTTTTGCTCTGCTCTCGACGGTTGCCGTGACACGCAAGAACAGCCCAAAAACAGGCCAAAATTGCCAAAAAAAAATAGGCCAAAACTGGCCATCTTTGGCTGAGCGAGTGAGCGACGAATGGCGGACAGCGAATGAAGCAAGAGGCAGCACCGTCCCTACTATACGAAAGCCTCATTCAGCTCCGTGCCACCCGGGGGGTTCCAGGGTGCTGAGATGGCTGACGTTTTGCTCTGCTCACGACGTTCGCCGTAGCACGTAAGAACAGCCCAAAAACAGGCCAAAACTAGCCATTTTTGCCTGAGCAAGCGAGCGACGAGCGGCGGACAGCGAGCGAAGTGAGAGGTAGCACCGTCCCTGCTATACAAAAGCTCCATCTAGCCCTGTACCACCCGGGGGGGTCCAGGGTGCTGAGATGGCTGACGTTTTGATCCGCTCACGATGGTCGCCGCCTCACGCAAGAACAGCCCAAAAACTGCCCAAAAAGGGCCAAAAGTGGCCATTTTTGGTTGAGCGAGCGACCGACGAGCGGCGGACATCGAGCGAAGCGAGAGGAAGCACCGTCCTTGCTATACGAAAGCCCCATTTAGCTCTATGCCACCCGAGGGGTTCCAGGGTGCTGAGATGGCTGATGTTTTGCTCCGCTCACGACGGTCACCACAGCACGCAAGAACAGCCCAAAAATAGGCCAAAACGGGCCAAAACTGGCCATTTTTAGCTGAGTGAGCAAGCAGCGAGTGGCGGACAGCGAGCGAAGTGAGAGGCAACACCGTCCCCACTACATGAAAGCCCCATCCAGCCCTGTGCCACTCGGGGGGGTCTAGGGTGCTGAGATGGATGATGTTTTGCTCCGCTCACGACTGTCGCCGCGGCACACAAGAATAGCCCAAAAACTGACCAAAACTACCCAAAAGCGGCTAAAAACGGCCATTTTTGGTCGAAGGAAGCGAAAAAGTGGCGAAGTGTCTGACGGTGAGTGGATGGCGAGAGGCAGCAGATCCATGCTATATGAAAGCCCCATCCAGCCCTGTGCCACCCGGGGGGTTCCACGGTACTGAGATGGTGGACGTTTTGCTCCACTCACGACGGTCGCCGCGGCACACAAGAAGAGCCCAAAAACTGGCCAAAACTACCCAAAAAGGGCCAAAACTAGTCATTTTTGTCTGAGCGAACGATCGGAGAGCGGCGAGCGGCGGACATCGAGCGAAGCGAGAGGCAGCACCGTCCCTGATATACGAAAGCCCCATCCAGCCCTGTGCCACCCAGGGTTTTCCAAGGTGCTAAAATGGCAAACGTTTTGCTCCGCTCACGACGGTCGCTGCAGCAAGCAAGAACAGCCCAAAAACAGGCCAAAACTAGCCAAAAACGGGCTAAAAGTGGCCATTTTTGGCTGAGCGAGCGAGCAACGAGCGAAGCGAGAGGCAGCGCCGTCCTTGATATACGAAAGCCCCATCCCGCCCTCTGCCACCCAGGGGGTTCCAAGGTGCTGAGATGACTGACGTATTGTTCCGCTCACGACAGTCGCCGCGGCACGCAAGAAGAACCCAAAAACTTGCCATAACTACCCAAAAGGGGCCAAAACTAGCCTTTTTGGCTGAGCGAGCGAGCGGAGGACATCAAGCGAAGCGAGAGGCAGCACCGTCCCTGCTATACAAAAATCCAATCAAGCCCTATGCCATCCGGGGGGTTCCAGGGTGCTGCGATGGCTAACGTTTTGCTCCGCTCACGACGGTCGTCGTATCACGCATGAACAACCCAAAAACAGGCCAAAACGGCCCAAAAATGAGCCAAAACTGGCCATTTTTGCCTGAGCGAGCGAGCGACGAGCGGTGGACAGCGAGCGAAGTGAGAGGTAGCACCGTCCCTGCTATACGAAAGCTCCCTCCAGCCCTGTGCCACCTAGGGGGTCCAGGGTGCTGAGATGGCTGACGTTTTAATCCACTCACGACGGTCACCGCCGCACGCAAGAACAGCCCAAAAACTGACCAAAACTGCCCAAAAACAGGCCAAAACTGGCCATTTTTGGCTGAGCGAGCGACCGGCGATCAGCGTACATCGAGCGAAGCGAGAGGCAGCACCGTCCTTGCTATACGAAAGCCCCATTTAGCTCTATGCCACCCGGTGGGTTCCAGGGCGCTGAGATGGCTGACGTTTTGCTCTGCTCACGACGGTCGCCGCAGCACGTAAGAAAAGCCCAAAAATAGGCCAAAATGGCCCAAAAACGAGCCAAAACTGGCCATTTTTAGCTGAGCGAGCGAGCAGCGAGCGGCGGATAGCGAGCGAAGTGAGAGGCAGCACCGTCCCTGTTATACGAAATCCCCATCCAGCCCTGTGCCACTAAGGGGGGTCTAGGGTGCTGAGATGGATGACGTTTTGCTCCGCTCACGACGGTCGCCACGGCAGGCAAGAACAGTCCAAAAACTAACCAAAACTCTCCAAAAACGGGCCAAAACTGGCCATTTTTGGCTGAGCGAGCGAGCGGCGAGTATCGGACAGCGAGCGAAGCGAGAGGCAGCACCGTCCATGCTATATGAAAGCCCCATCCAGCCCTGTGCCACCTGGCGGGTTCTAGGGTACTGAGATGGCGGACGTTTTGCTCCACTCACGAAGGTCGCCGCGGCACGCAAGAAGAGCCCAAAAACTGGCCAAAACTACCCAAAAACGGGCCAAAACTAGCCATTTTTGGCTGAGCGAGCGAGCGGCGTGTCATGCCCCCCCCACCGAATTTAATTCTCATTCAGGAGGTGTGAACCTAACTCAAAATTAATAATATTATAATTCAACAAACAATCTAGGATCCAATCACACATTTGAGGTCACTAAGAAAAACATTCAAGTCATTCACCTTTACAATCCACAATTCAGAAAACCTGTGTAGTTAATAATCATACATCATGTCACTAGATGATTCTTAAAATCCAAAAGCAACTTAACTAAACCATAACCACATCATAAATCTATAGTTGTGAGAATCTATACATTTACAAAACCAACATGTACCACATGTTTATATCATTCATTACATAAATTTAACTTAACATTCCCAAAATCATAATATGAGAGGTACTTTTCAAATATTTACAGGATACATCAATCTAGATTTGTCATTGATACACACAAAAGGAACTTATACAATATCAATATATCAAGTACGAAAGATTTGCCCCAAAATCTTCTAGCTTCCCACTACCTCAACCCAAATTACATATTTTAGCGAGCGATAAGCTATCCTGAAAAATTTATATATCCACGGGATAAGCATATAAAGCTCAGCAAGCGACTAACATATCCAAAGCAAAGAGGACAGTTTTTTTTTCAAACAAATAAGGTATCAAAAATACAAAGCAGAGATATAAGATGAAACAGAAGCATGTGTTGTTTGAATGCAGAATTACGATGTCATTTCGTTCGAAGCAGGCTTTATTCATATAATCGAGGAAGGGTAATTGGAGCATATCCATGGCAGATGGTAATTTCAAGGTATAACAAAGACTTATAACATTTTTGAAACATATCAATGGTATATGAAGCATTTTGAAGTATATCAATAGCATAGGAAATATTTTGGAATATATCAATACAAAATACGAAACAGAAGCTCAGACGTCGTACCCTAGCATAGTGTATGTGAGGTTTAACTCAGTGGTGGCTCTACGCCGTGATGAGTTCTCGACTCCATCCACGGGTAGCCCTTTCCTACTCGAGCCCTCTCACCCTGCCCAAGTGCTAGGTTAGCTCTAAATTTCATATCAAACAGATAGAAGGTGAAGTGTGATTCCAAACATAATATGGTCCATCCATTTCTGAATGACCACCAAACATAATCTAGAGCATCGCGGGCTCTAAGCACATACCCTTTACCATTTCTAGCAAAGGTCCAAATAACCCACAAACACCATGGTATAAAAAGGTATTGTGAATAATGAATAGGGACATATCGGAAGCATATGTGGAACAACAAAATGTACATATGCCTTTCGAGTCAATACGATACAAACATAATATTTCATAAATGTATTTAGATTTGAAAGAAAAAAAAGCAAGAGCATACAAGGATTTCAAGAAATCACATATAACTCAGTTGAAATAAGAAAGTTAGATGAATTCAATGTCCAAAGAAATGAAACTGGAAGCGGCACATATGGAAAGCAAATGTGGAACAATGGGATGCATGTGCCGAATCATTACGATGCAAATATAATCTTTAGATGAAAGCTGCAGATGTACAAATAAATAAAGGATAAAATTTTACAAGAATTTAAGGTAATAATGTAAAGCTTAACTGAAGTAAGAGTTTTTGCTTAAATCGATTTCCAAAGAGAAGAAACAAGGAAAGCCGAAATCGACCAAAGCTCGATTTTGGCAGAATTTTATAGGAACATTTTATAAACTATTTAGATAACCAATTATACTCCAATTCATATAAAATAGGAGTCATTAGAAAGCTTTATCAATCTAGTTTTAGGCAAATCAAGTTTTACAAGAATTGGAATTTAAAACAGGGAGTTACAGATAATTTCGTAGTGAAAGGTCTGAAAATATTAGCTCTATTTTACTGAATCCATGGGGTCGATGAAAGCAGATGTTTCAGTAAGCAATTGTACTCTAAAAATTTCAAATCAGATATATACAGAAAGAATTTTGAGTTTAGCTTCGAATAAATCATACTCTGAATAAATCTGAGTTCACATCAGAAAGTTATAAGCAGTTAAGTAACAAGAGGGCAGAAATTTCAATCCCTGGTTTGCAGAATCTGTAGGGTTAATTTAAACAGAAATCTTAGTAGGCAATTAAACTCCAAATCATTCGTTCTTAGTGTCAAAATAAAGATATTTTTGTCTACTTTCATATGGAATAGTTTTTGTCTAAATCAGAGTTTACTACAAAATGTTATGTCCGAAATATTGCATAGAGATCATATTACCGAAAAATTACAGATTCATATCTTTATATCAAAACGAAAGAAGGTTTGGTTCTCAGTTGAAATATTTCAAATTTTGCAGAATAAAAATGGAAACAGAGATTAAGGTTACTGTGGGATGGGGTTAGAACACTTGCCTTCAAATTATTTGAATTCCAAATGTAGGAAAATTGATGAAAAACCTCAAGCTTCTTCTTCTCCTTCTTCTTCTTCTTTTTCTTCTTCTTTTCTCAAACTCACGTTGGCTGCAACTCTTCAGGTTTGTTTTCTTTAACCTTTCATCTAATTATTTGGGTTTTAGCTAATGCAAAAGTTACAAGGTGTCATGCATGCATGAAAGGGGCTAGGTATCATCTTTAGAGTAAACATAAGTGGCACCCTTAGGTTAGCTAGTGACACTTGTCCACTATTTTTTTTTTACTTAACTTAAATCTGAATCTTTCATAAATTATATCAAACTTCTAATATTTACTCTTAGGTCCCTAGTCATAAACTTTTAATATAATATCATTTAATATAAAATAATCATTAAATAATCCTTATTTTTACAAACAAATCTTTTACTAAATTTTCAAAAATGGGGGATGTTACACTCTCCCCTCTTTAAAGAAAAAATTAGTCCTCTAAATTTATCATACCTCATTCGATTAAAAGATGAGGATAAGCTTTCATCATTTCTTCCTAAGTGTAACTTGACTTTAGTGCCAATAGATTCCTGTAACCTTCTCCAAAATATAGAGAGAAATCTGAAGTCTCTGTCAGAGATTATCTCCTTTGGAACACCATGAAGTCTTACTATTTCATTGATATATAAATCTGCAAGCCTATCAAGAGAATAAGTCATATTGATCGGTAGAAAATGTGCAGATTTCGTTAACCTATCAATGATAACTCAAATAGCATCATGCTTTCTAGAAGTTCGGGGTAGTCCTGAAATTAAGTCCATGGTAATACATTCTCATTTCCATTCAGGAATATCTAAAAGTTGCAACAAACCTCCAGGTTTTTGGTGTTCTGCTTTGATTTGCTGACAAGTCAAACACTTTGAAACATATATTGCAATCTCCTTCTTCATGCCTTCCCACCAATAATGACTTTGGAGATCTCTATACATCTTAGTGCTACTAGGATGCATGGTGTACTTTGAATTAAGATCATCCTTCAGGATTTAATTTTTGATATATGAGTCATTTGGAACACATATTCTATCCCCAAATCTCAATAGGCCATCCTCTGAAACTTGAAAATTCAGTTTCAATCCCTTTTCTACTTCATTCCTTAAGCAGATCAAGCATCGATCTCGTAGTTGTCCTTCTTTAATTTGTTGAACGAGATCAGATTGCACTTGGATGGAGGCCATTAATATCATTGAGTCTTGCCCTTTTCTCATAACATTCAAATCATAATTATCTTCTAATAACTTCCATTGCTTCACAACCAAAGTCATAAAACTTGTAGATTTTCTACTAAGGGCATCTGCTACAACATTAGCTTTACCCGTATGATAACGAATGGTACAATCATAATCCTTTAGAAATTCTATCCATCTTCGCTGTCTCATGTTTAACTCTTTTTTAGTAAAAATATACTTTAAACTTTTATGATCAGTAAAGATTTCAAATGTTCGCCCATGTAAGTAATGCCTCCAAATCTTTAGAGCAAAAACAATTGCTGCCAATTCCAAATCATGAGTTGGATAATTCAGTTCATAACTCTTTAGTTGTCTAGAAGCATAAGCAATCACTTTCCCTTCTTGCATCAAAACATATCCAAGGCCCTTTCTTGAGGCATCAGTGTAAACCATAAATCCCTTATCACCACTTGGAATAGTGAGAATAGGGGCACTAGTCAATCTCCTTTTTAACTCTTGAAAACTTTGCTTACAATCATCACACCATACAAATTTCACATTCTTTTGAGTGAGTTTGGTGAGAGGTTGAGCGATTCGAGAAAATCCCTCCACAAATCTCCTATAATAATTTGTCATGCCCAAGAAGCTTCTAACTTCTGTTACGTTTGTTGGTACTTCCCACTTAACCACAACTTCCACTTTCTTTGGATCAATAGATATACCCTTCCCTGAAATCACATGGCCTAAGAAAGTAATTCCATTCAACCAAAATTCACATTTGCTGAACTTTGCATACAACTTCTTTTCTCTTAGTATGGACAATATATTTCTCAAGTGTTCCTCATGCTCCTGATTAGTCCTTGAATATACTAATATGTCATCAATGAATACAATCACACAATTGTCCAAGAATGGCTGAAATATCCTATTCATCAGTCCCATAAAAGTTGCAGGGGCATTAGTTAAACCAAAAGGCATCACTAAGAATTCATAGTGACCATATCGGGTTCTAAAAGTTGTTTTTAGATTATCCTCCTTCATGATCTTCAACTGATAGTAACCTGACCTTAAATCAATCTTGGAGAATACTTGTGCACCCTACAATTGATCAAACAAATCATCAATTCTGGGTAGGGGATACTTGTTTTTGATGGTCACCTGATTCAATTATCTATAATCAATACAAAGCCTTAATGTTCCGTCCTTCTTCTTAACTAATAGCATCGGAGTACCCTATAGTGAAACACTGAGTCAAATGAAACCCTTATCTAATAGTTTTTATAGTTCCTTTTTCAATTCCTCTAGCTCAAGTGGTGCCATTCCGTAAGGAGGCTTAGATATTGGGGTTGTCCCGAGGACCAAATCAATAGTAAATTCACCCTCTCTATCTGGAGGTAAACCAGGCAAGTCATTTGGAAATACATTCAGGCAAGGAGGTAAATCATGCCCAATACTCTCAAAATAAAATATGGGATGATCTAGTATGCAAAAAGTGATCATTTTGTATAACAATCTATACTGGTATGATTGGAAGATAGTCAATCCATACTTAGTATAATATCAAAACTCCAAATATCTAGGAGAACCAAATCAGCATGAAGTTTGTGTTCTCCAATAAAAATCAAACAAGATGACCAGATCAAGTTTGTTATCAAACAATCCCCAATAGTCGTATTTACATATAGCATATAATCCAGTGGTTCAGATTGAATGCTCATGTGATAAGCAAAATATTACGAATCAAACCATAGATAAGACACATGGTCAAACAAATATTTGCATTCTTTCTGAAACATGAATAGTACCTTCGACCACTAATTCAAAAGCTTTAGAATCATATTTCATGATAACATACACTCTGATATGGACTGATGACTTATGAGGCTGTGATTCTTTCTTCTTGTACGAAGAGCAGTCTTTTATTTTATGATTCAAATTTCCACAAGCAAAATAGGCTCCAATCACATACAAATACAAACTTATTTCATAATTTAACTCGCATCGTACACAAGATTGAATCTTTTGTGGTGACTTCCCTTTTTAAATCGATGATATCTTGACCCTCTTGTTATCACATTCTGATTAATTTCTAATCCTTTTTTTTTTTTTGGTAAACTTGTCCTTGTTGTTCTTGTCCTTGATCTATAGAAATTCTTTTGATCATCAGAACAATTTCGTACATCAAATATCTTCTCCAATCGCATCATCTATTTTTTTTTTTGCTACCAATGTATTAGGTTCACCATGCTTCTACTGCGCCACTCTGATTTAATATACCCGATCAACCCTTTTATCGCACTTAATTAATCAAAAGCAGATGAGTAGGAGGACTAAATGTCCTCGTCATCATAGATTCCTAAAATGCATCAAATAAAATTTTCACCAATCACTATAGTTCACTAGACCTCAATATATTTTGCATGTCAACATATCAAATATTTCAGTGATCCTCAAACCATGCTCTGATAACACTCTGTTAGGCTACCCCACCGAATTTAATTCTCATTCAGGAGGTGTGAACCTAACTCAAAATTAATAATATTATAATTCAATAAACAATCCAGGATCCAATCACACATTTGAGATCACTAAAAAAAACATTCAAGTCATTCACCTTTACAATGCACAATTCATAAAACCTGTGCAGTTAATAATCATATATCATGTCACTAGATGATTCTTAAAATCCAAAGGCAACTTAATTAAACCATAACCACATCATAAATCCATAGTTGTGAGAATCTATACATTTACAAAACCAACATGTACCACACGTTTATATCATTCATTACATAAATTTAACTTAACATTCCCAAAATCATAACATGAGAGGTACTTTTCAAATATTTACAGGATACATCAATCTAGATTTGTCATTGATACACACAAAAGGAACTTATACAATATCAACATATCAAGTACGAAAGATTTGCCCCAAAATCTTCTAGCTTCCCACTACCTCAATCCAAACTACATATTTTAGCGAGCGATAAGCTATCCTGAAAAATTTATATATCAACGGGGTGAGCATATAAAGCTCAGCAAGCGACTAACATATCCAAAGCAAAAAGGACAGTTTTTTTTTTAAACAAATAAAGTATCAAAAATACAAAGCAGAGATACAAGATGAAACAAAAGCATGTGTAGTTTGAATGCAGAATTACGATGTCATTTCGTTCGAAGCCTGTTTTATTCATATAATCGAGGAAGGGTAATTGGAGCATATCCATGGCATATGGTAATTTCAAGGTATAACAAAGACTTATAACATTTCTGAAACATATCAATGGTATATGAAGCATTTTGAAGTTTATCAATGGCATAGGAAATATTTTAGAATATATCAATACAACATACGAAACAGAAGCTCAGACGTCGTACCCTAGCATAGTGCATGTGAGGTTTAACTCAGTGGTGGCTCCACGCCATGATGAGCATCGCGGGCTCTAAGCACATACCCTTTACCATTTCTAGCAAAGGTCCAAATAACCAACAAACACTAGGGTATAAAAGGGTATTGTGAATAATGAATTCGGACATACGGAAGCATATGCGGGATAACAAAATGTATATATGCCTTTCGAGTCAATACGATACAAACATAATATTTCATAAATGTATTCAGATTTGAAAGAAAACAAAAGCAAGAGCATATAAGGATTTCAAGAAATCACATATAGCTCAGTTGAAATAAGAAAGTTAGATGAATTCAATGTCCAAAGAAAAGAAACTGGAAGAGGCACATATCGAAAGCAAATGCGAAACAATGGGATGCATGTGCCGAATCATTACGATGCAAATATAATCTTTAGATGAAAGCTGCAGATTTAAAAATAAATAAAGGACAAAAGTTTACAAGAATTTAAGGTAATAATGTAAAGCTTAACTGAAGTAAGAGTTTTTGCCGAAATCGATTTCCAAAGAGAAGAAACAAGGAAAGCCGAAATCGACCAAAGCTCGATTCTGGTAGAATTTTATAGGAACATTGTATAAACTATTTGGATAACCAATTATATTCCAATTCATATAAAGTAGGTGTCATTAGAAAGCTTTATCAATTTAATTTTAGGCAAATCAAGTTTTACAAGAATTGGAATTTAAAACAGGGAGTTATAGATAATTTCGTAGTGAAAGGTCTGAAAATATTATCTCTGTTTTATTGAATCCATGGGGTCGATGAAAGCAGATGTTTCAGTTAGCAATTGTACTCTAAAAATTTCAAATCAGATATAAACAAAAAGAATTTTGAGTCTAGCTTCGAATAATCATACTCTGAATAAATCTGATTTCACTTCAGAAAGTTATAAGCAGTTAAGTAACCAGAGGTCAGAAATTTCAATCCCTAGTTTGCAGAATCTGTAGGGTTAATTTAAACAGAAATCTTAGTAGGCAATTAAACTCCAAATCATTGGATCTAAGTGTCAAAATAAAGATATTTTTGTCTACTTTCATATGGAATAGGTTTTGTCTAAATCAGAGTTTACTACAAAATGTTATGACCGAAATATTGCATAGAGGTCAGATTACTGAAAAATTACAGATTCATATCTTTATATCAAAACGAAAGAAGGTTTGGTTCTTAGTAGAAATCTTTCAAATTTTGCAGAATAAAAATGGAAACAGAGATTAAGATTACTGTGGGATGGGGTTAGAACACTTGCCTTAAAATTATTTGAATTCAAATGTAGGAAAATTGATGAAAAACCTCAAGCTCTTCTTCTTCTTCTTCTTCTTCTTCTTTTCTCAAACTCACATTGGCTGCAACTCTTCAGGTTTGTTTTCTTTATCCTTTCATCTAATTATTTGGGGGTTAGCTAATGCAAAAGTTACAAGGTGTCATGCATGCATGAAAGGTTTTTTTTTTTTTTAACTTAACTCTGAATCTTTCATAAATTATATCAAACTTCTAATATTTACTCTTAGGTCCCTAGTAACAAACTTTTAATAAAATATCATTTAATATAAAATAATCATTAAATAATCCATATTTTTACAAACAAACCTTTTACTAAATTTTCAAAAATGGGGGATGTTACACGGCGAGCGGCGGACATCGAACAAAGCGAGAGGCAGCACCGTCCCTGCTATACGAAAGCCCCATCTGGCCCTGTGCCACCCGGGGTTTTCCAGGGTGCTAAGATGGATGGCGTTTTGCTCCGCTCACGACGGTCGCCGCGGCAAGCAAGAACAGCCCAAAAATAGGCCAAAACTACCCAAAAATGGGCCAAAAGTGGCCATTTTTGGCTGCGCGAACGAGCGATGAGCAGTGCACAGCGAGCGAAGTGAGAGGCAGCACCGTCCCTGATATACGAAAGCCCCATCCCGCCCTGTGCCACCCGGGGGTTCCAGGGTGCTGAGATGACTAACGGATTTTTCCGCTCACGACGGTCACCGCGACACGTAAGAAGAACCCAAAAACTGGCCATAACTACCTAAAAACGGGCGAAAATTGGCCATTTTTGGCTGAGCGAGCGAGCGACGGACAGCGAGTGAAGCGAGAGGCAGCACCGTCCCTGCTATACGAAAGCCCCATCCAGCTCTATGCCACCCGGGGTGTTCCAGGGTGCTGAGATGGCTGACGTTTTGCTCCGCTCATGAAGGTCACCGCAGCATGCAAGAACAGCCCAAAAACAGGACAAAACGGCACAAAAAGGGGCTACAACTGGCCATTTTTGGCTGAGCGAGCGAGTGACGAGCGGCGGACAGCAAGCGAAGTCTGAGGCAGCACCGTCCCTGCTATACGAATGCCCCATCCAGCCCTGTGCCACCCGGGGGGGTCCAAGGTGTTGAGATGGATGACGTTTTGCGCTGCTCACGATGGTCACTACGGCACGCAAGTGCAGCTGAAAAACTGACTAAAACTGCCCAAAAACAGGCCAAAACTGGCCATTTTTTGCTGAGCGAGTGAGCGGCGAGTGGTGGACAGTGAGCGAAGCGAGAGGCAGCATCCAGCCCTGTGCCACCGTGGGGTTCTAGGGTACTAAGATGGTGGACGTTTTGCTCCGCTCACGACGGTCGCCGCGACACGCAAGAGAAGCCCAAAAACTGGCCAAAACTACCCAAAAACGGGCCAAAACTAGCCATTTTTGGCTGAGCGAGCGTGTTGAATCTCATATTTTGATGATGAAACCACTTGATATGTGTTTATAATTTAAACTGCATTTTGAGTGATGCAGGTCTACTCGATCAGGATTAGACAATTAACGCAGGAGGAATTGACGTTGCGCCGGAGGAGATCACGTCAGGATATTGGACGGCAGAAGGCTTCGGACGTCGGGCATCGGGCTAAGGAGAGCGGAATTGCGCCAACGATATCGGGGTTGCGGAGGTCAATCGTCGATCGGGCAACAAGCTGCAAGAGAGGACGATGCACTGAAGAATCAGACGAAGCGCCAACCAATGACGTGTCGGGCAACGGAATGTCGATTCGCATTGTAATAATTGTCTAGATCGGAGTAGAGTTTTAGTTTGTGTGTGCAGAAATAACTATGATAATGAGAAAGACATAAAGCGAAACAAAGTGTGGAGTCAAGCGCGAAGGATTCATTGGGAGTTCGAGAGTTCGACGGAAGTCCGAAGGTTCGTCGGGAATGCTGCCGGAACTAGTCGAGAATGAGTAGGGAGCTTGCCGAAGGGTTTTTTGGAAGCTCACCGAAAGGTTTGTGGGAAGTTTGCGGAGCTCACCGAGAGAGATTGGAGCTTGCCGAAGAAGCTTGTTGGAACTCGCCAAGATCAAATCGTGAAGTTTAAGAGCTTGCCGGGAGTCCGCATAATGGTTTCCGAGAGTTTATCGGAAGACCGTCGAAAGTTCGCCGAAAGCTCGCCGGAAGAAGTCTTGACTTATTGACTTTGCAATAGCTTATAAAATGCCTTTAAATTCGTAGTTAGTATGTTAATTAGGGTTAGGATTAGGTATTAATCCTATAACCCAAGTAGGGGCCAATTGGGCCCGAGTTCGGACTAGTTTGGGCCAAGATTGAAGCCCAACTAGTGGGCTGAAAACACTGTAGGCGGTGGCACCACCCAGTGCCCGAGAGCTGGGCGGTAGCACCGCCTGGGCTGGGCGGTGGCACCGCCCAGCATTGTCAGGGTCAGAAACTGACAGGCGGTGGCACCGCCAGCATCGGGAACTCCAAGAGAATTCAAATTTTGGAGCCCAAATTTGAATCCTCTTGAGGCCTTTAAATACCCCTCATTTCTTAGCAGAGGTACAACATTTTGAGTAGCTAGAAGTTGAGAAAAGCCTTAGGAAAAGTCTTGTTTTCAATAGCTTGAGTGTTCACCTCCTTTCTATTCATTGAAATCTTTGTAAAAGGGTGAACCACTTGTAAGAGGTTGTAAGAGGGGTGTAAGAAGGAGGTTGATCTTCACCTAGTAAAGGAAGATCATTAGTGGATGCCGGTGGCCTCGACGGAAGAGGAATCGGAAGAGTGGATGTAGGTCACGATTGACCGAACCACTATAAACAACCGTCTTCTCTGGTTTGCATTTACTTATTGTCATTTATATTACTGCAAACCATTTGCACTTTGATGCTCTACTTCTTTGTCTCCTTCTTATGTATTCCTTCAAGTTAAAATGCAATCGAAACGGTTTCAAACGAAACGTTGCATTTATCGTACGAAGTTTCCGAAAGTGTTTAAATCGTCGAAAGTTTATCATACTTTACCGTTGCACTAATTCACCCCCACCCCCCCTCTTAGTGCCGCTCCAATCTTAAAAATTGGTATCAGAGCCCGGTATTTCTCATTTCGGATTTACACCCGAGAGAAATGGCTCTTCATGGCTTTCAAGAGGGCTTTTCGGTTGTTCGTCCACCGTTGTTTAATGGATTGGACTACACTTATTGGAAAACTCGAATGAGAGTTTTCTTGATTTCTATGAATTTGGATATATGGAATATTGTTGGAAATGGTTTTCAACTTCCCTCTAAACCGATGAATGAATGGTCGGATTTGGAGAAGAAATATTTTTCTTTAAATGCAAAGGCTATGAATGCCTTATTTTGCGCTTTAGACAAAAATGAGTTCAATCGGATTTCTACCAGTGAAACGGCTTTTGATATTTGGAGAACACTTGAAATCACACACGAGGGAACTAGTAGAGTCAAAGACTCGAAAGTTAACATTTTATTGCATGATTTTGAGCTTTTTCAAATGCAACCAAGCGAGACTATAGGCGACATGTACACCCGTTTCATGGATGTCGTCAATAATCTAAGAGTTCTTGGTAAATCTTTTTCGAATTTTGATCTCGTAAGCAAGATCTTAAGATCCCTTCCAAAAAGATGGGATTCTAAAATAACCGCAATACAAGAAACAAAAGATTTAAATATTTGTCCACTTGAAGAACTAATTGGTTTGTTGATGACATATGAAATGGTGCACAATGCACATGATGAACAAAATCACCTTCCAAAGAACAGGAAGGATTTGGAACCCCGGACAAATGAATACCACTTGAGCAATGACTCAAGTGATGAGGACAATGATGAACTTGAACTTTGAACACTAAATCTTAATAAGTTTATTAAACAAAAATCTAAAATAAACAATGAACTTGAACGGAGGGAGAGGCCAAAGAAGAGGAAGGCAACCAAGGATGAATCTAGAACTTCCAAAGGTGAAACGGAGAATTGGGCTTTGACGGGCTTCGACTACAAGGTAAGTAACTCAACTCTATTGAATTATTTTGAAATTACTTGATGTTTTCCATGATGTATTTTCTCTTTTCTTTTGAATAATTATTTTTCTTGAAAATTGTATGTTTTATGTTAATAGAATAAAATGTTAGATTTAAATAATCATATATATGTGCTTGAGAAACAAGAATGTGTATTTTGATGATTTCCATATTAACCTTCAATGATGATGCATGGTTTTTATATGGAAGGCTTGATGATATTTTTTTTAAACCTTGTCTTTGGTTTTCAAACATGATGTATGTTTTTGACATAAGAACAAAACTTGAGCATGCTAATATAAATTTAATCACATAAATTAAAACTAAAGAAGTTTTAGTTATTTATAAGAATCATTCAAAATTATGTTCAATGAAACCATTGCATAATGATGTAATGAAAATATTAAACATTTTGAAACCATGTTTTAGTGTCATGCATAATGATCATGCTTAATAAATTTCAAAATTATACATATGAATCTTGTGATTTATGGATTATTGATTTTTACCATAATGAAAGTGCCTTATTAATCTTTGTTGTAATAAATCTTACACTTTCGGTTTTAAACATTATACATGTTTTTATTTGGTATAAGTGAAATAAAATCATATGAATTGAAACAACTAAAAAGAGGAAAATATTTTTTCCTGGAAAAATTATTTTTCTCTATCCTATTGATCTTGATGCTTATTATGATAAATCTATGTATACCATTTTGAATCACTTGAAAGTAATGTTGATATTTTAATGATTTTGATGATTTAAATTTGAAATGAGTTTTATCAAAATCATGATATTGATTTCTTGGAATAACATGAGATTACCTTTGATGATCATTTTGATTCATGGAATTTTGGATTCATGACTTGGTATTACATTTGTTTATGAGATGGTTGAAATCTTTGTACGTTTCAATTCTTCCCTTCTCCTTTCAATTTAAGCATGTTATATTGTAAAGGTTTAAAACCATGTTTTGGTATCATGCATATCTAAGAAATATTGATGTGATAAATTAAATAAGTTGAAAATGAATGATGATATTTCTCTTGAATATAACTTGTGATATTTTTTATATAAATCATCATTTTGATTTCTCGACATTCAATACATGAGATTTTATTATAAATAAAAATTTCTCATTAATCGATCTTCTACTATTTTACTTGATATTCTCTTGATAGGAGATTTTCTAAATGAATCATGATTTTTCCTTGTGAGTTCTTGGAGTTATTACTTGAATTTTCTTTTAAAACAAGATCTCTTCTTTGTACTCCTATGATTTTTCTTGATATTTTATTTAAAGAAGATTTTTACTATATGAATCATGTCTTTTGGTATTCAAATGATTTTATCCTTCATGACATGATTTCTTTGTATTTATGGCTTGCATGGCTTGAAATGTTTTGGTATAATACATGCAATGATGAAATATTCATAAAGTTAAAATGATGTATGCAATACTTATGATAATGATGTACATGATGTATTTATTGCATATGATGTGTATCATGAATGCTTTAAATGATGAGTGTTTGGTATCATGATCAACATGTTGATAAATGCTTAAAAATTTTAATGTTTGAGTATCATGTATGATATGCTTATTAATGATGATTGATTTATTTTTCGGTATCGTGCATGTAAAATAAGGCTATTGAAATTGTGTATGTTTTAATTTGAATATATAATGATGCACAAATAAGAATGATACTAACTTTTGTCATAATATGAAAATTGATATAAGGGTCTTCCCTTCTTTTTGACAATGACAAAGGGGGAGCAAGAATTTCTAGCGTGGACATCATGAAAAGAGACAAACTAACTAGCTTGCACAATTCAAGATGAAAGCAAAAAATTGCACTTCTCAAAAGAGAAGATGCAAATGTAACATTTGCCAAATTGTTTGCTTGCCTTATGTAAAATATTATCTCTTGCTAGTTTGGCATTTTTGCTAGCTTGTATGTTGCAAAACTTGATCACTTTTTCAAACATTTTGCTAGCTTACACTTTGCAAAGAAAGCAAAAATGACACTTCTAGAAGAAAGAGCTTGTTATTTTGAACATCACAAGCTTGCCTATCTTAAGAAACAAAAATTGCAAAAGTGCTATCTTGCCTATCTCAAGAAGCAAAACTTGCAACTTGCACATTGCAATAGGAAGCAAGAATTATGAGCTTCCACAAGAAAACTATCTTACATTTGCTTTCGAAATTTTTGCTAGCTTGTATATTGTGAAACTTACATATCATAAAAATTGCTAGCTTGTAGCCTAAAGAGAAGCAAAAAGTTGCTATCTCAAAAGAAGCAAATGTGCTATCTTGCCTATCTTAAGAGGCAAAAATGCTAACTTGCACATCTAGCAAAACTTGACAAATTTGCATATTTCAAGAAGCAAGAGTTGCTTTCTTGAACATCTCAATATTGCTAGCTTGCATGATGTAGAACTTACTATCTTAAACATTACCAAAAGTGCTGTCTTGTATGCTGTAAAACTTGCATATCTAAAACTTGATGGCTTGAATGTCCTAAGCATGATGCATTACTTGCTAAATTTTCTAGCTTCAAAACTGCATGATGATAAAACTTAATATTATGTTTTCCATGCAATGAGTTGAACTTATATTACCAACACAAAGAATTGTGGTACTTCTCCTTTTTGTTGATGACAAAGAGGGAGAAGTATGTTGAAGACATAACATGTGATGCATAAGTTTTATACATATGTTCATGATGATGTGTTGCAAGTATTCCTGATGAATATTGCAATGACTTGAATTCTGCTTGAATTCAAGGTTCTATCAATATGGCATATTGATAGGGGGAGTTTGTTTAAACTCCGGGAGTTATGGTTAACTCCGTCATCAAGTGGTTGTCATCATCAAAAAGGGGGAGATTGTTGAATCTCGTATTTTGATGATGAAACCACTTGATAGGTGTTTATGATTTAAACTGCATTTTGAGTGATGCAGGTCTACTCGATCAGGATTAGACAATTAACGCAGGAGGAATTGACGTTGCGCCGGAGGAGATCACGTCAGGATATTGGACGACAGAAGGCTTCGGACGTCGGGCATCGGGCTAAGGAGAGCGAAAATGCGCCAAGGATATCGGGGTTGCGGAGGTCAACAGCCGATTGGGCAACAAGCCGCAAGAGTGGATGATGCGCTGAAGAATCGGAAGAAGCACCAACCAATGACGTGCCGGGCAACGGAATGTCGATTCGCGTTGTAATAATTGTATAGATCGGAGTAGAGTTTTAGTTTGTGTGTGCAGGAATAACTATGATAATGAGAAAGACATAAAGCGAAACAAAGTGCGGAGTCAAGCGCAAAGGATTCATTGGGAGTTCGAGAGTTCGACGGAAGTCCGAAGGTTCGTCGGGAATGCTGCCGGAACTAGCCGAGAATGAGTAGGGAGCTTGCCGAAGGGTTTTTTGGAAGCTCACCGAAAGGTTTGTGGGAAGTTCGTGGAGCTCACCGAGAGAGATCGGAGCTTGCCGAAGAAGCTCGTTGGAACTCGCCAAGATCAAATCGTGAAGTTTAAGAGCTTGCCGGGAGTCCGCAGAATGGTTTCCGAGAGTTTATCGGAAGACCGCCGAAAGTTCGCCGGAAGCTCGCCGGAAGAAGTCTTGACTTATGGACTTTGTAAAAGCTTATAAAATGTCTTTAAATTTGTAGTTAGTATATTAATTAGGGTTAGGATTAGGTATTAATCCTATAACCCAAGTAGGGGCCAATTGGGCCCGAGTTCGGACTAGTTTGGGCCAAGATTGAAGCCCAACTAGTGGGCTGAAAACACTGTAGGCGGTGGCACCACCTGGACTGGGCAGTGGCACCACCCAGTGCCCGAGAACTGGGCGATAGCACCGCCTGGGTTGGGCGGTGGCACCGCCCAGCACTGTCATGGTCAGAAACTGACAGGCAGTGGCACCGCCACTGACAGGCGGTGGCACCGCCAGCATCGGGAACTCCAAGAGAATTCAAATTTTGGAGCCCAAATTTGAATCCTCTTGAGGCCTTTAAATACCCCTCATTTCTCAGCAGAGGATACAACCTTTTGAGTAGCTAGAAGTTGAGAAAAGCCTTAGGAAAAGTCTTATTTTCAATAGCTTGAGTGTTCACCTCCTTTCTATTCATTGAAATATTTGTAAAAGGGTGAACCACTTGTAAGAGGTTGTAAGAGGGGTGTAAGAAGGAGGTTGATCTTCACCTAGTAAAGGAAGATCATTAGTGGATGCCGGTGGCCTCGACGGAAGAGGAATCGGAAGAGTGGATGTAGGTCACGATTGACCGAACCACTATAAACTATCATCTTCTCTGGTTTGCATTTACTTATTGTCATTTATATTACTTCAAACCATTTGCACTTTGATGCTCTACTTCTTTGTCTACTTCTTACGTATTCCTTCAAGTTAAAACGCAATCGAAATGGTTTCAAACGAAATGTTGCATTTATCGTACGAAGTTTCCGAAAGTGTTTAAATCGTCAAAAGTTTCTCATACTTTACCGTTGCACTAATTCACCCCCCCCCCCCCCCCTCTTAGTGCCGCTCCGATCCTAACAGAGCGATCGGCGAGCGGCGGACATCGAGCGAAGCGAGAGGCAGCACCGTCCCTAGTATACGAAAGCCCCATCCAGCCTGTGCCACCCGGGGTTTTACAGGTTGCTGAGATGGCATACGTTTTGCTCCGCTCACGACGGTCGCCACGGCTGTAACATCCCATTAGTCCCACATCGGAAGTGGGGAATATGTGTGATTAGCTTATAAGGGCCTGATGAGTGTACTACGTAACCTCCCGCTTAAGCATTTTGGTCCGTGGTTGCAAGGACCAAAATGGAGTTATTGGACAGTTAGCTCATCAGACCCGGGTCGTGACATTTGGTATCAGAGCCGACCTAGCATTTGGGCAGGGTGAGAGGGCTCGAGTAGGAAAGGGCTACCCGTGGATGGAGTCAGAGAACTCATCACGGCGTGGAGCCACCATCGAAGTTAAACCTCACATGCACCTTTGTGCTAGGGTTCGATCTCGGGTTATGTCCGGGCCTTGACGAGGACGTCAAGCTAATTGAGTTAGGGATAATGTAACATCCCATTAGTCCCACATCGGAAGTGGGGAATATGTGTGATTAGCTTATAAGGGCCTGATGAGTGTACTACGTAACCTCCCGCTTAAGCATTTTGGTCCGTGGTTGCAAGGACCAAAATGGAGTTATTGGACAGTTAGCTCATCAGACCCGGGTCGTGACATTTGGTATCAGAGCCAGGTTTCGATCCTGGGACCTGTGGGTTATGGGCCCACCACGCTTCCGCTGCGCCACTCTGATTTTGTATCCTCGATCAACCCTTTCATCCCCCTTAATTAATCAGAAACAAATGAAATAGGAGGACCATATGTCCTCATCATCCTAGATTCCTAAAATGCATCAAAGAAAATTTTCACCAATAATTATCACTGGACCTCAATATATTTTGCACGTCAACATATCAAATATTTCAGTGATCCTCAAACAATGCTCTGATACCACCCTCATCCACCCCAAAAAAATATTGACAATATTTAAAATTTTCATCATAACTAACCCAGGATCCAAGCACACATTTGAGGTCACTAAGAAAACATTCAGATCAAAATTTCACCTCTATAGTCTACAAATTCAAAACCCTGTGCAATTCATAAACATACCACACATCACTCGATAATTCATACAATCAGAACTCAACTCATCAAGATAATAACCACAATATAAATTCACAAATGGGGAAGTCTATGCAGTCACCAAACCAACGATTACCATAAGATCATATCATTACACGAATTTAACTTAACATACCAAAATCCTATACATGAGGGATCCTTTATCTTACACAAAATCCACAGGTTTAGATTCATCGTCACATTTCATAAGATGCAGAGTATCTTATACAACAAATACACATATGCTAACAAAGGTCTGCCCAAAATCTTCTAAACTTTCCACCGCCTCAGCCCAATCTTATCATTTAAGCAAGCAATATGCTATCCTGAAAAATTTATCAACAAACGGGGTGAGCATAAAGAGCTCAGCAAGTGACTACCATATCCATATCAAAATAGTACAACTTCCAAAGAGATACAGTTCCAAAATACAAGGCAGAATATACGATTTCGTAGACATAATATCATTAAGAGCAGAACATAATTGTCATTTCAATCTTACATATTTGGTTCCTTACAGATTGGGGCATAGAGTAATTGGAGCATATCAGTAACAAAGGTAACATATCGGAGCTTATCAATGGCATATAAAATGTTCCGAAACATATCAACGGCATATGGAACATTTCGAAGCAAAATCATCAGTGAATGAACATATCAGAGCATATCAAAACAAATATCGTACAGAAGCTCAAACGTCGTCCTTGACGTTGCAATCATATCATTCTTATCCGAGCATGAACAAAACAACTCACCAAAACTCGGATGTCATATCAAGCATATAGAAGGTGTGGTGGGATCTCGGTCGAATGTGATTCATCCATTATTGAATGACCACTGACAAAAGTCTCCCACGTCTGGGGAGATCCCTCCACCCACGTCTAGGTGAAGTCGAGGGCCGGCAGAGCATCGCAGGCTCTAAGCATATCCCACTGAGCGGGACCCCACAGAGCGGGTAATAAGTTTATCCCACAGAGGGACCCCACGGAGCGGGTAATAAGCGCATACCCTTTACCATTTCTGGCAAAGGTCCAGACAATCCCATACACCAGAGTACAAGAGGGCAGTTTTAACAATAAGTAGCATATATCGGAAGCACACGCGGAACAACGAACGTGCATGTGCCTTTTCGAAACAATACGAAACAAAGAACAAATCTCTCACAAATGTATTCAGATTTGGAATGAAATAAAAACAAGAGTGTACAAGAATTTCCAAGCAATCATATTTAGCTCAAATCCAATAAGAAGGTTAAACGAATTCAAATATCCAAAGGAACGGAGCAGAATATGCGAAATCGATCAAATCTCGATTTCGGACAGAATTCCAGTGGCACATCAAACAAATATTTCAGAATATCAATTATGCTCCAATACCCATAAGAAAACTATGATTGAACCATATATCAATCTATATTCTGATGGAACAATTTTCATACGAAACAGGGTTCCCAACGCGGAGTTACCTTTGATTTGGTAACACAAGGTCAAAAACACAATCACTGGTTTGCAGAATTTATAGGGTCGGATTCAACAGACAATAGGGTAGGCAATTGAAATCCAAAATTTTCAAACTATAAGTCAAAAGAAAGATTTTCAAGTCTAGTTTCAAATAAAATCATTTTGGTATAATTCAGAATTTTCAACATGGATTTATAGGCATTTTAGTATCGATAGGTCAGAAATCTTAAACCCTGTTTTACAGCGTCTATAGGCTCAATTGAATCAGATGTTTGGGTATGTATTCGGTGTCCAAAATCTACAAAATCAGTGTCAACAGGAAGATATAAGAGTCTAATTTTCAAACAAAATAGTTCCTGCCCGAATTCACATTTTGTACTAAAACTTATAGCTAAAACAGTGTATAGGGGTCAGTTTACCGAAAAAGACTTCAAAATCCATGGTTCTATGTCCAAAGAGAGACATATCAGTTTCTAAATAGAAATCCTTCAATTTATTTTGATTCAACATAAAAACAGAGACTAAAAATTCTGTAGGATGGGGTTAGAACACTTGCCTTTGAGAATTTTGACCCGAAGTGAAAAGATTAAAGCAAGAACCCTAAAAACCCCAATTTTTTTTTCTTCTTCTTCTTCTTCTTCTTCTTCTTCTTCTTCTTCTTTCTTTCTTTCTTTCTTTCTTTGATCACCCACGAGCTGCCTTCTCTGCTTCCTTAAGAACGAAGGCAGAGAGGCTTAAACGGTGAAATTTGTCATTTTGTGTGTTTTGCAGTTTAGTCCTTGTTTTTATCATATTCACGATTAAGTCCTTAGGGTTTACATATAGGTCCTCAGATTCTTTTTTTTTTTTTTTTTTTGAACAGATCTCCCAAATCTTACAAATAAGTTACCTCTGATTCATACTCTATTTCTTTTGTCAATTTAAAATAAATGCTTACATTATCACCAGAAATTTATATGAAAATTCGGAAATGTAACATTCCATTAGTCCCACATCGGAAGTGGGGAATATGTGTGATTAGCTTATAAGGGCCTGATGAGTGTACTACGTAACCTCTCGCTTAAGCATTTTGGTCCGTGGTTGCAAGGACCAAAATGGAGTTATTGGATAGTTAGCTCATCAGACCCGGGTCGTGACATTTGGTATCAGAGCCGACCTAGCATTTGGGCAGGGTGAGAGGGCTCGAGTAGGAAAGGGCTACCCGTGGATGGAGTCAGAGAACTCATCACGGCGTGGAGCCACCACTGAGTTAAACCTCACATGCACTGTGCTAGGGGTTCGATCAGGTTATGTCCGGCCTTGACGAGGACGTCAAGCTAATTGAGTTAGGGGATAATGTAACATCCCATTAGTCCCACATCGGAAGTGGGGAATATGTGTGATTAGCTTATAAGGGCCCGATGAGTGTACTCACGTAACCTCTCGCTTAAGCATTTTGGTCCGTGGTTGCAAGGACCAAAATGGAGTTATTGGACAGTTAGCTCATCGGACCGGTCGCGGACATTTGGTATCAGAGCCGACCTAGCATTTGGGTGGGGTGAGAGGGCTCGAGTAGGAAAGGGCTACCCGTGGATGGAGTCAGAGAACTCATCACGACGTGGAGCCACCACTGAGTTAAACCTCACATGCACTGTGCTAGGGTTCGATCTGGGTTATGTCTGGCCTTGACGAGGACGTCAAGCTAATTGAGTTAGGGATAATGTAACATCCCATTAGTCCCACATCGGAAGTGGGGAATATGTGTGATTAGCTTATAAGGGCCTGATGAGTGTACTACGTAACCTCTCGCTTAAGCATTTTGGTCCGTGGTTGCAAGGACCAAAATGGAGTTATTGGACAGTTAGCTCATCAGACCCGGGTCGTGACAACGGCAAGCAAGAACAGCCCAAAAACAGGCCAAAACTGCCCAAAAATGGGCTAAAACTGGTCATTTTTGGCTAAGAGAGCGCGCGGCGAGCGGGGCACAGCGAGTGAAGTGAGAGGCAGCACCGTCCCTGATATACGAAAGCCCCATCCCGCCCTATGCCACCAGGGGGGTTCCAGGGTGCTGAGATGATTGATGTATTACTCCGCCCACGACGGTCACCGTGGCACGCAAGAAGAACCCAAAAACTGGCCACAATTGCCCAAAAACGAGCCAAAACTGGCCATTTTTGGCTGAGCGAGCAAGCGGCGAGCGACGGACAGTGAGCGAAGTGAGCGGCAGCACCGTCCCAACTATACAAAATTCCCATCTAGCCCTGTGCCACCCAGGGGGTTCCAGGGTGTTGAGACCGCTGTCGTTTTGTTCCGATCACAACGGTCGTCGCAGCACGCAAGAACAGCCCAAAAATAGGCCAAAACTAGTCATTTTTGGCTGAGCGAGCGAGCGGCGAGCGGCAGATAACGAGCGAAGCGAGAGGCAGCACCATCCCTGCTATACGAAAGCCCCATCCAGCCCTGTGCCACCCGGAGGGTTCTAGGGTGCTGAGATTGCTTGTTTTGTTCCGCTCATGATGGTCACCATGACAAGCAAGAACAGCCCAAAAATAGGCCAAAATTGCACAAAAACGGGCCAAAACTGGCCATTTTTGGCTGAGCGAGCGAGCGGCGAGCGACGGACAGCGAACGAAGCGAGAGGCAGCACCGTCCAAACTATACGAAAGCCCCATCCAGCCCTGTGCCACCCGGGGGGTTCAAGGGTGCTGAGATGGTTGATGTTTTGCTCTGCTCACGACAGTCGCAGTGGCACGCAAGAACAGCACAAAAACTGCCCAAAACCAGGCCAAAACTGGCCATTTTTGGCTGAGCGAGCGAAACGAGAGGCAGCACCGTCCCTGCTATATAAAAGCCCCATCCATCCCTGTGTCACCCGGGGGGTTCCAGGGTGCTAGTCATAGGTGCGCAGCAAGCCAATCACGTGAGTGATGGCATGTGTGACTTGATACAGAATCTTTTTGCTTATTATATTTTGGCGTATATCACTTTATAACTATTGCATAAATGCATATATATATTGTGCTGTCCTTGTATTTGTGCAATGGGAATCGGATCGTGATGAGATCACGATAATGAGATCGATTCACCTTTAAACACATATCCTAAATAATCCCGGTCATAGGTTACTCGAGAGGGACATCGTGATAACCGGATAGACCGGTGTGTCAGATACCCGTCCATATGATGGATGCAAAACCGGTCTCATAGCTGCTCGTGTAGGGACACTAGGGATACAAAGATGGGTGCTCATTGGAGAATGAGTTCACTGATTGATCCGCTTACGGAATGCTAGATGGTTGATGATGCCTTATTGTCGACAACCGATTCCAGAGTCCTAGTGGTGTATCCGGTCCTTAGACTTGAGACACCAAGGATGTCCTGTATGAGTGCTCCACTCTTTGATACCGTGACTTATAGGTTTGGCTGCCTTTCGCATCTAGTACAACCGGTCATTGGGAGTGGTAGTCGACCTTTACGAGGGGCTATTGAGTGTCGATAGAGGATCATCCACTCTCGGCCATGAGAGGAATATCCCATGTGTTCATGTTGGACAAATCTCCGCCAGGGTCATTCGTTGAGAGAGAGAAAGAGTTCTCCAGAGAATCTGATTAGAGCGAGACTTCGAGTAGAAACCGTATGGGTCCTGACAGCCACACCATGCTCGATATAAGGTCTCCGGGATATTAGATGGATGAGGGACTATAGGTACATGGTAACCGAGGACGACAGTCCAATGTATTGGATTCCCTTGTATCGTCTAGGGACTACACAGTAGTGGCCTAGTACGTCCCAGAGTCGATGAGTCGAGTGAATTATTACAGAGATAATAATTCACCGAGTTAGAAGGAGTTCGACAGGTATGACTCACGGCCAGCTCGATATTGGGCCTAGAGGGTCACAGACATATGGTAGGCATTGCGATGAGTAGAGGTTCGGATATGAGATATGCGACGGAGCCCTTGTCTTATTGGATGCAGATCCAATACCCACTAGGGAAGGACCCATTCGGGTTTGACATGGGATCTCTATAAATAGGAGGGATTCACAGCCTCATAGGCTAGAGTCTTTGCTTGCCTTTCCTATTCTCCTCTCCCTCTCCACCTCAGAGGCTTGGAGTTTTGAGGAGGTCGTCGCAACCCTACTGTGTGGATCACCGCTAGAGAGGAGGATGCTTGACCTCCTTCACCCTCTCCTAAGGATCTGCAAGGAAACAGGGATATACGATCTCCCTAGGTAACACAATCTCTATACGCAGTTTGGTGTTTTGCGGATTTTTGTGCACCAATCTTCGCACGACGACGAACATCTTTTTGGGAATCGGGGATTTTTGTTTTCTTGTTCTTCCGCTGCGCATATGATGTCGCCCCCATGATTTCCCAACAGAGGTATCAAAGCCAGGTTGTTCGTGCGAATGATTGGTTTTGAACTGCGTGTGTTGTGTTTAGGAAGAATATTGACGTCAAAATCGTTGACGCAAAAGCGAGGAAGGGCAGCAATAGTTGCTGCCCTCGATCTTCATGCCTGCAGCCACCTGTAGCAGCAGCCGCAGCCAGGCACCACAGCGTCGGCGCATGCGCAAGCGCTGTGCCTGCAGCAGCCGGCGGTCTGCCTTTTTGGCAAAGCAGGCTTATGGCCGGCGGGGGCTTGCAGCCGTGGTAGAGGCGCCTTCGGCGCCGAGCCCCGCTGGCAGAGGCGAGAACTGGGCGGGGCAGCAGCTGGCTGAGGCACCGCGAGGGCAGCGGCGCGTGGCCGCTGCTCCCGGCGGGCAAAAAAAGGGGCGGCCGCCAAGAGGCAAAGACGGCCGCCTTTCTCGGCCGGCGCCGCCATGGGCAGAACCGCCTGCGGAGGCAGAGGCGCCTATAGGGGCAGCACTGCCTGCGGCGTTGCCCGCCGGCAGAACTGCTCGTGGAGGCGGCGACGCCGCGGGGCCCACCAGCCGGATCGCCCGCCCGGGCATCCGCCGCAGGCGAGGGCAACGCCCGCCCCTTCTCAAGATTGTGCCGCCAGGTGGGGGTATGGTGGCGGTAGCAGCAAAGGATAGTAGGGCATTAGGGTTTTCTGAAAAAGATAGTTTTGCCCCTGTGAATTTGAGAAATTCCAATTTCTATCTTTTGTCCAAATTACGAAAATACCCTTATGAATTGAGAAATTCCCTATATGTCCTTGATTTCATAAAATATTAATCAATTAAAAGGTTTAGTTGATTATTATTTTTTATTATTATCTAGTAGTCCTATATGATGATGATTATTTATAAATATGATGTATGATGTGTGGACTGATGATGTGTGTACTTGTGATTATTATTATTGAGGTCTGCGAGCCTCTATTATATTTCTCGTTTATTGTCGGGCCTGCGTGCCTATGATTAAGTTGTAATCACATGAGGAGGCGCAGCAGGAGCGTGGATGCGATAGCGGGACCCACGAGACGGACGATCGTGATGCATGAAGATGCATCAAGATGTTGACGGAACCGACGAGGACGAGATGGACGATCACAGGGCATGGAGATGCACCGTTGCACACATAGATCTTGATGTGAGTGATTAGGCCTACTGGCTCGGGCCTAATCATATTAGGTTCTGGTCTATAATCATCTGGTGTGATTGCTTATACACATACTAGATATATATATATATATATATATATATATATATATATATATATATATATATATATATATATATATATATATATATATATATATATATTTGCATGCGATATAGATATATATTAAATATGTGTATGTGTGACATGTCATATTAGGAGACCAAATCATAGAAACATCTCTCGATAATATTAAGTCGGTAAACGTGAGGCAATTAGACTAACTCACGTGGCCTTCCATCGTTATGAGTAAGAACTGATTCCCGATGTAGGTTGAGTTGGTCGAGTCCCTCGAGACTCACCTATATCGCGATTCGCTATCTTGCTTACAACATAGAGATGTCACCGGTGACCTGAGGGCATGGTATACTTGGTCGAGTCCCTCGAGGGTATATCATCAAATCAGACTTATCTTGTAACGAAGGTGTTGACTTAACCGAGCATCATGGTTGGTCGAGTCCCTCGAGGCCATGGTGATTCGGAGGCCGAACAGGACGGGAATCACACGGAGTTGTGATCGGCAAGAGTTGCCTACCTTTTAGGCTTAGTGTGATTAGTCGAGTCCCTTGAGGTTACACTAAGACGCTGATTGGATCCTGATCCCCACTAGAAGTCTACTGGAGACTTCCGTTTCACGTGTTGAGGGTGTCGCGTGACTCGTTAGTAAAATAGTGGGAGCATATTAAGATAGAAGTTCATATCTTGATAGTTTATTTCTTGCAAAATCTGCATGTTATTCATTTCTGCTGCATCTTTATTTTTAGAAAATGTCGCTTTCAAATCCCTTACGTGGCATACTTGATGTCAACCGCCTCACTGGTCCAAATTATACGGATTGGCTCCGTAACTTGAGAATTGTTCCAACAGCAGAGAAAATCGTGTACGTCCTTGATACAGTGATGCCTACGCCCGAAGAAGGGGCAAGCGAGGATGAGATCACTCGCTACGTGAAGTTCGTTGATGATTCCACTCTTGATCAGTGCTATATGTTGGGCTCTATGACTCTTGAGTTACAAAGACAACATGAAAAGATGGATGCCAGATATATACTCCTACATGTCCGCAAAATTGTTTGAGGAACAGGGAAGGACTCAGTGATATGAGATATCCAAGAGCCTCCTCCGCGCTAGGATGACTAAGGGGACACCGGTTCCGAACCATGTCCTAAAGATGAATGAGTGGATAGAGAAACTCACAGGTCTAGTAATGATCCTAGGGGATAACTTATGTGTGGACATTGTGCTTCAGTCCCTACCAGATTCCTTTTCACAGTTCATAATGAATTTTAATATGAACAAGCTTGAGGTAACTCTCCCAAAGCTCCTCAATATGTTGAGGAAGGCAAAGAGTACTATTAAGAAAGAGAAGCTAGTTCTCTACACTGGTGAGACCAGAAAGAAAAGGAAAGCAGAAAGGTCCCTTAAGAAGGGAAAGGGCAAGGGCAAACCAGGTAAAGCAAAGGTTGCTAAAAAAGATCCGGCAAAAGACAAAGGCCAGTGCTTCCACTATGGTAAAGATGGGCACTGGAAGAGGAACTGCAAAGAGTGCCTTGCAGAAAGGGCGAAATAGAAGCTTGGAGAAGCTTCAGGTACATTCATGATCAATCTCCAATTGTTAGATTTTTGTGATAGTGCATTGGTATTGGATACCAGTATTGCTTATCACATCTACAATTTATTGTAAATTCTAACAAAGTCGAGGGGAGATTGACGAGAGGAATATTGCATAAAGGTTTGTTTATGCTAGACACTACTCCACATATCATGAATGTAAGTGTCTAAGAGGAAACGAGATGAGATAAACAGTGCATACCTATGGCATTGTAGGCTAGGTCATATCCATAAGGGAATGATTCAAAAGTTGCTAAATGATGAATACCTAGATCCATTCGACTATGTGTCATATGCAACTTGCGAACCTTGCCTTCGTGGAAAACTGACCAACTCTCCATTTAGTGGAACTGGAGAGAGAGTCACTGAGTTGTTGGAACTCATACATAGTGATGTATGTGGACCCATGTCAACTCATGCCATTGGAGGTTACTCCTACTTCATTACATTTACTAATGATTTCTCAAGGTATGGATATGTGTACTTAATGAAGTACAAGTCCGAGGCTTTTGAGAAATTCAGAGAGTATAAGAATGAGGTGGAGAACCAGACTAAAAAGAGTATCAAAACTCTTCGATCAGATCGAGGAGGTGAGTACTTAAGTACAGAGTTTACTCAGTTCCTCAAGGACCATGGGATATTATCCCAATGAACACCTCCTTATACACCTCAGCTCAATGGTGTCTCTGAAAGGAGAAATCGTACATTATTAGATATGGTACGGTCCATGATGAGTTTCGTTGACCTACCCATCTCATTCTGGGAATATGCCCTAGAAACCGCAGCTTACCTTCTGAACAGAGTTCCAACTAAGTTGGTAGTGTCTACACCATATGAGATATGGAAAGGGAAGAAGCCTGGTCTTAAGGTTGTTAAGATTTGGGGCTGCCCTGCCCATGTTAAAAGACACAACCCCGATAAGTTAGAATCAAGGACAGAGCGATGCAAATTTGTGGGATACCCCAAGGAAACTTATGGGTATTATTTCTATCATCTCGAGGACCAAAAGGTCTTTGTAGCTAAGAGAGCAGTGTTCTTTGAGAAGGAACACATTCTTGGCGAAGAAAGTGGGAGAATAATAGAATTGAGCGAGGTTGGAGAACCAAGCTCAAGCACCACTCTACAGCCCGAGTCTGTTCAGGTACCTAATACACAAGTTTCAACTTTACGCAGGTCTGATAGAGTATCCCATCCTCCTGAGAGATATGTGGGACATATTAGAGGAGAGGATGTAGAGGATATTGATCCTCAAACCTACGAGGAGGCTATTATGAGTATAGACTCCGGGAAGTGGCAAGAAGCCATGAATTCTGAGATGGATTCTATGTACTACAATAAGGTTTGGAACCTAGTTGATGCGCCCGAAGGTATTGTACCCATCGGTTGCAAGTGGATCTTTAAGAAAAAAGATCAGAGTAGATAGAAAGGTAGAGACCTATAAAGCAAGGCTAGTGGCTAAGAGGTATCGTCAAAGGCAAGGTGTTGACTACGACGAAACCTTCTCACCCGTAGCAATGCTAAAATCCATCAGAATTCTATTGGCTATTGCAACACACTATGATTATGAGATCTGGCAGATGGATGTGAAAACCGCATTCCTCAATGGGAACCTCGAGGAGGAGGTGTATATGATGCAACCTGAGGGATTCATGTCCAAGAACTGCCCAGATAAAGTGTGTAGGTTGCTTAGATCCATTTATGGACTAAAATAAGCTTCCCGAAGTTGGAACATAAGATTTGATGAGACAATCAGATCTTATGACTTCGTTAAGAACGAAGATGAGCCTTGTGTAAACAGGAAGGTAAGTGGGAGCGCTATCACCTTTTTTGGTGTTATTTGTGGATGACATCCTCATCATTTGGAACGACCTAGGAATGCTGTCTACAGTAAAGACTTGGTTATCTAGACACTTCTCCATGAAGGACTTAGGGGAAGCATCCTATAACTTGGGGATTAGAATATATAGAGATAGATCCAAGATGATGCTTGGCTTGTCCCAATCCAAGTATATAGAAACCATTGTTAAAATGTTTGGCATGGAAAATTCCAAGAAAGGACGAACAAGGATATGATATCTTATACCTCAGCAATAGGGTCTATCATGTATGTCATGCTATGTACTAGGCCTGATATAGCGCATGCTCTGAGTGTCACGAGCAGGTATTAGGCGGATCTAGGCTTGGAGCACTAGAAAGCAGTAAAGTGTATCCTTACGTACTTGAGAAGGACTATGGAACTTTTACTAGTATATGGAGGTAGTAGCCTTAAGGTTGAAGGCTACACAGATTCAAGTTTTCAGTCTGATGTCGATGATAACAAGGCGAATTCAGGGTATATGTACACCTTGAATGGAGGAGCAGTGTGCTGGAAGAGTTCCAAGCAAGATACCACTGCTGACTTGATCATAGAGGCGGAGTACATTGCTGCATCAGAAGCAACAAAGGAGGGAGTCTGGTTGAAGAAGTTCATCATAGATTTGGGAGTCGTTTCGGATAGCGAGAAGTCGACTTCCTTATATTGCGACAACTATGGGGTGATTACTTAAATAAGGGAACCCGGGTCTCATTAGAAGTGTTCTGAGGAGGTTCCAGCTTATTAGAGAGATCGTAACCCGAGGAGATGTAGCAATGGAAAGAGTTCCATCCGAAGATAACATTGCAGATCCACTGACAAAAGTCGTTGTCTCATTTTGTCTTTGAGAGTCATAGGGGTCCGATGGGGATCAGACACATAGGTGATTGACTTTAGGTCAAGTGGGAGATTGCTAGTCATAGGTGCCCAGCAAGCCAATCACGTGAGTGATGGCACGTATGACTTGATATAGAATCTTTTTGCTTATTATATTTTGGCGTATATCACTTTATAACTATTGCATAAATGCATACATATATTGTGATGTCCTTGGATTTGTGCAATGGGAATCGGATCGTGATGAGATCACGATAATGAGATCGATTCACCTTTAAACACATGTCCTAAATAATCCCGGTCATAGGTTACTCGAGAGGGACATCGTGATAACCGGACAGACTGGTGTGTTGTATACCCGTCCATAAGCTGGATGCAGTTGGTCTCATAGCTGCTCATGTAGGGACACTAGGGATACAGTACAGGTGCTCATTGGAGAATGAGTTCACTGATTGATCCGCTTACGGAATGCTGGATGGTTGATGATGCCTTATTGTCAGACAGCGATTCCGTAGTCCTAGTGGTATATCTGGTCCTTAGACTTGAGACACCAAGGATGTCCTGTATGAGTGCTCCACTCTTTGATACCAGACTTATAGGTTTGGCTGTCCCAGATCTAGTACAGTTGGTCATTGGGAGTGGTAGTCGACCTTACGAGGGCTATTGAGTGTCGATAGAGGCTCATCCACTCTCGGCGTCATGAGAGGAATATCCCATGTGTTCTTACTCAGACAAATCCCTAGCTAGGGTCATTCGGGTTGAGAGAGAAAGAGTTCTCCGGGAGAATCCGATTAGAGCAAGACTCGAGTAGAAACCGTATGGGTCTGACAGCACCATACTCGATATACGGTCTCTGGGATATTAGATGGATGAGGGACTATAGGTACACGGTAACTGAGGACAGACAAGTCCAATGGATTAGATTCCCCTATATTGTTTGGGGACTACGGTGTAGTGGCCTACTACGTCCGTAGTCGATGAGTCGAGTGAATTATTACAGAGATAATAATTCACTGAGTTAGAAGGAGTTCTGACAGGTATGACTCATGGCCAGCTCGATATTGGGCCTAGAGGGTCACACACATATGGTAGGTATTGCGACGAGTAGAGGTTCTGATATGAGATATCTGACGGAGCCCTTGTCTTATTGGATGCAGATCCAATACCCACTAGGGGAGGACCCATTACGGTTTGACAGGGGACCTCTATAAATAGGAGGGATTCAGAGCCTCATAGGCTAGAGTCTTTGCTTGCTTTTCTTATTCTCCTCTCCCTCTCCACCTCAGAGCAGGCTTGGAGTTTTGAGGAGCGTCGTTGCAACCCTACTGTGTGGATCACCGCTAGAGAAGAGGACGCTTGACCTCCTTCACCCTCTCCTAAGGATCCGCAAGGAAACAGGGATATACGATCTCCCTAGGTAACACAATCTACTATATACACAGTTTCATGTTTATTGGATTTTTGCATACCAATCTTCGCACGACGACGAACATCCCTTTGGGAATCGGGGATTTTGTTTTCTTGTTCTTCCGTTGCGCATGTGATGTCGCCCCCATGATTACCCAACAACACTTACATTCTGATTTCCATCATAACAGCAAACTACCTTTATAGATTTGTTTTAACTGCTTCTTACCTGATCTTAAGTCAAAGAAATTTACGAATCGACTTTTCTACTGAAATCGGCTTTGTCGTACGAATGCAGTTTTAAACGTTGGAAGTTTTCCGCTGCACTAATTCACCCCCCCTTCTCTTAGTGCTCTTGATTCTAACAATTGGTATTAGAGCTCGGTTTACTCTCAAACGGATTAAAACCCAAGAGAGATGGCATATGCCGGAAACGAAGAGGGCCATTCTATTACACGTCCACCCATGTTCAATGGGACGAACTACACTTATTGGAAAACTCGAATGAGAGTTTTCTTGATTTCTATGAATTTGGATTTATGGAACATTGTTGAAAATGGTTTTCAACTTCCCTCTAAACAGATTAACGAATGGTTGGATTTAGAGAAGAAGTATTTTTCTTTAAACGCAAAGGCTATGAATGCCTTATTTTGTGCACTTGACAAAAATGAATTTAATCGTGTTTCAATATGTGATTTGGCTTTTAATATTTGGAGAACTCTTGAGGTCACTCATGAAGGCACTAGCTGAATGAAAGAGTCCAAAATCAACATTCTCATGCATTCTTATGAATTTTTTCGAATGAAGCCTTGCGAAACCATTTTTGACATGTAAACCCGTTTCACAGATATCATCAATGGTTTAAGAGCTCTTGGCAAATGTTTTTCGGATTTTGAACTCGTAAACAAGATTTTATGTTCTCTTTCTAAGAAGTGAGATTCAAAAGTAACTACAATACAAGAAGCTAAAAACCTAAACAACTTACCACTTGAAGAACTAATTGGTTCATTGATGACATATGAAATGGTGCACAATGCACATGATGAACATGAAGAACAAAACAACCTTCCAAAGAACAGGAAGGATTTGGAACCTCGGACAAATAAATACCACTTGAGCGATGACTCAAGTGATGAGGACAATGATGAACTTGAACTTCGAACACTAAATCTTAATAAGTTTATTAAACAAAATCTAAAATAAATAATGAACTTGAACGGAGGAAGAGGCCAAAGAAGAAGAACACAAAGTGGGATGAATCGAGCTCCTCCGAAGACGAGGAGAAAATCAAGAAAGGCGAGGTGGCAAACTATGCATTAACCGCCTTCAATGAAAAGGTAATCAAAATCCCCCTGATATATTTTGAAATTACTTGATGCTTTCATGATGTATTTTATTTTTTAGTTTAGAATTAATTTTCTTAAAAATTACATGTTTAAAAATAAAAATACAAAAATTACGATCATGCTAGTAAATTCGAAAATGATAACATTGCATATTTTATGATAAACAAATAAAATTATTTTAATTGAAAATATGAACTCATAATGTGTATCATGTTTAATTAACATTATTGAATGAAATCATATTTGATTTGAAGTAACGCATAATGATGTAATGAAAATATTAAATGTTTTTGATTCAATGATTGACAATTTTATGCATGAGATTTTAAGTTATACATGATGATAAGCATGTGTTATTCTCATGAGTGTATATGGCAAAACCATGTCCGAATGCATGAAAGTGTTAAATTTCATTTTTGGATTTTCTTGACCATAACAATTCATTTTTGAAAATCTATTGATCTTGAAGGTTCTATGATGAAATTCATTTTTCAATCCTAAATGTTGATGCATGTTTTTATTTAAGATAAATGAAAAGGCATGCTATCATGAAATCAAATACTTAAAAAAGGGGGAAAATATATTATCAATGAAATCATGAATCTACCTATGTTATGAATTTTGTGAACCATAAAAGTGATTTTGATGATTTAAATTTGAAATGAGTTTTATCAAAATCATGATATTGATTTCTTGGAATAACATGAGATTACCTTTGATGATCATTTTGTTTCATGAAATTTTGGATTCATGACTTGGTCTTACATTTGTTTATGAGATGGTTGAAATCTTCGTACCTTTGAATTCTTCCCTTCTCCTTTCAATTTTTTGAATTTATGCATGTTATATGTTGAAGATTTGTATCATGCATATCTAAGAAATATTGATGTGACAAATTGAATGAGTTGAAAATGAATGATGATTTTTCTCTTAAATATAACTTGTGATATTTTTTATATAAATCATTATTTTTTATTGAATATTGTTGAAAACGGTTTTCAACTTCCCTCTAAATCGATGACGAATGGTCGGATTTGGAGAAGAAGTATTTTTCTTTAAACGCAAAGGCTATGAATGCCTTATTTTGTGCACTTGACAAAAATGAATTTATTCGCGTTTCGATGTGTGATTCGGCTTTTGATATTTGGAGAACTCTTGAGGTCACTCATGAAGGCACTAGCCGAGTGAAAGAGTCCAAAATCAATATTCTCGTGCATTCTTACGAACTTTTTTGAATGAAGCCTTGCAAAACCATTGTTGACATGTACACCCATTTCACGGATGTTGTCAATGGTTTAAGAGCTCTTGGCAAATGTTTTTTGGATTTTGAACTCGTAAACAAGATTTTACGTTCTCTTTCTAAGAAGTGGGATTCAAAAGTAACTACAATACAAGAAGCTAAAAACCTAAACAACTTACCACTTGAAGAACTAATTGGTTCGTTGATGACATATGAAATGGTGCACAATGCATATGATGAACAAAACAACCTTCCAAAGAACAGGAAGGATTTGGAACCCTGGACAAATGAATACCACTTGAGCGACGACTCAAGTGATGAGGACAATGATGATCTTGAACTTCGAACACTAAATCTTAATAAGTTTATTAAACAAAAATCTAAAATAAACAATGAACTTGAATGGAGGAAGAGGCCAAAGAAGAAGAACACAAAGTGGGATAAATCGAGCTCCTCCGAAGATGAGGAGAAAATCAAGAAAGGCGAGGTGGCAAACTAAGCCTTAACCGCTTTCAATGAAAAGGTAATCGAAATCCCCCTGATTTATTTTAAAATTACTTGATGCTTTCATGATGTATTTTCTTTTTTAGTTTAGAATTAATTTTCTTGAAAATTACATGTTTAAAAATAAAAATACAAAAATTATGATCATGCTAGTAATTTTGAAAATGATAACATTGCATATTTTTTTATAAACAAACAAAATGATTTTGATTGAAAATATGAAATCATGGTTAAGAAGTAATAATGTGTATCATGTTTGATTAACATTGTTGAATGAAATCATGTTTGATTTGAAGTAATGCATAATGATGTAATGAAAATATTAAATATTTTTGATACAACGATTGACAATTTTATGCATGAGATTTTAAGTTATACATGATGATAAGCATGTGTTATTTTCATGAGTGTATTTGAAAAACATATGGCAAAACCATGTCCGAATGCATGAAAGTGTTAAACTTCATTTTCGGATTTTCTTGACCATAACAATTAATTTTTTAGAATATATTGATCTTGATGGTCTTATGACGAAATTCATTTTTTGATCCTAAACGTTGATGCATGTTTTTATTTAACATAAATGAAAAAGCAAGCTAACATGAAATCAAATACTTAAAAAAAAGGGGAAAATATATTATGAAATCTACCTATGTTATGAATTTTGTGAATCATAAAAGTGATTTTTATGATTTAAATTTGAAATGAGTTTTATCAAAATCATGATATTGATTTCTTGGAATAACATGAGACTACCTTTGATGATCATTTTGATTCATGGAATTTTGGATTCATGACTTGGTCTTACATTTGCTTATGAGATGGTTGAAATCTTTGTACCTTTGAATTCTTCCCTTCTCCTTTCAATTTTTGAATTTATGCATGTTATATGTTGAAGATTTATATCATGCATATCTAAGAAATATTGATGTGACAAATTGAATGAGTTGAAAATGAATGATGATTTTTCTCTTAAATATAACTTGTGATATTTTTTATATAAATCATCATTTTGATTTCTCGACATTCGATACATGAGATTTTATTATAAATCAAAATTTCTCATTAATCGATCTTCTATGATTTTACTTGATATTCTCTTGAGAGGAGATTTTCTAAATCATTCATGATTTTTCCTTGTGAGTTCTTGGAGTTGTTACTTGATTTTCTTTTAAAAACAAGATCTCTTCTTTGTACTCCTATGATTTTTCTTGATATTTTATTTAAAGAAGATATTTACTATATGAATCATGTCTTTTGGTATTCAAATGATTTTATCCTTCATGACATGATTTCTTTGTATTTATGGCTTGCATGGCTTGAAATATTTTGGTATGATGCATGCAATGATGAAATATTCATGAAGTTAAAATGATGTATGCAATACTTATGATAATGATATATATGATGTATTGTATATGATGTGTATCATGAATGCTTTAAATGATGAATGTTTGGTATCATGATCAACATGTTGATAAATGCTTAAAAATTTTAATGTTTGAGTATCATGTATGATATGCCCATTAATGATGATTGATTTATTTTTCGGTATCGTGCATGAAAAATAAGGTTTTTGAAATTGTATATGTTTTAATTTGAATATATAATGATGCACAAATAAGATTGATACTTACCTTTGTCATAATATGAAAATTGATATAAGGGTCTTCCCTTGTTTTTGACAATGACAAATGGGGAGCAAGAATTTCTAGCGTGAACATCATGAAAAGAGGCAAACTAGCTAGCTTGCACAATTCAAGATGAAAGCAAATATTGTACTTCTCAAAAGAGAAGATGCAAATATAACATTTGCCAAATTGTTTGCTTGCCTCATGTAAAACATTATCTCTTGTTAGTTTGACATTTTGCAAAGAAAGCAAAAATGACACTTCTCAAAAGAGAAGAAAGAGCTTGTCTTCTTGAACATCACAAGCCTGCCTATCTTAAGAAACAAAAATTGCAAAAGTGCTAACTTGCCTATCTCAAGAATCAAAACTTGCAACTTGCATATTGCAATAGGAAGCAAGAATCATGAGCCTACACAAGAAAGTTATCTTGCATTTGCTTTCAAAGTTTTTGCTAGCTTGTATATTGTGAAACTTGTATATCGTAAAAATTGCTAGCTAGTAGTCTAAAGAGAAGCAAAAAGTTGCTATCTCAAAAGAAGCAAATATGCTATATTGCCTATCTCAAGAGGCAAAAATGTTAACTTGCACATCTAGCAAAACTTGACAAATTTGCATATCTCAAGAAGCAAGAGTTGCTTTCTTAAACATCTCAAAACTGCTAGCTTGCATGTTCTAAAATGTTATAATATTGCTAGCTGCATGATATAGAACTTGCTATCCTGAACATTACCAAAAGTGCTATCTTGTATGCTGTAAAACTTACATATCTAAAACTTGATAGCTTAAATGTTCTAAGCATGATGTAATACTTGCTAAATTTTCTGGCTTCAAAACTACATGATGATAAAACTTGATATTATATTTTTTATGCAATAAGTTCAATTAATATTCCAAACACTTGATTGTGGTACTTCTCCTTTTTGTTGATGACAAAGGGGGAGAAGTATGTTGATGACATGATATGTTATGCATAAGTTTATGCATAAGTTCATGATGATATGTTGCAAGTATTCATGATGAATATTGCAATGACTTGAATTCAGTTTGAATTCAAGGTTCTATCAATATGGCATATTGATAGGGGGAGTTTGTTTAAACTCCGGGAGTTAAGGTTAACTCCGTCATCAAGTGGTTGTCATCATCAAAAAGGGGGAGATTGTTGAATCTCGTATTTTGATGATGAAACCACTTGATATGTGTTTATGTTTAAATCTACATTTTGAGTGATGCAGGATGCTTTGATGAGGATGAGACAATTAAAACAGGAAAAATCATTTTGTGCCGGAGAAACATGTCAAAAGATTGGATGTCAGGCCGATGGATCAGTCGACGTATCGACAGAAGGCTTCGGGCCGTGGACTTGGGCATCGGGCCAGGATGAGCGAGTATTGCGCCAAGGATATCGGAGTTGCGGAGTCAACTAGCCGATTGGGCATTAGGCTGCAGGAGTGGACGATGCGCCGAAGAATCAGACGAAGCGTCGAGGGACCAATGACATGCCGGACAATTTATTTAATTACTTAGGATTAATTGTCTCGATCGAAGTTTTGTTTTAATTGTGCAGGATTAACTATGATAACGATGAAGACCTAAAGCGAAATAAAGTGTTAGAGTCAAGCGCGAAGGATTCGTTGCGAGTTCGAGAGTTCGACGGAAGTCCGAAGGTTCGTCGGGAACGCTATCGGAATTAGCCGAGAATGAGTTGGGAGCTTGCCGAAGGGTTTTTCGGAAGCTCGCTGGAAGGTTCATTGGAAGTTCATGGAGCTCACCGAGAAAGATCGGAGCTTGTCGAAGAAGCTCATTGGAACTCGCTAATATCAAATCGTGAAGTCTAGGAGCTTGTCGGGAGTCCGCAGAATGGTTTCCGAGAGTTCATCGGAAGACCGCCGGAAGTTTGTCGGAAGCTCGCCAGAAGAAGTCTTGACTTACGGACTTTGTAATAGCTTAGAAAATGTCTTTAAATTCATAGTTAGCATGTTAATTAGGGTTAGGATTAGGTGTTAATCCTATAACCCAAGTAGGGGCCAATTGGGCCCAAGTTCGGACTAGTTTGGGCCAAGTTTGGAGCCCAACCAGTGAGCTGAAATAGTGTAGGCGGTGGCACCGCCTTCACTGGGCGGTGCAACCACACCAGGCAGGTGGTGGCACCGCCAGGGCTCAGTCTCCGAGCGAGACTAGGAGGTGCAACCACTTGAGCTCGGTCTCTAAGCTCTGGCCAAGGTGCAACCGCCTTAGGGTTAAAGGCACCACCGAGCTGAGTCTTCGAGCTCGCCAGCAATGCAACCGCCTCGACAAGCGGTGGCACCGCCCAGGCTCGGGTCTTCGAGTCCTCACAAAGCGGTGCAACCACCCAGTCAAAGCGGTGTAATCGCTGCACCGGAATTCCGGGAGATGACAGATTTGAGCTCCAAATTCAAACTGGTTTGGAGCTTATAAATACCCCTACAATCCCTGGGTAAAAGACACAAGCACAGAGAGATTAAAAGAGAGAAAACACTACTGCAATATCTAGAATTTCCCTCCTCTAGCTTAAGAGTTAGAATTATGTTTAAGAGAGGAGAGTGAGTGCTTGTAAGGGTTGTCTCCTAAACCCAGTAAAAGGATAAGAGGGGTGTAAGAAGAAGGTTGATCTTCGCCTAGTAAAGGAAGATCGTTAGTGGATGCCAGTGGCCTCGACGGAAGAGGAATCAAAGGAGTGGATGTAGGTCACGATTGACCGAACCACTATAAACTCCCGTCTTCTCTGGTTTGCATTTACTTTAAGCTTATTATCCTTACTGCAAACCTCCTTCATAGCTTACTACCTTCTACGCTTAGATGGCTGACGTTTTGCTCCACTCATGACGGTTGCTGCAGCACGTAAGAACAGCCCAAAAACAGGCCAAAGCCGCCCAAAAAGGGCCAAAACTAGCCATTTTTGGCTGAGCGAATGAGTGGCGAGCGGCGGACCGCGAGCGAAGCAAGAGGCAGCACCGTTCCTGCTATACGAAAGCCCCATACAACCCTGTGCCACTCGGGGAATTCCAGGGTGCTGAGATGGCTGACGTTTTGCTCCGCTCACGACGGTCGCTGCGATACGCAAGAAGAGCCCAAAAACCAGCCAAAACAGCTAAAAAACGAGCCAAAACGGGCCATTTTTGGCTGAGCGAACGAGCGACGAGCGGCGGACAGCGAGCGAAGCGAGACGTAGCACCGTCCCTGCTTTACGAAAGCCCCATCCAACCCTGTGCCACTCGGGGGATTCTAGGGTGCTGAGATGGTTGACGTTTTGCTCCTCTCACGACGGTCGCCGTGGCATGCAAGAATAGGCCAAAAACTGGCCAAAACTACCCAAAAATGGGCCAAAACTGGCCATTTTTGGCTGAGCGAGTGAGCGAGCAAGCGGCGGACAGCGAGCGAAGCGAGAGGCAGCACATTCCTTGCTATACGAAAGCCCCATCCTGCCCTGTGCCACCCGGGGGGTTCCAGGGTGCTGAGATGGCTGACGTTTTGCTCCGCTCACGATGGTCGTCGCGACATGCAATAATAACCCAAAAAATGGCGCAAACTGCCCAAAATCGAGCCAAAACTGGCCATTTTTGGCTGAGCGAGCGAGCGGCGAGCGACAGACAGTGAGCGAAACAAGAGGCAACACCGTCCCTGCTATACGAAAGCTCCATCCAGCCCTGTGCGACATGGGGGGTTCCAGGGTGCTGAGATGGCTGACGTTTTGCTCCGCTCACGATGGTCGCTTCGGCATGCAAGAACAGCCCAAAAACTGCCCAAAAACGTGCCAAAACTGACCATTTTTGGCTGAGCAAGCGAGCGGCGAGCGGTGTACAGAGAGCGAAAAGAGAGGCTGCACCATCCATGCTTTATGAAAGCCCCATCCAATCGTATGCCGCCCGGGGAGTTCCAGGGTGCTGAGATGGCTGACGTTTTGCTCCGCTCACGAAGGTTATCGCAGCACGCAAGAACAGCCCAAAAACAGGCCAAAAGGCCCAAAAAAGGGCCAAAACTGGCCATTTTTGGCTGAGCTAGTGGCGGACAGCGAGCGAAGCGAGAGGAAGCACTGTCCTTGATATACGAGAGCCCCTTCAAGCCCTGTGCCACTCGGGGGGTTCCAGGGTGCTGAGTTGGCTGACGTTTTGGTCCGCTCATGAAGGTCGCCGCGGCAGGTAAGAATAGCCCAAAACCTGGCCAAAACTGCCCAAAAATGGTCCAAAACTGGCCATTTTTGGCTGAGCGAGCAAGAGGCGAGGGGTGGACAGCGAGCGAAGCGAGAGGCAGCACCGTTCCTGCTATACGAAAGCCCCATCCAGCCCTGTGCCACCCAGGAGGCTCTAGGGTGCTGAGATGGCTGACGTTTTGCTCTGCGCATGACGTCGCCGCGTCACGCAAGAACAACCCAAAAACAAGCCAAAGCTGCCCAAACACGGGCCAGAACTAGCCATTTTTGGCTGAGCGAGCGAGCGGCGAGCGGCGGACAACGAGCGAAGCGAGATGCAGCACTGTCCCTGCTATACGAAATCCCCATCCAGCCCTGTGCCACCTGAGGGGTTCAAGGGTGCTGAGATGGCTTACGTTTAGCTCCGCTCACGACGGTCACGGTGGCATGCAAGAATAACCCAAAAATAGGCCAAAACAGCCCAAAAACGGGCCAGAACTAGCCATTTTTGATTGAGCGAATGACCGGCGTGCGGCAGAGAGCGAGCGAAGCGAGAGGCAGCACTGTCCCTGCTATACGAAAGCCCCATCCAGCCCTGTGCCACCCGGGGGTTTCTAGGGTGCTGAGATGGCGGACGTTTTGCTCTGCTCATGACGGTCGTCGCGGCACGCAAGAACAGCCCAAAAACAGGCCAAAACTAGCCATATTTGACTGAGCGAACGAGCGGCGAGTGGCGGACAGCGAACGAAGCGAGAGGCAGCACCGTCCCTACTATACGAAAGCCCCATCCATCCCTGTGCCACCCGGGGGGTTCCAGGGTGCTGAGATGACTGACGTTTTGCTCTGCTCACGACGGTCGCCGTAGCACGCAAGAAAAGCCCAAATACAGGCCAAAACGGCCCAAAAACGAGCCAAAACTAGCCATTTTTGGCTGAGCGAGTGAACGGCGAGCGGCGGATAGCTAGCAAAGCGAGAGGCAGCACCGTCCCTGCTATACGATAGTCCCATCCAGCCCTGTGCCACCCGGCGGGTTCTAGGGTGCTGAGATGGCTTACGTTTTGCTCCGCTCACGACGGTCATCGTGGCATGCAAGAAAAACCCAACAACATGCCAAAAGGGCCCAAAAACGGGCCAAAACTGGCAATTTTTGGCTTATCGAACAAGCGGCGAGCGACGGACAGCGAGCGAAGCAAGAGGCAGCACCGTCCCTACTATACGAAAGCCCCATCCAGCCATGTGCAACCCGGGGGGTTCCAGGGTGCTGAGATGGTTGACGTTTTTCTCCGCTCACGACGGTCGCCGCAGCACGCAAGAACAGCCCAAAAACTGGCTAAAACGGCCCACAAACGGGCCATAACTGGCCATTTTTGGCTGAGCGATCGAGCAGCGAGCGACGGACAGCGAGCGAGGTGAGAGGCAGCACCGTCCCTTCTATACGAAAGCCCCATCCAGCCCTATGCCACCCGGGGGGTTCAAGGGTGCTGAGATGGCTGACGTTTTACGGCATGCAAGAATAGTCCAAAAACTAGCCAAAACTACCCAAAAATGGGCCAAAACTGGCAATTTTTCGCTGAGCGAGTGAGCGAGCGAGCGACGGACAGTGAGCGAAGCGAGAGGCAGCACCATCCCTGCTATACGAAAGCCCCATCCTGACCTGAGCCACTCGGGGGGTTCCAGGGTGCTGAGATGGCTGATGTTTTGCTCCGCTCATGATGGTCGCCGCGGCACGCAAGAACAGCCCAAAAACAAGCCAAAACAACCCAAAAACGGGCCAAAACTGGCCATTTTTGGCTGAGCGAACGAGCGGTGAGCGGCGGACAGCGAGCGAAGCGAGAGGCAGCATCGTCCTTGCTATACGAAAGCCCTATCCAGCCCTGAGCCACGTAGGAGGTTCCAGGGTGCTGAGATGGCTGACGTTTTGCTCCGCTCACGACAGTCGCCGGAGCACGCAAGAACAGCCCAAAAATAGGCCAAAACGGCCCAAAAAGGGCCAAAACTAGCCATTTTTGGCTGAGCGAGTGAGCGACGAGTGGCAGACAGTGAGCGAAGCGAGATGCAGCACTATCCCTGCTATATGAAAGCCCCATCCAGCCCTGTGCCACCCGGGGGGTTCAATGGTGCTGAGATGGCTGGCGTTTTGCTCCGCTCACGACGGTCGTCGCGGCACGCAAGAACAACCCAAAAACAAGCCAAAACACCCAAAAAAGGGCCAAAACCGGCCATTTTTGGCTGAGCGAACGAGCGGCGGACAGCGAGCCAAGCGATAGGCAGCACCGTCTCTGCTATACGAAAGCCCCATCTAGCCCTATGCCACCTAGGGGGTTCCAGGGGGCTGAGATGGCTGACGTTTTGCTCCGCTCATGACGGTCACCGTGGCATGCAAGAAAAGCCTAAAAACTGGCCAAAACTGCACAAAAACGGGCCAAAACTAGCCATTTTTGGCTGAGCGAGCGAGCGACGAGCGGCGGACAACGAGCGAAGCAAGAGGCAGCATTGTCCCTACTATACAAAAGCCCCATCCAGCCTTGTGCCACCCGGGGGATTCCAGGGTGCTGAGATGGCTGACCTTTTGCTCCGCTCACGACGTTCATCGCGGCACGCAAGAACAGCCCAAAAATAGGCCAAAACAGCCCAAAAATGGGCCAAAACTGGCCATTTTTTGCTGAGTGAACGAGCGGCGAGCGGCGGACAGCGAGCGAGGCGAGAGGCAGCAACGTCCCTGCTATATGAAAGCCCCATCCAGCCCTGTGCCTCTCGGGGGGTTCCATGGTGCTGAGATGGCTGACGTTTTACTCTGCTCACGACGGTCGCCGTGGCATGCAAGAACAGCACAAAAACAGGCCAAAACGGCACAAAAAGGGCCAAATCTGGCCATTTTTGGCTGAGCGAGCGAGCAGCGAGCGGCGGACAACGAGCGAAGCGAGTGGCAGCACAGTCCCTGCTTTTAGAAAACCCCATCCAGCCCTATGCCATTCGGGAGGTTCCAGGGTGCTGAGATGACTGACGTTTTGCTCCGCTTACGACGGTCGCCGCGACACTCAAGAACAGCCGAAAAACAGGCCAAAACTTCTCATAAACGTGCCTAAACTGGCCATTTTTGGCTGAGCGAGCAAGCAGCGAGCGGCGAACAACGAGAGAAGCGAGAGGCAGCACCGTCCCAGCAATACGAAAGCCCCATCCAGCCCTATGCCACCCGTGGAGTTCCAGGGTGTTGAGATAGCTGACGTTTTGCTCTGCTCACGACGGTCGCCGCGGCATGCAAGAACAGCCCAAAAACTGGCCAAAATTGCCCAAAAATGGGCCAAAATTTGTCATTTTTGGTTGAGTGAGCGAGCGGCGAGCGGCAAGCAGCGGACAGCGAGTGAAGTGAGAGGCAGCATCGTCCTTGCTATACGAAAGCCCCATCCTGCCCTGTGCAACCCGGTGGGTTCCAAGGTGTTGAGATGGCTGAAGTTTTGCTCCGCTCACGATGGTCGCTGTGGCACGCAAGAAGAACCCAAAAACTGGCCAAAACTGCCCAAAATCGGGCCAAAACTGTCCATTTTTGGCTGAGCGAGCGAGCGGCGGATAGCGAGCGAAGCGAGAGGCAGCACCGTCCCTGCTATACGAAAGCCCCATCCAGCCCTGTGCCACCAGGGGGATTCCAGGGTGAAGAGATGTCTGACGTTTTGCTTCGCTCACGACGGTCGTCGCGGCACGCAAGAACAGCCCAAAAACATGCCAAAACAGCCCAAAAAGGGCCAAAACTGGCTATTTTTGGTTGAGCGAACGACCAACGAGCGGTGGACAGCGAGTGAAGCGAGAGGTAGCACTATACATGCTATGCAAAAGCCACATCCAGCCCTGTGCCACCCGGGGGGTTCTAGGGTGCTGAAATGGCTGACATTTTGCTCCGCTCACGACGATCACCGCGGCACGCAAGAACAGCCCAAAAAAGGCCAAAACTGCCCAAAAACGGGCCAAAACAGGCCATTTTTGGCTGAGCGAACGGGCGGCGAGTGGCAGACAGCGAGCGAAGCGAGAGGCAGCACCGTCCCTACTATACGAAAGCCCCATCCAGCCCTGTGCCACCCGGGGGGTTCCAAGGTGCTGAGATGGCTGACGTTTTGTTCCGCTCACGACAATCGCCGCAGCACGCAAGAACAGCCCAAAAACAGCCCAAAACGGCCCAAAAACAGGCCAAAACTAGCCTTTTTTGGCTGAACGAGCGAGCGAAGTGAGAGGCAGCACCGTCCCTGCTATACGAAAGCCCTATCTAACCCTGTCTCACCCGGGGGGTTCCAGGGTGCTGAGATGGCTGATGTTTTGCTCCGCTCGCGATAGTCGCCGCGACACGCAAGAACAGCCCATAAACTGGCCAAAACTGCCCAAAAACGGGCCAAAACTGGCCATTTTTGGCTTAGCGAACGAGCGGCTAGTGGCGGACAGCGAGCGAAGCGAGAGGCAGCACCGTCCCTGCTATACGAAAGCCCCATCCAACCTTGTGCCACCCGAGGGGTTCCAGGGTGCTGAGATAGCTGACATTTTGCTTCGCTCACGACGGTCACCGCAACACGCAAGAACAACCCAAAAACAGGCCAAAACAGCTAAAAAATGGGCCAAAACTGGCCATTTTTGGCTGCTCGAGCAATTGGCGAGTGGCAGACAGTGAGCGAAGAGAGAGGCAGCACCTTTCCTGCTATACGAAAGTCCCATCCAGCCCTGTGCCACCCGGGGGGTTCTAGGTTGCAGATGTAATAATTATTTTATATTAAATAATATTATATTAAAAGTTTATGGCTAGGGACCTAAGAGTAAATATTGGAAGTTTGATACAATTTATGAAAGATTCAGATTTAAGTAAAAAAAAAAAAATAGTGGACATGTGTCACTAGCTAACCTAATGGTGCCACTTATGTTTACTCTAAAGATGATACCTAGCCCCATTCATGTATGCATAACACCTTGCAACTTTTGCATTAGCCAAAACCCAAAAAAAAAAAGAACTAGATGAATGATTAAAAAAACAAACCTGAAGAGTTGCAGCCAACGTGAGTTTGAGAAGAGAAGGGAAGAAGAAGAAGAGCAGCTTGAGATTTTTCATCAATTTTCCCACATTTGGGATTCAAATAATTTTAAGGCAAGTGTTCTAACCCCATCCGACAGTAACCTTAATCTCTGTTTCCATTTTTATTCTGCAAAATTTGAAAGATTTCAACTGAGACCCAAACCTTCTTTCGTTTTGATATAAAGCTATGAATCTGTAATTTTTCAGTAATCTGACCTCTATGCAATGTTTCGGTCATAACATTTTGTAATAAACTCTGATTTAGACAAAACCTATTCCATTTGAAATTAGACAAAAAATTCTTTATTTTGATACTAAGATCGAATGATTTGGAGTTTAAATCTCTACTAAGACTTCTATTTAAATTAACTCTATAGATTCTGCAAAACAGGGACTGAAATTTCTGACCTCTTTTTACTTAACTACTTATAACTTTCTGCCGTGAACTCAGATTCCTACAAAGTATGATTTATTCGAAGCTAGACTCAAAATTTTTTCTGTATATATCTGATTTCAAATTTTTGGAGTACAATTTCTAACTTAAATATCTGCTTTAATCGACCCTATGGATTCAGTAAAACAGAGCTAATATTTTCAGACCTTGTGCTACGAAATTATCTGTAAATCCCTGTTATAAATTCCAATTCTTGGAAAACTTAATTATCCTAAAACTAGATTGATAAAGCTTTCGAATGACACATATTTTTTATAAATTGAAGCATAATTGGTTATCCAAATAGTTTATACAATGTTCCTATCAAATTTTAACAGAATCAAACTTTGGTCGATTTCGGCTTTCCTTGTTTCTTCTCTTTGGAAATCGATTTTGGAAAAAAAACTCTTACTTCAGTTAAGCTTTACATTATTATCTTAAATTCTTGTATACTTTTATCCTTTATTTATTTGTACATCTGCTGCTATCATCTAAAGTTCATGTTTGCATCGTAATGATTCGGCTCATGCATCCCATTGTTCCGCATTTGCTTTCGATATGTGCCTCTTCCAATTTCATTTCTTTGGACATTGAATTCATCTAACTTTCTTATTTCAATTGAGCTATATGTGATTTCTTGAAATCCTTGTATGCTCTTGCTTTTGTTTTCTTTCAAATCTGAATATATTTATGAAAGATTATGTTTGTATCGTATTGACTCGAAAGGCATATGTACATTTCGTTGTTCTGCATGTGCTTCCGATATATCCCAATTCATTATTCACAATACCCTTTTGTACTCTGGTGTTTGTGGGATTATTTGTACCTTTGCCAGAAATGGTAAAGGGTATGTGCTTAGAGCCCGCGATGCTGTAGATTATGTTTGGTGGTCATTCAAAAATGGATGGACCATATTATGTATGGAATCCCACTTCACCTTCTATCTGTTTGATATGAAATTTAGAGCCGACCTAGCACTTGGGCAGGGTGAGAGGGATCAAGTAGGAAAGGACGACCTATGGATGGAGTCGAGAACTCATCACTGCGTGGAGCCACCACTGAGTTAAACCTCACATGCACTATGCTAGGGTACGACGTCTGAGCTTCTATTTCATATTTTGTATTGATATGTTCCAAAATATTTCCTATGCCATTGATATACTTCAAAATGCTTCATATACCATTGATATGTTTCAGAAATGTTATAAGTCTTTGTTATACCTTGAAATTATCATATGCCATGGATATGCTCCAATTACCCTTCTTCGATTATATGAATAAAACATGCTTCGAACGAATTGACATCGTAATTCTGCATTCAAACAACACATGCTTCTGTTTCATCTTGTATCTCTGCTTTGTATTTTTGATACCTTATTTGTTTGCAAAAAATTGTCCTCTTTGCTTTGGATATGTTAGTCGCTTGCTGAGCTTTATATGCTCACCCCGTTGATATATAAATTTTTCAGGATAGCTTATCGCTCGCTAAAATATGTAGTTTGGGTTGAGGCAGTGGGAAGCTAGAAGATTTTGGGGCAAATCTTTCGTACTTGATATGTTGATGTTGTATAAGTTCCTTTTGTGTGTATCAATGACAAATCTAGTTTGATGTATCTTGTAAAGATTTAAAAAGTACCTCTCATGTTATGATTTTGGGAATGTTAAGTTAAATTTATGTAATGAATGATATAAACATGTGGTACATGTTGGTTTTGTAAATGTATAGATTCTCACAACTATGGATTTATGATGTGGTTATAGTTTAGTTAAGTTGCCTTTGGATTTTAAGAATCATCTAGTGACATGATGAGTGATTATAAACTGCACAGGTTTTGTGAATTGTGGATTGTAAAGGTCAATGACTTGAATGTTTTTCTTAGTGACCTCAAATGTGTGATTGGATCCTGGATTGTTTGTTGAATTATAATATTATCAATTTTGAGTTAGGTTCACACCTCCTGAATGAAAATTAAATTCAGGAGGGGCGTACCAGCTAAGATGGTTGACATTTTGCTCCGCCCATGACGGTTGCCGCAACACGTAAGAATAGCCCAAAAACAGGCTAAAATGGCCCAAAAAGGGGCCAAAATTGGACATTTTTGGTTGAGTGAGCGAGCGATGAGCGACGGACAGTGAGCAAAGTGAGAGGCAGCACCATCCCTGCTATACGAAAGCCCCATCCAGCCCTGTGCCACCCGAGGGTTCCAGGGTGCTAAGATGGCTGACGTTTTGCTCCGCTCACGACGGTCGCCACGGCACGCAAGAACAGCCCAAAAACTGGCCAAAACTGCCCAAATAGGAGCCAAAACAGGTCATTTTTGGCTGAGCGAGCGAGCGACGAACAACGAGCAAAGCGAGAGGCAGCACCATCCCTACTATATAAATGCCCCATCCAGCCTTGTGCCACCCAGGGGGTTCCAGGGTGCTGAGATGGCTGACGTTTTGCTCCGCTCATGACGGTCGCCACGACACGTAAGAATAGCCCAAAAACTGGCCAAAACTACCCAAAAACGGGCCAAAACTGGCCATTTTTGGCTGAGCGAGCGAGCAGCGGACAGTGAGCGAAGCGAGAGGCAGCACCGTCTCTGCTATACGAAAGCCCCATCTAGCCCTATGCCACCCGGGGGGTTCTAGGGGGCTGAGAAGGTCGACGTTTTGCTCCGCTCATGACGGTCACCGCGACACGCAAAAACAGCCCAAAAACTGGCCAAAACTGCACAAAAACAGGCCAAAACTAGCCATTTTTGGCTAAGCGAGCGAGCGGCGAGCGGCGGACAACGAGCGAAGCAAGAGGCAGCATCGTCCCTACTATACGAAAGCCCCATCCAGCCTTGTGCCACTCGGGGGGTTCCAGGGTGCTGAGATGGCTGACGTTTTGCTCCGCTCACGACCTTCATCGCGGCACGCAAGAACAGCCCAAAAACAGGCCAAAATTGCCCAAAAATGGGCCAAAACTAGCCATTTTTTGCTGAGTGAACGAGCGGCGAGCGGCGGACAGCGAGCGAGGCGAGAGGCAGCAATGTCCCTGCTATACGAAAGCCCCATCCAGCCCTGTGCCTCTCGGGGGGTTCCAGGGTGCTGAGATGGCTGACGTTTTACTCCGCTCACGACGGTCGCCACAGCACGCAAGAACAGCCCAAAAACAGACCAAAACGGCCCAAAAAGGGGCCAAAACTAACCATTTTTGGCTGAGCGAGCGAGCTGCGAGCGACGGACAATGAGCAAAGCGAGAGGCAGCACCATCCCTGCTATACGAAATCCCCATCCAGCCCTGTGCCACCTATGGGGTTCCAGGGTGCTAAGATGGCTGACGTTTTGCTCCGCTCACGACGGTCGTTGCGACACGCAAGAACAGCCCAAAAACTAGCCAAAACATCCCAAAAATTGGCCAAAACTGGCCATTTTTGGTTGAGCGAACGAGCGACGAGCGACGGACAGCGAGCGAAGCGAGTGACACGCTCCTCAAAATAACCATGATATTTAAAATTTTCATCATAAATCAATCCAGGATCCAAACTAACATTTGAGGACACTGAAAAATATTCTATCAAATTCACATCTATAAAACCTGTGCAGTTTATAATCATATATCACATCACTCGATAATTCACATTTATGGCAACCCAAGCTAACTTGACAAACATAAACAACATTTATAAATCCACAAGCTAAATAAGTTATACAATCAGAACTCCAATTATTCACCACAAGTTTATATCTTTATAAACTAGACTTAACATTCAATATTCCAAATAAGAGAGATCGTCTAATACTTTTACAAGGTATATTCATTTCGGTTCATCGACAACATTTCGTTACATACAAAATATGCTTATACAACAATAACATAATAACCAACAAGACTTGCCCATAATTCTGAATAGCTCTCCACTATCTCAGCCCAATTCAAATATCTCAGAGAGTGACAAGCTTACCTGAAAGATTTATATAACAACGGAGTGAGCTAAAAACAGCTCAGCAAGTGACAAAGCATATCTAGCACGAAAAGGGACTGTTTCTAACGAACAAGATATCACAATGCAAGAAAGAATCCAAGAGATTCAAGGCTATCATCTCATTAGATATAGAATCGCAAATGTCATTTCATTCATAATATATTTGGTTCATAACAAATGGAGCATAGAGCAATTAGAGCATATCAATAGCATACGAGATGTTCCGGAGCATATCAATTGCAAATAGGACATTTCAGAACATATCAGTTCATAGCAAATGGAGCACAAAGTAATTGGAGCATATCAATAGCGTACGAGATGTTCCAGAGCATATCAATGGCAAATAGGACATTTCAGAACATATCAATGCATAGCAAATGGAGCACAAAATAATTGGAGCATACCAATAACGTATGAAATGTTCCGGAGCATATCAATGACAAATGGAACATTTTGGAACATATCAAAGGCCTATGAAATGTTTCGGAGCATATCAATGACAAATTAAACATTTCGAAACATAACGATGGTAAGTGAAGCGTTTTGAAGTATATCAATGGCATAGGAAACATTTTGGAGCATATCAATAACGAATGAAAAATTTTGAAGCTTATCAACGGCGTATGAAATGTTTCGGAGCATATCAATAACGAATACGAAACAGAAGCTCAAACGTCGAATTTGACATTGCATTCATATCATTCTTATCCAAAGCACGTATAGAAACACATAACCAAAGCTCTGGATACCATATCAAACATACAGAAGGTGAAGTGGGACCATAACATAATATGGTACATCCATTTCTAAATGACCACCAAACATAAGTCTCCCACGTCTGGGAGCTCCATCCACCCATGTCTAAGTGAAGTCATAAGGGCCGGCAGAGCATCACAGGCTCTATGCATAACTCCCTTCATCATTTCTGGCAAAGGTTCACAATATCCCACAAACACCAGAGTACAAAAGGATAGTATGAACAATGAATAGCACATATCGGAAGCACACATGAAACAACAAAACGTACATGTGCCTTTATGAGTCAATACGAAGTAAGCAATAATCTTTCACAATTATATTCAGATATGAAAGGAAATGAAAGCAAGAGCATTCAAGGATTCCAAGCAATCACGTATAACTTAATTCAAATAAGAAGGTTAGATGAATTCAATGTCCAAAGGAATAAAACTGGAATAGGCACATATCGAAAGCAAATGCGGAACAATAAGATATACATGTGCCTATATGAGTCAATACGATATAGTATAAACGTTATACAATAGTTTTCAAGAATGCAAATAATTTTAAGGACAAGAGTATACAAGAATTCAAAGCAGTAATATAAAGCTAAAGGATATCAATTTCCAAAGGAATGAAACCAGAATATGCGAAATCGACCAAAGCTCGATTTCTGGTAGAATTCAAGAGTCACATTGAATAAAAGATTCAAACTATCAATCGTGCTCCAATTTTCTCAGAAATATATCATTGAAAAGATATTTCAATCTAATTTCTGATAAAACAAGCTTCATATGAATTAAACTGTCCAACAGAGAGTTACAAATAATTTGGTAAACAAGGGTCGGAGAACAAAATCTCTGTTTGGCAAAATTCATAAGGTCGGATTCAACAGATAACTGAGCAGGTGTTTAGAATCCAAATCTTTCAATCCATATATCAAAAGAAAGATCTACGAGTCTAGTTTCTAATGAAATTAGTTTTGAATAAATCGGAATTTCCAACATCGACTTATAGGCAGCTCGGTTTCAAAAGGTCATAAATTACGATCCCTGTTTTGCAGAATCTATAGGCTCATTTGAAACAGAAGTTTGGGCAGGCAAACTTACTCCGAATTCTTAAAATAAGCTATAAAAAAAAAGTTTATGAGTCTACATTCTGATCAAATAAGTTTTGTCCAAATCAGAGGTCAATACATGAAGTTATAACCATAACAAGGTAGAAGGATCAGAATCTCAGAAGTTGCACAGATTTGAATCTTACGTCTAAACAGGAGATATATCAAATGCAAGGCTAGAATAATTCAAAGTTTCTCGTATTCAAAGCAAATGTAGAGATAAAATTGTAGTAAGGAAAGATTATGACACTTGCAATAGGAAAGATTAGAAAGCTTGCAATATGAAGGATCGGAACACTTGCAATATGAAGGATCGAAACACTTGCAGGAGAAAAGATCGGGACACTTGCAATAGAAAGGATCGAAACATTTGCAATACAAAGGATCGAAATACTAGCAATAGAAAATATTAGAAAGCTTATAATAGAAAGGATCAGAACACTTGCATTTCAAATATTTTGATCCGAAGATCCAAAGAAGGTGTCAGCCTAAATCCTTCTACTTTTCCTCCGTGTCCTCTTCCTGTTTTATTTTCTACATATGTCTTCTCTTTTTCCTCCACAACTACAGCTCATGCAGAACATAGAGGCATAGTCACCTGCTATCTCTTCCTCTCATTCCTTCGTTTTCTTTTTCAAACACAGCTATTGCAGCCATCACCGCTGCCACTACCACAGTCATAGCCACGACCGCAACTGTTGTCACAACCGTAGCCCCTTCCACTGCACTACTTTCTCCTTTCTCTCGTTCTTACTTTTTTTTTCGCAAACACAGCTGCCGCAAACACAGCCGCAATCACGGCCACAGCCCCTTTTTTTCCCCCTTTCCTTTCTCTTCTTCTTCCTTTCCTTCTCTTCTTTCCCAGCTGCACTGCTGCAGTCGCAGCCTCAGCCACGGCCACAGCCTCTTCTTCCTCCCCTGCTCATCTTCCTCTCCTTCTTCTCTTCCAACTGCAGCTGCCATCGCCGCAGCCGCAGTCCCTTCTTCCTCTCCTTCCCTTCTTCCTTCCTCTTCCTCTTTCCCTGCCACAGCTGCAGCTGCCACAGCCGCAGCCGCAGCCGCAGCCGCAGCTACTTCTTTCCCTTCTCCTCTTCCTTCTCCTTCCTTTCTTCTTCTTCTCTTCTTCTCCTTCCTCCCCTTCTTCTCCCCGATGAACAGCACCTCCTCTCCTCTCTTTCCTCCTGCAGGAAACAGAGGTGCCGCCTCTTCACCCGCTTCTACTTCTTCTCTTCCTCTTCTTCTTCTTCTCCTTCTTCGCCTTCTTCTTCTCCTCTTCTTCCCTTCCCCTACCTGACACCCCACACCTTCTCACTGCAGCCCATGCCGCAGCCATCCTTCTTTTTTTTTCTTTTTCTCTTCTTCTTTTTCCTCTTCTTCTTCTTCTCCTCCCCAACGCCCCACCCCTCGTCTCCTCTCTTTCCGCCTGTAGGAAACAGAGGTGCTGCAGCCCTAGCTGCTGCCACCTCTCACTCCTCTCCCACTTCCCTCTCTTTTTCTTCTTCTTCTATTCTTCTCTTCTCCCTCTTCTTCTTCCTCTCTTCTTTTCCCTCTTCTTCTTCTTTTCTTCTTCTCCTCTTCTTCCTTTCTCCTCCCCAACGTCCCACAGCTCCTCGCTGCAGCCCTTGCCGCAGCCACCTCCTCTCTTCTTCTGCTTCTGCTTCTCTTCTTCTGCTTCTTTTCTTCTCCTCTTCTTCCCTTCTCCTCCCCAACGCCCCATACAAGAACTCCTCTGTTTCCTCCTACACGAAACAGAGGTGCTGTAGCCCTAGCTGCTGCAACTATCTCTCTTTCCTCTCCCTCTTCCCTCTCTTCTTCTTCTTTTCTTCTCTTCTCCCTCTTCTTCCTCTCTTCTTCTCCCCATGCCCCCACCGCTCTTCGCTCTGTTTCTCCAGAAGTAAAGACCATGGGAGGCGGTGGGATAAAACTGAAATTTTCGGTTTTCTTTTTTTTTTTGTAACTTAATAGTTTAGTCCTTGAAATTTCTATATTTACATATAGGTCCTCTGATTTATAAATAAATCTTTATTAATAATTTTCAAAAGTGAGGGATATTACACTCTCCCCTCCTTAAAAGAAAATTTAGTCCTCTAAATTGGTTATAGTTCAATCGATGAAAAGATGATGATTATGATTTCTTTATTTCCTCCTCCGACTCTCAAATAGTTTCATCAATACAATACAATTACACAATTATCCAAGAGTGACCGAAATATTCTCCTCCTTGATACTCAATAGATAGTAACCCGACCTTCGATCAATCTTTGAAAATACTTATGCACCCTCCAGTTAATCAAAAAAGTTGTCACTTTAGAGAATACTCGTTTTTTTTATGGTCACCTAATTCAACTATCTATAATCAATACAAAGCCTAAATGTTCCATCCATCTTTTTAACTAACACCGGAACACCCCATGATGAAATATCAAGTCAAATAAAATCCTCATTTAATAGTCCTTATAGTTGCCTTTCCAATTCCACTTACTTAAATGATATCAATATGTAGAGAGGCTTATATATCGGGATTGTCCCAATGATCAAATCAAAAGCAAAGTCACGTTTGGAGGTAATCCAAGTAAGTCATCCTGGGATACATTAGGCAAGGAGATAAATCTTGTCCAATACTCTCAAAATAAAAGATCGACCGATAAATATGCAAAAAGTGATCATTTGTTATATACCAATCAATACTAGTATGATAGGAAGATAGCCAATCTATACCAAGTATAATATCAAAACTCCAAATCTCTAGGAGAACTAAATCAGCAAAACGTTCAATTTCTCTAATAAAAATCAGACAAGAGGACTAGATTCAAGTTCGTTATCAAAGAATCTCCAATGATCGTATTTACATATAGCACATAATGTAGTGGTCTAGGTTGAATACCCAATTGATAAGCAAAATATTACGAATCAAATCGTAGATGAGACCCATAGTCAAACAAATATTTGCATTCTTTCGCATAATACCTTCGATCACTAATTCAGAAATTTTAGAATCATATTTACTGATAGCATACACTCTGACATGGGCTAATGATCTAGGAGGTAGTGACTCTTTTTTCTTGTTCATGGGACAGTCTTTTATTTTATGATCCAACTTTCCATAAGCAAAATAGACTCCAGTCACCCGAAAACACAAACATGTTTCATAACTTAACTTGCAATTCACACATGATTGAGTCTTTTGTGATTACTTTCCTTTTCAAATCCAAATGTCTTGACACTCTTGTTATTACTTTCTAATTCATTTTCAATTCATTGTAGTTAACGTGTAATTAGGATTAGGATTAAAAGATAATCCTATATCCGGGTTAGGGGCCAACTGGGCCCAAAATTAGACTTGGTTTGGGCTAAGTTTGAAGCCCAACCAGTCAACCGAAGACTCTAGCGGTGGCACTGCCAGACTGGGCGGTTGCACCGCCCAGCACCCGAGAGCTGGGCGGTGGCACCGCCCAGTGGCCGAGAGCCAGGCTGTGGCACTGCCCAGCACTGTCAACGTCTGACAATGCCAGGCGGTGGCACCGCCCAGCACTGTCAGCGCCTGACACTGACAGGCGGTGGCACCGCCACTGACAGGCGATGGCACCGCCAGCATCGGGAACTCCACGAGAATTCAAATTTGGAGCCCAAATTTGAATCCTCTTGAGGCCTATAAATACCCCTCAAATCTTAACTGAGAATACAACTTTTTGAGCAGCAATTGATTGAGAGAAAGGTTTTAGAAAAGTCTTAGAAAGTCTTGTTTTCAATTTGCTAGTTTTCACCTCATTCCTTCTCGAAAATCTGTAAGAGAGTAAACCACTTGTAAAGAGTTGTAAGAGGGGTATTTACCCTTCCCTTTCAAGAGATTTGCTAGTGGAATGTGGGAGCCTCATCGACGAGGGGCCTCGCAAGTGGAGTAGGTCATTTGATCGAACCACTCTAAAATTGGAGTAATCTCTGGTTTGCGTTTACTTATCGCAATTTATCTTACTGCAAATTTCTTACGTACTTTATAATCTTGCTGCACTTCTCTATGAACACGCGTCTATGTCAAACTTTTCAAGTTCAGTTTTTTTATCGTGCCAACGATTTCAAAAACCAACGATTTAATCCGATGCACTAATTCCCCCCCTCTTAGTGCTCTTGATCCTAACAATTGGTATCAGAGCAAGGTTATCTCTCATATTTGGTTTAATACCCAAGAGAGATGGCTTACCCCGGCATGCAAGAGGGCCATTCTATTGCATAACCACCTTTGTTTAATGGGTCAGATTACGCATATTGGAAGACTCGCATGAGGATCTTCCTCATTTCTATGGACTTTGAGCTTTGGTCTATTGTCGAGAATGGATTTCAAAAATCTTCTCTTCCGATGAGCGAATGGAATGAATTGGAAAAAAAGGATTTTACTTTAAATGCAAAGGCTATGAATGCCTTGTTTTGTGTACTAGATAAAAATGAATTTAATCGCGTTTCAATTTGTGATTCGGCTTTTGATATTTGGAGAACTCTTGAAGTCACTCATGAAGGCACTAGCCGAGTGAAAGAGTCCAAAATCAATATCCTTGTGCACTCTTACGAGCTTTTTAGAATGAAACCAAGTGAGTCCATCGGAGACATGTACACCCGGTTCACGGATGTCATCAATGGACTCAAACCTCTTGGTAAAGGTTTTACTGACTTTGAACTAGTAACTAAAATCTTAAGATCTCTCCCAAAAAGTTGGGATCTAAAAGTTACGGCCATTCAAGAGGCCAAAGACCTTAAAACATTCCCTCTTGAAGAACTCATTGGGTCTTTAATGACCTACGAAATGACATGTCAAGCTCATGACGAGCTCGAGAACCCCCTTCCAAAGAACACGAAGGATATGGTACTCACATCACAAGAAGACCACTTGAAAGGAACATCAAGTGATGAGGACAGTGACAATGACATTGCACTTTTGACTCAAAAATTTAAAAAATATTTAAGAAAAAACAAATTGAAAAATAATACAAAAAATAAATTCGAACACAAGAAGGACCAAGTAATTTGCTATGAGTGCAAGAAACCAGGACACTACAAGAACGATTGTCCACAGGCCAAAAAGAAAGCATAAAATAGAACGCGCTCAAGACAACATGGGATGATTCAAGCACGTCCAAAGAAGAGGAGTCCAACACCGAGCAAGTTGCTCATTACGCCCTAATGGCCTTCGAAGAAGAGGTAACGGATTTAATTAATGCAGATTTACCTTATCATGAGTTATTAAATGCCTTCCATGAGTTATTTGATGAATATAAGACAATTAGTAGAAAATACAAATTGTTAAAAAAGGAGCATGATAGTCTTACTTGTGATTTTGATAAATTAAAAACTGAATATCATGATAGTCTAGCTCCATGTGCTAAATGCCATGATCTAGAAACTCTCCGAAATGAGAACTTGGTACTTAAGGACACCTTGAAGAAATTCGAGGTCGGTAGCAAGTCCTTAAACATAATCCTTACAAATAAGGGTCACATTCCTAAAAGGAGTGGAATCAGATTTGTGAGAAGTACTCACCAAAATCTAACCACCTTCATTAAAGGTCCTATCTTACATGTTCAACACCAAAGCAATTGCAACTTTTGTTGCAAATATGGACATATAACTTACCAATGTCCATTCAAGAAAATTAGTCCGAACAAATTGATTTGGGTTCCTAAAGGAACCATGATCAAGTCTATGCAACATGATAAACAAGTTAGATTAGTTCTTGAGGCACCCAAAAGTAAATGGGTACCTAAAAATAATTCCTTCTTGTAGAAACATACACCATCACATGCTAGGAGCAAGAGATGGTATCTTGATAGTGGATGCTCAAGGCATATGACCGGAGATCCATCCCAATTCTCCAAGCTCACTAGCATGGACGAAGGCTATGTCACCTTCGGAGACAACAACAAAGGCAAAATCATTGGCAAAGGAACCATAGGTAACAAATCAAGTTTTTCTATTGATGATGTGTTACTAGTTGATGGATTGAAACATAATCTGTTGAGCATTAGTCAATTATGCGATAAAGGTTATATCGTTAGATTTGAATCAAATATGTGCATTATTGAAAAACCAAATCATAACATGACTATGATTGCTTTAAAACAAAATAATTTCTATACCATCAATCTTGATGAACTAAGTAATGAAATGTGTTTCTCCGCTGTAAATGATGATGTTTGGCTTTGGCATAGTAGATTAGGCCATGCAAGCATGAAAATAATATCTAAAATCTCATCTCAAGAATTAGTACGAGCGATTCCGAATATGAAGTTTATTAAAGATAAGGTATGCGATGCATGTCAACTAGGCAAACAAATAAAAACAAGCTTCAAACCAAAAAATCAAATTAGCACTACTAGACCATGACAATTGATCCATTTGGACATATTTGGACCAATTGATACAACAAGTCTAGGTGGAAGCAAATATGCTTTTGTGATTGTCGATGACTACTCTAGATACACTTGGACCTATTTCTTAGTTCACAAAAGTGATTGCTTCAAGTGTTTCTCTAAATTTTGTAAACTCACTCAAAACGAAAAAGGCTTCATGATTTCATCAATTCGGAGTGATCACGGTGGTGAATTTCAAAACCGTGACTTTCAAAATTTTTGCGAAGTTAATGGGTACAATCACAACTTCTCAACTCTAAGAAATCCCCAACAAAATGTGCTAGTCATAGGTGCCCAGCATGCCAATCACGTGAGTGATGGCACGTGTGACTTGATACAAAATCTTTTTGCTTATTATATTTTGGCGTATATCACTTTATAACTATTGCATAAATGCATATATATATTATGATGTCCTTGGATTTGTGCAATGGGAATCGGATCGTGATGAGATCACGATAATGAGATCGATTCACCTTTAAACACATATCCTAAATAATCCCGGTCATAGGTTACTCGAGAGGGATATCGTGATAACCGGATAGACTCGTGTCAGAGTATACCCGTCCATATGATGGATGCAACCGGTCTCATAGCTGCTTTCGTGTAGGGACACTAGGGATACGATGCAGTGCTCATTGGAGAATGAGTTTCGATTGATCCGCTTACGGAATCTTTGGATGGTTGATGATGCCTTATTGTCGGGGACAGCGATTCCGTGAGTCCTAGTGGTGTATCCGGTCCTTAGACTTGAGACACCAAGGATGTCCCTGTATGAGTGCTCCACTCTTTGATACCGACTTATAGGTTTGGCTGTCCCGGATCTAGTATAGCTGGTCATTGGGAGTGGTAGTCGACCTTACGAGGGCTATTGAGTGTCGATAGAGGATCATCCACTCTCGACGTCATGAGAGGAATATCCCATGTGTTCTTGTTCAGACAAATCCATGGCCAGGGTCATTCGGGTTGAGAGAGAAAGAGTTCTAAGGAGAATCCGATTAGAGCGAGACTCGAGTAGAAACCGTATGGGTCCGACAACACCATGCTCGATATACGGTCTCCGGTATATTAGATGGATGAGGGACTATAGGTACATGGTGGCGAGACACGCATTGGTCCAATGGATTAGATTCACCAGATCGTCACCGGGGACTACGGGCGTGTAGTGGTCTAGTACGTCCAGTAGTCGATGAGTCGAAAGTGAATTATTACAGAGATAATAATTCACTGAGTTAGAAGGAGTTCTGACAGGTATGACTCACGGCCAGCTCAATATTAGGCCTCGAGGGTCACACACATATGGTAGGCATTGCGATGAGTAGAGGTTCGGATATGAGATATCCGACGGAGCCCTTGTCTTATTGGATGCAGATCCAATACCCACTAGGGAAGGACCCATTAGGGTTTGACACAAGATCTCTATAAATAGGAGGGATTCACAACCTCATAGGCTAGAGTCTTTGCTTGCCTTTCCTATTCTCCTCTCCTCTCCACCTCAAAGGCCCGGAGTTTTGAGGAGGGTCGCCGCGAACCTATTTGTGTGGATCACCGCTAGAGAGGAGGACGCTTGACCTCCTTCACCCTCCTAAGGATCTGCAAGGAAACAGGGATATCGATCTCCCTAGGTAACACAATCTCTATACGCAGTTTTTGTGTTTTATGGAATTTTTGCGCACCAATCTTCGCATACGATTTACGAACATCTTTTTTTGGGAATCGGGGATTTTTTGTTTTCTTGTTCTTCTTTGCATATATGATGTCGCCCCCATGATTTCCCAAAAGTGGTATCGAGCCGGGTTGTTCGATGCGAATGATTGGTTTTGAACCGCGTGTGTTGTGTTTAGGAAGAATATTGACGTCAAAATCGTTGACGCTAAAAGCGAGGAAGGGCAGCAACAGTTTGCTGCCCTCGACCTGCATGCCTCGCACCACTGCGGCAGAAGAAGCGCATGACGAAGCCAGCAATGCACCATACGGCGCATGATGCTAGAAGGCCGGCAGCAAAGAAATGCCGCGGTCGGTTTGCAAAAGAGTTTTGCGGCCGGCCGGGTTGGCACCGCGGTAGAGGTGCCACGGACCGTTGACCCCGTGGGCGAGAGGCCATGGGTAGCATCATGGCTAGGCACCCATCAGGGCAAGCGCCGCTGTGGCCGCCGCCGCTCATCAAAAAAACCCCCAGGGCGCGGCCGCCAACAGGCACCACCTACCTGGGGCCTCCGCGGGCGAATCAGCCAGGGAGGCGGGCCTACGCCCGGGCGCCCAAGATCCGGCATCTGCTTCAAATGGGCGTAAGGTCGCCGCAGCGAGAGGGCCTGCCCTACGCCCTCTTACCAGAGGCAGCCGCCGCCAAGAAGGTGGCGGGCAAGCAGCAGAGGGAATTAGGGTTTTGGGCAAAAAGGACAGTTTTGCCCCTATGAATTTGATAAATTCTAGTTTCTATCTTTTGTCCAAATTACAAAAACACCCTTAGGAATTAAGAAATTCCCTACATGTCCCTGATTTCAGAAAATTATAATTAATTAAAAGGTTTAGTTGATTATTATTTTTTATTATTATCTAGTAGGCCTACATGATGATGATTATTTATACATGTGATGTATGATGTGTGGACGGATGATCATGGACCGTGTGATGTGTGTACTTGTGATTAATATTATTGAGGTCTGCGAACCTCCATTATATTTCTCGTTTATTGTCGGGCCTACGTGCCTATGATTAAGTTGTAATCACATGAGAAGGCTTAAAGGAGGCGTGGATGCGAGAAGCGGGACCCACGAGGCGGACGATCGTGATGCATGGAGATGCATCAAGATGTCGACGGAACCGACGAGGACGAGATGGACGATCATAGGGCATGGAGATGCACCGTTGCACACATAGATCTTGATGTGAGTGATTAGGCCTACTGGCTCGAGCCTAATCATATTAGGCTGTGGTCCATGATCATCTGATGTGATTGCTTATACACATACTAGAAATGTATATATATATTTGCATGCGATGTAGATATATATTAAATATGTATATGTGTGACATATCATATTAGGAGACCAAATTATAGAAACATCTCTCGATAATATTAAGTCGGTAAACGTGAGGCAATTAGATTGACCCACGTGGCCTTCCATCGTTATGAGAAGGAACCGATTCCCGGTGTAGGTTGAGTTGGTCGAGTCCCTCGAGACTCACCTATATCGCGATTCGCTATCTTGCTTACGACATAGAAATATCACCGGTGACCTGAGGGCATGATATGCTTGGTCGAGTCCCTCGAGGGTATATCATCAAATCAGACTCATCTTGTAACGAAGGTGTTGACTTAACCGAGCATCATGGTTGGTCGAGTCCCTCGAGGCCATGGTGATTCGGAGGCCGAACAGGACGGGAATCACAAGGAGTTGTGATCGGCAAGAGTTGCCCACCTTTTAGGCTTAGTGTGATTGGTCGAGTCCCTCGAGGTTACACTAAAACGCTGATTGGATCCGATCCCCATTAGAAGTCTGCACGGAGACTTCCGTTTCACATCTTTGAGGGTGTCGTGACTCGTTAGTAAAATAGTGGGAGCATATTAAGATAGAAGTCCATATCTTGATAGTTTATTTTTGCAAAATCTGCATGTTATTCATTTACGCTACATCTTTATTTTCAGAAAATGTCGCTTTCAAATCCCTTTACGTGGCATACTTGATGTCAACCGCCCTTCTTGGTCCAAATTATACGGATTGGCTCCGTAACTTGAGAATTGTTCTCACAGCGGAGAAAATTGTATGCGCCCTTGATACTGATGATGCCTCACCCGAAGAAGGGCAAGCGAGGATGAGATCGCTTCGCCACGTGAAGTACATTGATGACTCCACTCTTGCTCAGTGCTATATGTTGGGCTCTATGACTCCAGAGTTACAGAGACAACATGAAAAGATGGATGCCAGATCCATTCTCCTACATGTCCGCAAATTGTTTGAGAAACAGGGAAGGACTCAACGATATGAGATATCCAAGAGCCTTTTCCGCGCTAGGATGACTAAGGGGACACCGGTTCAGAACCATGTCCTAAAGATGATTGAGTGGATAGAGAAACTCACAGGTCTAGGAATGGTCCTAGAGGATAACTTGTGTGTGGACATTGTGCTTTAGTCCCTACCAGATTCCTTTTCACAATTCATAATGAATTTTAATATGAACAAGCTTGAGGTGACTCTCCCAGAGCTCCTCAATATGTTGAGGGAGACAGAGAGTACTATTAAGAAAGAGAAGCCAGTTCTCTACACTAGTGAGACCAGAAAGAAAAGGAAAGCAGAAAGGTCCCTTAAGAAGGGAAAGGGCAAGGGCAAACAAGGTAAAGCAAAGGTTGTTAAGAAAGACCCAGCAAAGGACAAAGGCCAGTGCTTCCACCGTGGTAAAGATGGGCATTGGAAGAGAAATCAAAAGAGTACCTTGCGAGAGAAAGGGCGAAACAAAAGCTTGATGAAGCTTCGGGTACATTCATGATCAGTCTCCATTTTGTGGGACTCTTATGATAACACATGGGTATTGGATACCGGTAGTGCTTATCATATATGCAATTTGTTGCAGGTTCGGCAAGGCCTAGGAGACTAGAGAGAGGCTTAGATGGACCTCAAGATGGGTAATGGAGCAAAAAAGTTGTTTGTATTAGCTGTTGGCAAGGTCGCCCTACATCTGCCTAGTGGAGCTTTTATTGCATTAGATGCATGTTATTTTGTTCCTTCTATTATCAAAAACATTATCTCCATTTCATGTTTAACAGTTAGTGTATATAAATTTGTTTTTGAGAACAATAGTTGTTCGATATTATTAGATGATAAGATCATCATGAAAGGAACATTGCATAATGGTTTATTTATGTTAGACACCACTCCACATATTATGAATGTAAATGTGTCCAAAAGGAAACGAGATGAGTTGAACAGTGCATACCTGTGGCATTGTAGGCTAGGTCACATCCATGAAAGAAGGATTCAAAAGTTGCTAAATGATGGATATCTAGATCCATTCGACTATGTGTCATATACAACTTGTGAGCCTTGCATTCGTGGAAAACTGACCAAATCTCCATTTAGTAGAACTGGAGAGAGAGCCAATGAGTTGTTGGAACTCATACATAGTGATGTATGTGGACCCATGTCAACTCATGCCATTGGAGGTTACTCCTACTTCATTACATTTACTGATGATTTCTCAAGGTATGGATATATATACTTAATGAAGTACAAGTCCGAGGCCTTTGAGAAATTCAGAGAGTATAAGAATGAGGTGGAGAACCCAGACTGGAAAGAGTATCAAAACTCTTGATCGATCGAGGAGGTGAATACTTAAGAAAAGGGTTTACTCTCAGGTTCCTCAAAGACTATGGGATATTATCCCAATGGACACCTCCTTATACACCTCACTCAATGGTGTCTCCGAAGGAGAAATGGTACACATTATTAGATATGGTACGGTCCTTGATGAGTTTCATTTGACCTACCCATATTATTCGGGGATATGCCCTAGAAACCGCACTTACCTTTCCGAACAGAGTTCCAACTAAGTCGGTAGTGTCTACACCATATGAGATATGGAAAGGGAAGAAGCCTGATCTTAAGGTTGTTATGATCCGGGGCTGCCCCTGCCCATGTTAGAAGACACAACCTCGATAAGTTAGAATCAAGGAGAGCGATGCAAATTTGTGGGATACCCCAAGGAAACTTGTGGGTATTATTTCTATCATCTCGAGGACCAAAAGGTCTTTGTAGCTAAGAGAGCAGTGTTCCTTGAGAAGGAACACATTCTTGATGGAGACAAGTGGGAGAATGATAGAATTGAGCGAGGTTGGAGAACCAAGCTCAAGCACCACTCTGCAGCTCGAGTCCGTTTAGGTACCTAATACACAAGTATCAACTTTACGTGGGGTCCGATAGAGTATCCCATCCTCCGAGACATATGTGGGACATATTAGAGCAGAGGATGTAGAGGATATTGATCCTCGACCCACGAGGAGGCTATTATGAGTATAGACTCAGGGGAAGTGGAAAGAAGCCATGAATTCGAGATGGATTCTATGTACCCCAATAAGGTTTGGAACCTAGTTAATGCCGGGAAGGTATTGTACCCATCGGTTGCAAGTGGATCTTTAAGAAAAAGATCTGGGAGTAGATGGAAAGGTAGAGACCTATAAAGCAAGGCTAGTGGCTAAGGGGTATCGTCCAAAGGCAAGGTGTTGACTACGACGAAACTTTCTCACCCAGTAGCAATGCTAAAATCCATCAGAATTCTATTAGCTATTGCAGCACACTATGATTATGAGATCCGGAAGATGGATGTGAAAATCGCATTCCTCAGTGGGGAACCTCGAGGAGGAGGAGGTGTATATGATGCAACCTGAGGGATTCGTGTCCAAGAACTGCCCGAGATAAGGTGTGTAGGTTGCTTAGATCCATTTATGGACTAAAGCAAGCTTCAAGTTGGAACATAAGATTTGATGAGGCAATCAGATCTTATGACTTCAATAAGAAACGAAGATGAGCCTTGTGTATATAGAAAGGTAAGTGGGGGCGCTATCACCTTTTTTTTGGTGTTATATGTGGATGACATCCTCATCATTGGGAATGACATAGGAATGCTATCCACATTAAAGGCTTGGTTATCTAGACACTTCTCCATGAAGGACTTGGGGAAGCATCTTATATCTTGGGGATTAGAATCTATAGAGATAGATCCAAGAAGATGCTTGGCTTGTCCCAGATCCAGTACATAGAAACTATTGTCAAAAGGTTTGGCATGGAAAATTCCAAGAGAGGTCTCATACCGATGAGACATGGGATATCGCTTTACCAGTATGTCCCCAAAGACTCAGAAGAAAGGGCTTAACATGGATATGATACCTTATGCCTCAAAGCAATAGGGTCTATCATGTATGCCATGCTATGTACTAGGCCCGATATAAGCGCATGCTCCGAGTGTCTGGCAGGTATTAGGCGATCCAGCTTGGAGCATTGGAAAGCAAAGAAAAGTGTATCCTTAAGTACTTGAGAATGACTAAGGATCTTTTACTAGTATATGGAGGTAATAGCCTTAAGGTTGAAGGCTACACCGACTCAAGTTTTCAGTCGATGTCGATGATAGCAAGTCGAATTCAGGGTATGTGTACACCTTGAATGGAGGAGAAGCGTCTTTGGAAGAGTTCCAAACAAGATACCACTCACCGACTTCGACCACAGAATGAGTATATTGCTGCATCGAGATGCAGCAAAGGAGGGAGTCTGGGTGAAGAAGTTCATCACAGATTTGGGAGTCGATACTGATATAGCGACAAGTCGACTTCCTTATATTGCGACAACTATGGGGTGATTACTCAAATAAGGAATGGGGTCTCATCAGAAGTGTTCTGAGGAGGTTCCAGCTTATAAGAGAGATCGTAACACGAGGAGATGTAGCAGTGGAAAGAGTTCCATCCGAAGATAACATTGCAGATACACTGACAAAGCCGTTGTCTCATTTTGTCTTTGAGCGTCACAAGGGTCTGATGGGGATCAGACACATAAGTGATTGGCTTTAGGTCAAGTGGGAGATTGCTAGTCTTAGGTGCCCAGCAAGCCAATCACGTGAGTGATGGCACGTGTGACTTGATACAGAATCTTTTTGCTTATTATATTTTGGCGCATATCACTTTATAACTATTGCATAAATGCATATATATATATTGTGATGTCCTTGGATTTGTGCAATGAGAATCGAATCGTGATAAGATCACGATAATGAGATCGATTCACCTTTAAACACATATCCTAAATAATCCCGGTCATAGGTTACTCGAGAGGGACATCGTGATAACCGGATAGACTGGGGTGCTGTATACCCGTCCATATGATGGATGCAGCTGGTCTCATAGCTGCTCGTGTAGGGACACTAGGGATACAGTACAGGTGCTCATTGGAGAATGAGTTCACTGATTGATCTGCTTACGGAAAGCTAGATGGTTGATGATGCCTTATTGTCAGACAGCGATTCCGTAGTCCTAGTGGTGTATCTGGTCCTTAGACTTGAGACACTAAGGATGTCCTGTATGAGTGCTCCACTCTTTGATACCAGACTTATAGGTTTGGTCGTCCCCATCTAGTACAGTGGTCATTGGGGAGTGGTAGTCGACCTTACGAGGGCTATTGAGGGTCGATAGAGGATCATCCACTCTCGGCCATGAGAGGAATATCCAATGTGTTCTTGTTCAGACAAATCCTCGGCGAGGTCATTCGGGTTGAGAGAGAAAGAGTTCTCAGGGAGAATCCGATTAGAGCGAGACTCGAGTAGAAAACCGTATGGGGTTCGACAACACCATGCTCTATATATCGGTCTCCGGTATATTAGATGGATGAGGGACTATAGGTACATAGTGGCGAGGACGATGTGTCCAATGGATTGATTCCCTCAGATCGTCTAGGGACTACTGGGCAGTAGTGGCCTAACGCACGTCCAGAAGTCGATGAGTCGAAAGTGAATTATTACTGAGAGATAATAATTCACCGAGTTAGAAGGAGTTCTCGAGGTATGACTTACGGCCAGCTTCGATATTGGGCCTAGAGGGTCACACACATATGGTAGGCATTGCGATGAGTAGAGGTTGGGATATGAGATATCCGACGGAGCCTTTGTCTTATTGGATGCAGATCCAATACCAACTAGGGAAGGACCCATTAGGGTTTGACACGGGATCTCTATAAATAGGAGGGATTCACTGACCTCATAGGCTAGAGTCTTTGCTTGCCTTTCCTATTCTCCTCTCCTCTCCACCTCGAGGAGGCACGGAATTTTGAGGGAGGGTCGTCGCAAACCCTACTTGTGTGGATCACCGCTAGAGAGGAGGACGCTTGACCTCCTTCACCCTCTCCTAAGGATCTGCAAAGAAACAGGGATATACAATCTCCCTAGGTAACACAATCTCTATACGCAGTTTTGTGTTTTGCGAAATTTTGCGCACCAATCTTCGCACGACGACGAACATCTTTTTGGGAATCGGGGATTTTTGTTTTCTTGTTCTTCCGCTGCGCATATGATGTCGCCCCCATGATTTCCCAACAAAATGGAGTAGTTGAAAAAAAAATAGAAACCTACAAGAAATGGCAAGAACTATGTTAAATGAACATAGTTTACTTAAGTATTTTTGGGCCGAAGCCGTAAATATGGCTTGCTACATCATGAATAGAGTCCTAATAAGACCATCCTTATCAAAAACTCCCTATGAATTATGGAATAACAAAAAACCAAATATTTCCTATTTTAAAGTTTTCGGTTGTAAATGCTTTATTTTAAATGAAAGTGATGCCTTAGGAAAATTTGATGCTAAATCCGATGAAGGCATCTTTCTTGGTTACTCTTCCGTTTCTAAAGCTTTTCGGGTTTTTAATAAAAGAACCTTAGTAATAGAAGAGTCTATTCATGTAGTTTTTAATGAAGTTTCAAATTTAAAGAAAAATGATTTTGATGATAATCTTGGTTTTGATAATTTGAATTTAAATGAACCCCCTCCTCAAAATAGCAACTTGGATGCACCTTCTTCCGAAAATTCCTTACCTAAGGAATGAAAGTATATAGATGCTCATCCAAAGGAGCTAATTATAGGGGATACATCTAAAGGGGTTCAAACTCGTTCCTCTTTCAAGAATTTTTGTGCTAATGCCGCCTTCCTTTCTTAAATCGAACCTAAGTGCATTGACGAGGCAATAAAAGATGATTTTTAGGTTATTGCAATGCAAGAGAAATTTAATCAATTTGAGAGGAATAAGGTGTGGTAGCTTGTTCCTATACCTAGTGACCATTTAGTCATTAGTACTAAGTGGGTCTTTAGAAACAAGCAAGACGAAAATGGTATCGTGATTAGAAAAAAGACTAGATTAGTGGCCAAAGGTTTCAACCAAGAAGAAGGTATCGATTGTGAAGAAACCTTCGCTCCCGTGGCTCGATTAGAAGCCATAAGGATGCTCCTTGCCTATGCTAGTAGTTATAATTTTAAACTATTTCAAATGGATGTCAAAAGTGCCTTCTTGAATGGCTTTATTTCCGAAGAAGTATATGTCGAACAACCTCCTGGATTTGAAAATTCTCTTCTTCCTAATCATGTATTCAAATTGACTAAGGCTCTCTATGGCTTGAAACAAGCTCCTAGAGCTTGGTATGAAAGGCTTAGTTCCTTTCTTATTTTAAATAATTTTACCAAAGGCAAGGTTGATACTACATTGTTTATTAAACATTTTGAAAATAATTTTCTTATTGTGTAAATTTATATTGATGATATTATTTTTGGCTCTTCGGATGAATCACTATGTGAATCATTTGCCAAATCTATGAGTCATGAATTTGAAATGAGTTTAATGGATGAATTAACTTTCTTTTTAGGATTACAAATCAAACAACTTAAGGATGGTATATTTCTTAACCAATCTAAATATACATTAGAATTGTTAAAACGATTTAACATGGATAATTCAAAAGCAATAAACACCCCTATGAGTACGGCGACTAAGTTAGATATGGATGAAAATAGTGAAAATTTCGATCAAAAAAGATATAGGAGAATGATAGGTAGTCTACTCTATCTTACCGCGACTAGACCGGATATTATGTTTAGTGTAGGACTTTGCGCTAGGTTTCAATCAAATCCTAAATTATCTCATCTTAAAAGTGTTAAAAGAATATTTAGGTATCTTAAAGAACTCCAAATTTAGGATTGTGGTATCCAAAATCTGAAAAATTTGATTTAATAGCTTATGCGGATGCCGATTTTGGCGGATGCAGGATAGATAGAAAAAGTACATCCAGAACATGCCAATTTTTAGGATATGCACTTGTTTCTTGGAATTCCAAGATGTTATTCTACGGCGGAAGCCGAATACATTGCTGCAAGTGCATGCTGTGCACAAGTTGTTTGGATGAAAAATACATTAGAAGACTATGGAATTCACTTTAAAAATATTCCCATAAAATATGATAATACTAGTGCCATATGTCTTACTAAAAATCCAATTCAGCACTCTAGAACTAAGCACATCGACGTTAGGCATCATTTCATACGCGATCATGTCCTTAACAATGATGTTATTCTAGAATTCATTGACACAAAGCATCAATTATTAGATATATTTACAAAAGCCCTAAATGAAGACCAATTTGAATTTATTAGAAGGGAACTAGGCATATTAAATTGTCCTAAAAAATAAGCTTGTTTGAATATATTTTTCAAAAAATATCTTTTTAAAATTCTGGATATATGCTTCTGGATGAATGTTGATTTTTCCTTTTAAGCTGAATTCTGGATAAGTATTTTTGGCAAATTTGAATGATTAATCTTAATGCTGTATTCTTTCTCTAATAATTTTATGATATTTTGTGAATCTCGAAATTAATGGCTTGATTATGAGTTTCAAGTTGACGCATTGAATTTGAATGGGTTTGTATTCGAATTATGATCTTAACTTATTGAAGTTACTACTTGAAATTTTTTTTTATATCCCAATCTCTTCCTTGTACATCTATAATTTTTTATAGAAAGAAGAGATTTGATAAAATGAATGAATGCTGAATTTTCCTTTAAGATGAATTTAGCATACTTAACTTTGAATTTTTCTGAATTCCTGATGTTATAATCACAAATTATGTGCTTCAAGTCTCATTCCCTTTTTGTTGATGACAAAGGGGGAGAAAAGTGATGACTTGTATCATTTCAATAGCATGACTTATATGAATTGCAAAAGCTAGTGTAATATGAATGTCTTATATGCCTTGCAAAATCTTTGAGAATATCGCAAGATCGATTGATCATATTGAAAGCATGTCAAACATGTATATCATGAAATTCATGTTGAAAATATTTATCTCCTGTCGTAGTAAAATTTGTCTCTTATCTTTCAACTTGAAAAGGATTTTCATCGAAGTTTCGCATTTACATTATGCTTAATGAGAATAACGATAAGTTCTATAGTTAGAACTTATCGGTTTATGCTTGAATTCAATGGGATAGAATTCAAGTGTTTTTATCTTCTCATAATATGGCATATAGATAGGGGGAGTTATGTTTAACTCTGTCATCAATTGATTGTCATCATAAAAAAGGGGGAGATTATTGAATCTCGGATTTTGATGATACAATCAATTGATGGGTTAATTGATCTAATCCATATTATTGAGTTAAGTGTGCAGGATTAACTACGATAACCAGAAAACACAAAGCAAGGATACCGGAGTCAAGTTCGATGGACGTTTAAGAGTCCAGAAGAATCGTCGGAGAGATCTTTAGGAACCAACCGAGAAGAAATGGGAACCTATCGGAATTTTCGGAAGTTAGCGAGAAGAGATCGTCGGAGGTTCCTGAGATCACCGAAAAAGGCTCGGCTACTCATCAAAGTCATAACAAGTTCGGGGAGCTTCTTTGGAGTCCGTCGGAGAAGTTAAGGAAAGCTCGTTGGAACAAGACTCGACGTTCACGGTTGAAAAATTGCTTAGGATATGTTTTTTGTTATGTAGTTAACGTGTAATTAGGATTATGATTAAGAGATAATCCTATATCCCGGTTAGGGGTCAAATGGGCCCAAAATTAGACTTGGTTTGGGCTAAGTTTGAAGCCCAACAACCAACAGAAAGAGTCTCAGCGGTGGAGATCGCCAAACCCGGGCGGTTTCACCGCCCGATGCTCGAGAAAGCGGTGGCACCGCCAACCTTGTCGGCACCGACATCGACAAGACGGTGGCACCGCCAAAGATCAGAACTCCCGAGAATTCAAATTTGGAGCCCAAATTTGAATCCTCTTGAGGCCTATAAATACCCCTCAAATCTCAGCTAAGATTATAACTTTTTGAGCAGCAATTGATTGAGAGAAAGGTCTTAGAAAAGTCTTAGAAAGTCTTGTTTTCAATTTGCTAGTGTTCACCTCATTCCTACTCGAAAATCTGTAAGAGAGTGAACCGCTTGTAAAGAGTTGTAAGAGGGGTATTTACCCTTCCCTTTCAAGAGATTTGCTAGTGGAAGGTGGGAGCCTCATCGAAGAGGGGCCTCGCAAGTAGAGTAGGTCATTTGACCGAACCACTCTAAAATTGGAGTAATCTCTGATTTGCGTTTACTTATCGTAATTTATCTTACTACAAACTTTCTTACGTACTTTATAATCTTGCTGCACTTCTCTACAAACACGCGTCTAAGTCAAACTTTTCAAGTTCAGTTTTTTTTATCGTGCCAACGATTTCAAAAACCAACGATTTAATCCACTGCACTAATTCACCCCCCCCTTAGTGCTCTTAATCCTAACAATTAGATACAAAATCATATGTGTCATGGCATTCAAAACCTATTTGGTTCATAACAAATGGAGCATAGAATAATTGGAGCATATCAATAGCGTATGAAATGTTCCGGAGCATACCAATAGTGTATGGAACATTTAGGAGCATAACAATAGCAAATTAAATATTTCGGAGTATATCAAAGGCGTATTAAATGTTTCGGAGCATATCAATGACAAATGAAACATTTCGGAACATATCAATGGTATGTAAAGCATTTTGAAGTATATCAATAGCATAGGAAACATTTTGGAGCATATCAAAAACGAATGGAACATTTTGGAACTTATCAACGGCGTATGAAATGTTTCAGAGCATATCAATGACAAATGGGACATTTCGAAACATATCAATGGCATATGGACCATTTCGAAGCATATCAAAGAACGAATATGAATTAGAAGCTCAAACGTCGAATTTGATGTTACATTCATATCATTCTTATCTAAAGCATGTATAGAAACACATAACCAAAGCTCTGGATATCATATCAAACATATAGAAGGTGAAGTGGGACCATAACATAATATGGTACATCCATTTCTGAATGACCACCAAACATAAGTCTCCCACGTCTGGGAGGTCTCCCACGTCTGGGAGCTCCATCCACCCACGTTTGAGTGAAGTCATAAGGGTCGGCAGAGCATCACAAGCTCTATGCATAACTCCCTCCACCATTTCTGGCAAAGGTTCACAATATCCCACAATCACCAGAGTACAAAAGGATAGTATGAACATTGAATAGCACATATCGGAAGCACACGTGGAACAACAAAACGTACATGTGCCTTTACGAGTCAATGCGAAGTAAGCAATAATCTTTCACAATTGTATTCAGATTTGAAAGGAAATGAAAGCAAGAGCATTCAAGGATTCCAAGCAATCACATATAACTCAATTCAAATAAGAAGGTTAGATGAATTCAATGTCCAAATGAATGAAACTGGAATAGGCACATATCGAAAGCAAATGTGGAATCATAGGATATACATGTGCCTATATGAGTCAATACAATATAGTATAAACGTTACATAATAGTTTTCAAGAATGCAAATAATTTTAAGGACAAGAGCATACAAGAATTCAAAGCAGTAATATAAAGCTCAATTGAATTAAGAAAGTCAAAGGATATCAATTTCCAAAGGATTGAAACCAGAATATGTGAAATCGACCAAAGCTCGATTTCTGGCAGAATTCAAGAGGCACATTGAACAAATGATTCAATCTATCAATCGTACTCCAATTTACTCAGAAATATATCATTGGAAAGATATTTCAATCTACTTTCAGATACAATAAGCTTCATATGAATTGAACTGTCCAACAGAGAGAGTTACAAATAATTTGGTAAACAAGAGTCGCAGAACAAAATCTCTGTTTGGCATAATTCATAATGTCAGATTCAACAAATAACTGGGCAGGTGTTTGGACTCCAAATCTTTCAATCCATATATCAAAAAAAGATCTACGAGTCTAATTTCCAATGAAATCAATTTTGAACAAATCGGAGTTTTCAACAAAGACTTATAGGCAGCTCGGTATCTAAAGGTCAGAATTTCAGAAGTTGCACAGATTCGAATCGTTACGTCTAAACAGGAGATATATCAAATTCAAAGATAAAACAATTCAAAGTTCCTCATATTCAAAGCAAATGTAGAGATAAAATTGCAGTAAGGAAAGATCAGGACACTTGCAATAGGAAAGATTAGAAAGCTTGCAAAAGGAAGGATCGAAACACTTGCAATAGAAAGGATAGAAACACTTACAATAGAAAGGATCGAAACATTTGCCTTTCAAAGATTTTGATCCGAAGATCCAAAGAAGGTATCTGCCCAAATCCTTCTACTTTTCCTCCACAACTGCAGCTCATGCAGAACATAGAGGCATAGTCACCTGCTCTCTCTTACTCTCATTCCTTCGTTTTCTTTTTCAAATGCAACTGTCGTAGCCATCGCCGTTGCCACTACCACAGTCGTAGCCACGACCGCAGCTACTATCACAACCACAACCTCTTCCACTATACTACTTCCTTCCTCCCTTCTCTGGTTCCTATTTTTTTCTTTCCCAAACACTGCTGCCGCTCCGCAGCCGCAACCTGCTCTGTTTCCTCTCCTTCTCTTCCAGCTGCAGCTGTCACTGCCCCAGCTGCCTCCCCTTATCCTCTTCCTCTCTTCTTCCCTTTTCCTTTCTCTTCTTTTTCCTTTCCTTCTCTTCTTTCCCAGCTGCACTGCTGCAGTCGCAGCCTCAGCCACGGCCGCAGCCTCCCCTGCTCATCTTCCTCTCCTTCTTCTCTTCCAACTGCAGTTGCCATCGCCGCAGCCGCAGCCCCTTCTTCCCCTTCTCTTCTTCCTCTCCTTCCCTTCTTCCTTCCTCTCCCTCTTTCCCTGCCACAGCTGCAGCTGCCACAGCCGCTGCCGCAGCCGCTGCTACTTCTTTCCCTTCTCGTCTTCCTTCTCCTTCCTTTCTTCTTCTTCTCTTCTTCTCCTTCCTCCCCTTCTTCTTCCCGACGCACAGCACCTCCTCTCCTCTGTTTCCTCCCGCAGAAAACAGAGGTGTCGCCACTTCACCCGCTTCTACTTCTTCTCTTCCTCTTCTTCTTCTTCTTCTTCTTCTCCTTCTTCTCCTCCTCTTCTTCCCTTCTCCTACCCGACACCCCACACCTTCTCACTGCAGCCCATGCCGCAGCCATCCTTCTTTTTTTTTTCTTTTTCTCTTCTTCTTTTTCCTCTTCTTCTTCTTCTCCTCCCTAACGCCCCACACCTCGTCTCCTCTGTTTCCGCCTGCAGGAAACAGAGGTGCTGCAGCCCTAGCTGCTGCCACCTCTCGCTCCTCTCCCACTTCCCTCTCTTTTTCTTCTTCTATTCTTCTCTTCTCCCTCTTCTTCCTCCTCTCTTCTTTTCCCTCTTCTTCTTTTCTTCTTCTCCTCTTCTTCCTTTCTCCTCCCCAACGTCCCACAGCTCCTCGCTGCAGCCCTTGCCGCTGCCACCTCTTCTTTTCTTCTTCTTCTTCTTCTTCTTCTTCTCCTCTTCTTCTTCCCTTCTCCTCCCCGACGCCCCCACACAAGAACTCCTCTGTTTCCTCCTACACGAAACAGAGGTGCTGCAGCCCTAACTGCTGCAGCTATCTCTCTTTCCTCTCCCTTTTCCCTCTCTTCTTCTTCTTCTTCTTCCAATCTTCTTCTCCCCCGCCCCCACCGTTCTTCGCTCTGTTTCTCCATAAATAAAGGGAGTGGGAGGCGGTGGGATAAAACGGAAATTTTGGGTTTTTTTTTTTTTTTTAACTTAAGTTTAATCCTTAAAATTTCTATATTTATATATAGGTCCTCCAATTTATAAATAAATTTTTATTAATAATATTCAAAAGTGAGGGATATTACAGTGAGAGACAGCACCGTCCCTGCTATAAGAAAGCCTCATCAAGCCCTGTGCAACCCGAGGGGTTCCAGGGTGCTGAGATTGATGATGTTTTGCTCCGCTCATGACGGTCACCGCGGCACGCAAGAACAACCGAAAAACAGGCCAAAACTACGCAAAAACGGGCCAAAATCGACCATTTTTGACTGAGCGAGTGAGCGATGAGCGGTGGACAACGAGCGAAGAGAGAGACAGCACCGCCCCTGCTATACTAAAGCCCCATCCAGCCCTGTGCCACCCGAGGGGTTCTAGGGTGCTGAGATGGCTGACGTTTTGCTCTACTCACGAAGGTCGCCACGACATGCAAGAACAGCCCAAAATCGGCAAAATCGCTCAAAAAACGGGCCATAATCGCCATTTTGGGCGAAGGAAGCGAGCGGGCGAGCGATGGAAAGCGAAGCGAAGCGAGAGGCGCACTAATCAACTATAATGAAAATCCCATCCAACCCCATTGTTACCCGGGAGGATCGTGGTCTTTGAGATGGTCGACGTTTTGCGCCACTCCGCGGCGGTCGTCGCGGTACAAAACAGCCCAAAAACCTGCAAAACTGGCCATTTTGATCGAGCGGAAGCGGTGCGGAGCGGACGGACAACGAGCAAAGTGAGAGGCGCACCGCCCCAACTATCGAAAGCCCCATCCAAAGATTGTGCCACCCGGGGTTCAAGGTGCCGAGATGGCTAATGTTTTTGCTCTCCACGGCCTGGCCGCCGCGACGCAAGAACGCGCAAAAAAGCGGCAAAAACCGTCCAAAACGGGTGAGAATCGGCCATTTTGGGTCGAGAAGTGAGCGGCGAGCGACGGACAGGCGAAAGCAAAGTGAGAGGCAGCACCGTCCCAACTATCTGAAAGCCCCATCCAGCCCCTATGCCACGGGGGGGTTTCAGGTCTTGAGATGGTCGACGCTTTGCTCATCCACGACGGTCGCCGCGACGCAAGAACAGCCAAAAACGGCCAAAACGGCCCAAAATGAGCCAAAACTAGTCATTTTTGGTCGAAGCGACAGCAAGGCGGACAGCGAAAGCAAAGTGAGAGGCAACACCATCCCCGCTATATTTAAAGCCTCATCCAAACCTGCGCCACCGGGGTTTCAGGTGTTGAGATGGTCGACGTTTTGTTCCTCATGACGGTCATCGCGAAGACGCAAGAAGAGTCAAAAACCGGCCAAAAGCGCTTAAAAAGGAGCCAAAACCGGCCATTTTTGGTCGATGAAGCGAAGCGACGATGGCGAAAGCGACGGATTGAAATGGAAGCGAGATAGCACCGATCCGCTATATTTAAAAGTCCCCATCTGATCTGTGCCACCCACAGGGGTTTCGTGGTATCGAGATTGCCGACGTTTTGTTCTACTCGCGGCCGGTCGTCGCGACACACAAGAACACCAAAAAAATAGGCTAAAACAGCCCAAAAGCGGGCCAAATCGCCATTTTAAATTTCGAGCGAACAAGCGACAGCGGCGAACCATGAAATGGCGAGAGGCAACACCGTCCCCGCCACTAAAACCCAATCGATCTGTGCCCCGGGCCACCCGGTGTTCGGGGTGCTTAGATGGTTGAAGTTTTGCTCCGCTCGGACGGCCGCCAAAGATGCAAGAAACGACCAAGAACAAGCCAAAACGATCAAAAACGAGCCAAACCGGCCATTTTTTTGGTCGGCGAGTGAGCAAGCCGGCGGCGGATTGAGTGAAGCGAGGGCGACCGACCGATCCTGCTATAAAAAAGCCCCATCCAGCCCTGTGCCACCCGGGGGTTCCGTGGTGTTGAGTTGGTTGATTTTTTTTTGTTCATTCACGGCCGCCCGCTGACGAAAGAACAGCCCAAAAATGGGCAAAAACGGGCCAAAACCGCCATTTTTGGTCGAAGGAAGCGGCGAAAGCCGGACAGCGAGAAACGGCGAGAGGCAGCACCATCCCTGCTATACGAAAGCCCCATCTAGCCCTGTGCCACCCAGGGGGTTCCAGGGTGCTGAGATGGCTGACGTTTTGCTCTACTCACGACGGTCGCCGCAGCACGCAAGAACAGCCCAAAAACAGGCCAAAACAGCCCAAAAATTTGCCAAAACTGGTCATTTTTTGCTGATCGAACGAGCGATGAGCTGTCACGGACTTAGCTGGTTTTGCCTAAGTCGTGCGGCACCCTTGCATGTACGTCCGCAAGGGTCAGCCTCCCCGAAGCCTCCCATGGTCCCTTAGGTCCCACAAAAGAGAGAACAGGACAGAGAAAACACCTCACTCGGGATCCACAAGCAAACATCTTCGAAAAACACTTTATAGACAATGCAAATTAGAAGCAGACTTTACAAACTCTGAACAGTTGCACAACAAAGGGTAAAATGGTCCATTATAGACCGAAAATCTCTCACATGTGTCCACATGACACAACCTTTATTTACAAGCCTAAAGCGGCCACCAACCCAACTAAAATGGGACTATTAAGCCTTCGGCCGTCCCTCTACATGCTGTAGAAAGCATGAACACACCAAAAGACACGGACATACATAAGCATTACATCAAACATCCTGTTTAGAAGTTTGTCCGTGATATTCTCCCCCACTTCTTCCTTCGACGTCCTCGTTGAAGCCTTTTCCGACACTACAACTCCTCGCCTTTGCTGAGTCTTCAATCTTTTGCTCCAGCTACAATGTGCCTCTTGGCTCCTAGCTGCTCTCCGTTGTTGTTTGTGAGTAGTCGAACCTTTGATCTACCATGCTGCTTCAACTCACCAATGACTCTAACTCTAGTGTGGGGTTGACTGAGTTGTGTTGATCCTTATTGATTCCTGCCGATCCTCCAAATGAAGAAAAAGACCATACTTACTGTGCCAGTCTCTCAAATGCCTCATGCTGCTTGAACTTGGTGGATGCTTATTGGAGCTTTAACGAGCATCGTCTCGCAAACTTCTGAAGTTTTGGGTCCTTCCTCCACAAAATTTGCCCATTGATTCTTCTTTCACTTAGTTGTCACATCCAAGTAGGTTTGCATCACTTTCGCTTTCGATTGGCATTTCGTTGGGAAATGAAGCGGACAATCTACTCTCAGTAACACTAATCACCATTGGTGAGGATTTGAGAACTATTGTCTTCCATTATCTTTGAAGGGTCTTTGAACATATGTAGAGCTCCTCTGCTGGATAGATAAGAGAATTGGGGTACTTAGTTTCGCCCATTCTCTTAAGAGTTGAGAAGGTAAAGGTTACTTGACTTCGCCCGCCTCCTCGAGGTTGTACTCCATGCATCGAGCTGGTTACTGGCCTTCGCCTGCTCTTTGCTCACACTTCTGAAGCACTTGAAGTGTTTGCACTCCTTACGTTGAGTTAGCTACTGTGATTCACTTTCTCAATGCCATTGAACTTCTGGAATGCAGGAAGTTTTCACCCCAACTTAGAGTAATTCTCTAATAGATTTGGTCACCTCTAGGATTGTACCATCTTCTCCATCAACCCTGTTGCCTACTCCCCTAAGTAACGAAGGTATAGCACCGCGTACTGACTACTTCGTTCCTTGGTTTTGCACTCTTACATGACCCGAAGTCCTTCACTTTCAACTATCTTGATGAGAAACTCATTGACACCGATCTTACGAAGTTCATTGGCCTCTGCCCTTCAGCCTTGTCTCGGTACTTGGAGTTTGCCTCTGCATGCTTCACCTCCTCGACCCCTTTCGCGACCAAAAGCTCTCCCTCCAAGAGAGCAAGGGATCAATGACTTTCATGGAAGTCCCGCCTCTGCGGTACCATGGCGCTGCCATGCCCATGGCACTACTATCCGTCGCCTCGCATCTACATCCCTTTTCTTCACAATCAGTAGATATGCCTCTATGGTACTCCTCCGAGTCCACCTCCATTCTAACTGATGCTTGATTTTGGGTAGCTAAGTCCCTCTGGACTCGTCGTTGCTTCCTCGCCCCTTTCGACCCCCTGCTTCAACACCTCTGTGTTCTCCAAGTAGCTCCCTTTGGTCGATGGAAAGATAGACTGCAACTCCCATGCACGGCCTCTGCCATCACGTTGTAGGGTTTGCACCGATTCTGTTCTCCTTAGCTTCCTTGGTAGCAATGTTCGCTTACTCGATCTTGTCCTCTGACTTGTCGGGCTCCCTTAAGCGAATATGAGCTCTAGAGTAGTCCAACTCTCCAGCTGCTTCGATCATACCACTATATGATCAAGTCCCTCCCATGGGACTCACTGGTACTTGTATTCGAACTTTTCCCATGGTGGAACACAACCCTTATATGCTGATGACCAAGGCTTTCATCAAATGCAAAATTCGATGCACGCACGGAAGACCCACCTCTGTGGTACCATGGCCTTCACTCCTTGAATCCATAGCCCTTCTTGCCGTCATGTTGTTCACCGAAGTGGAGCTTCCAGTAGCTCCCGATCATACCTCCGTATGATCTAGTCCCTCACAGGGCTAGGTTGTGTGTATCGCATTGCCACGAACTGTTCCACCACGATCCGCTGCACCATGTCGCCTCCTGGTGACATCTCTATTGCATTCTGATCCTTGTGGGATGAACTCGAATTATGAACCCTTCATGTGTGGCCTCTGCCAATACATCGCAGGGTCTCTTCCACCTTCGATTTTGTTCGCTCCTTTGGCAATCGACCTTCATCCACCCACTCTTGGGTCACACCAAGATGAAGCACCGCTCTAGGACAGTCCGTCGCCTAGTAGCTCCCAAAGTCCCCCGACTTCACTGCCATTAGTGCACCATTGTTTGGATCCTGGGCCTCTACCCCTACCAGCACAATCTTCGCTGTGCACCGCTTTCTTTATAGCAACTTGAATGGCAACACTGTGGCATATTCTTCAAGAGTACCCGCCTCTGCATCCTCTTGCCCCGTGCTAAGGCCTTCTGAACCCAACTTCGCCTCCACAAATTGAGTCGCCTTAGTTCCTCCATCAAATGCTCCTCCGAGATAAAGTGCATGTGCCCAAAAGCTCCCTTTGTCTTTGGCACCATGCAAGTTGAGTCCGCTCCGTCAGAATGAATGACCCATGGAACAACATGATCCTGCTCTTGCCTCTGCAAGAGTTCATGTCCTTGACCTCTGTCCAAGGAAAGCACTATGCCTCTGCTCCATGTTCCATCTTCTATGCTGGCTCCCTTCATGCGGCTTGGGTACTTCGCCAAGTTACACCCAAGTTGTTTCGCTCCTCGTTTTTGCATTGAGTTGATGGTGGCCCTCGCATCCACCATTTCACGGGTCAGCCCACCTTTGAGTCCGATCTCCATATCGACTCCAAGTGTGCCTTCATTTGTGTTGCTTTGGGTCGCTCCCCCACTTGATCTCGCAATGCATCCACCAATGCATTCGCTCAAGCGAGATCAAGTGACGACTCCTCGCCGCTTGCTCAGTCCATTGAGCTTCGTGGAGTTGTTGTTTGTTGAAGTACTCCTCCTCAACTTGTGAGGTCCGTCCCATATGATTCTCCCTCTGGAGAGCTGGGACTTATCCCTCCTGGATAACTGTCCCGTTGGAGCAACATCTCTCTTCGTTTCAGAGAACACCATCCCCTTGGACTACTCTGATATGCTGAATAAACTGTGCATTGTTCTGCCTCCTGCAAACGCCCTTGCTAGATTTTGACTCCACATCAATACAACCCCCTCTGCACCACTCAAGGCCTAGCAACATGCTAAACTCGTTGCACACTTCAGCCTCCTACGGACGTATCGTTCACATGCCAAAGAAAAAGTTTCAATGCTCCATGGCGCCGAGTTTCGGTCGCATTGGGATGGCCACGAACATTCCATCGTCCGCATACAAGCCCATGTATGAGTACCAAATTCTTCGAGCTAGCAATTCCCCTCACCTTTGTGAGCTTTGCATAACTCTTTTGGTCATTGAGCAACTCATTCCACCTTGCATGGTCTCATCCTTTACCAAGCGCCTCGCTTGCCTTGAGCACCATCAAGTATAGTTGTCAACGTTGAGCCGTAGCTCAAACTCAGCCATCCTAACCTTTGTGCGCTTCACATTCTTCCAAGCTTGTCTATTCTCGTGGTGCCTCTTGCGCTAAGGGTTGGCCATTCCTCTGAATGCCAACCTTAGATGCTCGCTCCACTGAGCGACTCTTTTTCCCTACATCTCCATGCCTGTTTTCCCCCAAACGGTCGTGCATGTGCTGACTGCCCTCAACGCAGCCCCGCTAGGTCCCCCACGTTTGTATGCTAAGTGTTTCTATGAGTGCTTGTCCCGCTCTGATACCATATGTCACGGACATAACTGGTTTTACCTAAGTCGTGCGGCACCCTTGTGTTGAATCTCATATTTTGATGATGAAACCACTTGATATGTGTTTATAATTTGAACTGCATGTTGAGTGATGCAGGTCTACTCGATCAAGATTAGACAGTTAACGCAGGAGGAATTGACGTTGCGCTGGAGGAGATCACGTCAGGATATTGGACGGCAGAAGGCTTCGGACGTCGGGCATCGGGCCAAGGAGAGCGGAATTATGCCAAGGATATCGGGATTTTAGAGGTCAACCACCGATTGGGCAACAAGCCGCAAGAGAGGACAATGCGCTGAAGAATCGGACGAAGCGCCAACCAATGACGTGCCGGGCAACGGAATGTCGATTCGCGTTGTAACAATTGTCTAGATCGAAGTAAAGTTTTAGTTTGTGTGTGTAGGAATAACTATGATAATGAGAAAGACATAAAGCAAAACAAAGTGCGGAGTCAAGCGCGAAGGATTCATTGGGAGTTCGAGAGTTCGACGGAAGTTCGAAGGTTCGTCGAGAATGCTGCCAGAACTAGCCGAGAATGAGTAGGGAGCTTGCCGAAGGGTTTTTTGGAAGCTCACCGAAAGGTTCGTGGGAAGTTTGCGGAGCTCGCCGGGAGAGATCGGAGCTTGCCAAAGAAGCTCAGTGGAACTCGCCAAGATCAAATCGTGAAGTTTAAGAGCTTGCCGGGAGTCCGCAGAATGGTTTCCGAGAGTTTATCGGAAGACCGCCGAAAGTTGGCCGGAAGCTCGCCGGAAGAAGTCTTGACTTATGGACTTTGTAATAGCTTATAAAATGTCTATAAATTCGTAGTTAGCATGTTAATTAGGGTTAGGATTAGGTATTAATCCTATAACCCAAGTAGGGGTCAATTAGGCCCGAGTTCGGACTAGTTTGGGCCAAGATTGAAGCCCAACTAGTGGGCTGAAAACACTGTAGGCGGTGGCACCGCCTAGTGCCCGAGAGCTGGGCGGTAGCACTACCTGGGCTGGGTGGTAGCACCGCCCAGCACTGTCAGGGTCAGAAACTGATAGGCAGTGGCACCGCCACTGACAAGCGGTGGCACCGCCAACATCGGGAACTCCAAGAGAATTCAAATTTTGGAGCCCAAATTTGAATCCTCTTGAGGCCTATAAATACCCCTCAAATCTCAGCTGAGATTACAACTTTTTGAGCAGCAATTGTTTAAGAGAAAGGCCTTAGAAAAGTCTTAGATAGTCTTGTTTTCAATTTGCTAGTGTTCACCTTCTTCTTTCTTGCTAAAAATCTGTAAGAGAGTGAACCGCTTGTAAAAGAGTTGTAAGATGGGTATTCACCCTTCCCTTTCAAGAGATTAGCTAGTGGAAGGTGGGAGCCTCATCGAAGAGGGGCCTCGCAAGTGGATGTAGGTCACTTGATTGAACCACTTCTAAAACGGCGTAATCTCTGGTTTGCATTTCATTACTGCTATTGACATTCCTGCAAACCTTCTTACTTTCTTTATTTCATCATTACCTTTGCTGCACAACTTTGCGAATACGCTTTCAAGTTGAGCACTTTCGATTCCGATTTTTATCATACGAAAGATTTGTTGAAATCAACGTTTTAATCTACTGCACTAATTCACCCCCCCCTCTTAGTGCCGCTCTGATCCTAACAATTGGTATCAGAGCCATGGTTTTCTACTTTGGTTTAACACCCAAATAGAAATGGCTCTTTATGGCTTTCAAGAGGGCTTATCGGTTGTTCGTCCACCGTTGTTTAACGGATCGGACTACACTTGTTGGAAAACTCGAATGAGAGTTTTCTTACTTTCTTTGGATTTGAATTTATGGCACATAGTCGAAAATGGATATGAAATGTCTTCTCTCCCAATAAACCATTGGAATGATTTGGAGAAGAAGATGTTTTCTTTAAACGTAAAGGCTATGAATGCCTTAGTTTGCGCTTTAGACAAAAATGAGTTCAATCGGATTTCTACGTGCGAAATGACTTTTGATATTTGACGAACACTTGAAATCACACACGAGGGAACTAGTAGAGTCAAAGACTCGAAAGTTAACATTTTAATGCATGATTTCGAGCTTTTTCAAATGAAGCCGAGCGAAACCATTGTTGACATGTACACCCGATTTATGGATGTCGTCAATGGTTTACAAACTCTTGGCAATTGTTTCTCGAATTTTGAACTTGTTAGTAAAGTTTTACGATCACTTTCTAAAGTTTGGGAATCAAAAGTTACGGCAATACAAGAAACAAAAGATTTAAATATTTTTTCACTTGAAGAACTTATCGGCTCATTGATGACATATGAAATGGTGCACAATGCACATGATGAACACAATGAATACTTGAACCACCTTCCAAAGAATAGGAAGGATTTGGAACTCCAGACAAATGAATACCACTTGAGTGATGACTCAAGTGATGAGGACAATGATGAACTTGAACTTCGAACACTAACTCTTAACAAATTCATTAAACAAAAATCTAAAATGAACAATAAACTTGAATGGAGGAAGAGGCCAAAGAAAAGGAAGGCACTCAAGGATGAATCAAGAACTTCCAAAGGTGAAACGGCGAATTGGGCTTTGACGGGCTTCGACTACAAGGTAAGTAACTCAACTCTCTTGAATTATTTTGAAATTACTTGAAGTTTTTCATGAGTGCTTAATTTAGATAGTAGGAATAGAAAATAAAAAATTATTTTTCAAAAATTATATCATGTTTCTCTTTTTAGCATCTTTGAAAAATTAAAAAATTGATAATGAAAAGTATATTGCTAAGGTTCTTGTATGTTATGTTTTGAAATGTTGAATGATATATGCAATATTAGGGATGATAATTATATGATATGTGATAATGCTTAGGATTAATCCATACATGTGTATCTTGATGATTTTATGACATACATGAGTTTTTTTTTTGATGTAAATGTTGATTTGAAACTCTCATTTTAGATTAACATGTTTTTAGACTAATCATTTTTTATGACATATTAAGATGACATAGTGCATGTACATCTATGTATGAATTTCTTGATAGCCTTTTGATGATAGATGTCATATCATGATGTGTTTGGTCTTAACGGCTTCATGACGGAACTTATGTTTCGATGATGATACATGTTTTCACAAAAGACTTGAATACACTCACATGAAATTAATTGTATGAAATGGAAATAAATTTTCTATCATATTGAAATTAATGAATTTATTTTACTAATTTTGTGAATCTCGAAATTGATTTTGATGACTTGATTATGAATTTCAAGTTAACGATTTGATTTAAATGAGTTTTATCTAAATCATAATCTTGATCCTACAAAATTGGAATCCCAAATAATGTCTTTTAGTATTCATGAATTGATACTCACAATATGAAAGTATTGTTATTCATGACTTGAATTTGATTAAAACATTGCATGCTTAAATTAATCATTCTCCTATGTTTCAAAAATTCTTTAAATGCCTTATGTGATGATTGAAAATTAATTTACTTTATGATAAATCTATGTATATCATTTTGAATCTCTTGAAAGTAATATTAAGATTTTGATGATTTGAACGATTTGAATTTGAATGAGTTTTATCCAAAATCGTGATCTTGATTCCATGATATTTATAAATTAAGATTTATTATGAATCAAGATTTTTTTCATTTATCGATCTCCCAAGATTTTCTTTTGATTATTTATGAGTAGGTTTTTCAAAAAGAAATTATGCATTTTGGTATTCACATATTCTAATATTTCATGATATGATTTTTATATTCCTTGTATTCATGAAATGTTTATCGCATCACCCAACTACTTTCTTCTTGATATTCCTTATGTGGTGATATAAAATTATGCATGAAATACTCTTGATATTATTTTGATACATACAAATGAAAAGTTATGATCATGAATGGTCGGATGATATTTGACAAGTTAATACCATCATGATTTGAAACATTTATGATTTGAAATTATGTACGCAATTACTTTTTATTGTGATGATATATGCATATAATGTGCATCATAAATTCTCTAAATAATGAATGCTTGGTATCATAATCAAAATATTGATAAATGCTGTGATTTATTACCAAAATGATGTATCATGTATGATATGCTAATAATGTTGATTGATTTATTCAATATCGTGCATGAATGAAATATAAGGTTTTTGAAATAGTGCATGTTTCAATTTGAAAATATAATGATGCACAAATGAGATTGATACTTACCTTTGTCATAATTGATGTAAAGGATCTTTCCTTCTTTTTGACAATGACAAAGGGGGAGAAATATTGCTCGCTCAAGATGCAAAATTTGAAAACTTGCACATTGCAAAAGAAGCAAAACTTGCAACTTGCACATTGCAATAGGAAGCAAGAATCGTGGGCTTACACAAGAAAGCTATCTTGTATTTGCTTTCGTAATTTTTTGATAGCTTGTATGTAGTAAAACTTGCATATCGTAAAAATTTTTTTTGGTAAGTCATATCGTAAAAATTGCTAGCTTATACTCTAAAGAGAAGCAATCAATAGCTATCTCAAGAAGACCAAACATGCTAAACTTACACATCTTTAATCATTAGATTGCATGATGATAAAACTTGATATTATGTTTTTCATGCAATGAGTTGAACCCATATAACAAATACTTGATTGTGGTACTTCTCCTTTTTGTTGATGACAAAGGGGGAGAAGTATGTTGATGACATGACATGTGATGCATAAGTTTTATGCATATGTTCATGATGATGTGTTGCAAGTATTCATGATGAATATTGCAATGACTTGAATTCTGCTTGAATTTAAGGTTATATCAATATGGCATATTGATAGGGGGAGTTTGTTTAAACTCCGGGAGTTAAGGTTAACTCCGTCATCAAGTGGTTGTCATCATCAAAAAGGGGGAGATTGTTGAATCTCGTATTTTGATGATGAAACCACTTGATATGTGTTTATAATTTGAACTGCATTTTGAGTGATGTAGGTCTACTCGATCAGGATTAGACAGTTAATGTAGAAGGAATTGACGTTGCGCTGGAGGAGATCACGTCAGGATATTGGACGGCAGAAGGCTTCGGACGTCGGGCATCGAGCCAAGGAGAGCGGAATTGCGCCAAGGATATCGGGATTGCGGAGGTCAACTGCTGATTGGGCAACAAGCCGCAAGAGAGGACGATGCGCTGAAGAATCGGACGAAGCACCAACCAATGACGTGCCGGGCAACGGAATGTCGATTCGCGTTGTAACAATTGTATAGATCGGAGTAGAGTTTTAGTTTGTGTGTGCAGGAATAACTATAATAATGAGAAAGACATAAAGCGAAACAAAGTGCGGAGTCAAGCGCGAAGGATTCATTGGGAGTTCGAGAGTTCGACGGAAGTCCGAAGGTTCGTCGGGAATGCTGTCGGAACTAGCCGAGAATGAGTAGGGAGCTTGCCGAAGGGTTTTTTGGAAGCTCACCGAAAGGTTCGTGGGAAGTTCGCGGAGCTCGCCGAGAGAGATCGGAGCTTGCCGAAGAAGCTCGTTGGAACTCGCCAAGATCAAATCGTGAAGTTTAAGAGCTTGCCGAGAGTCCGCAGGATGGTTTCCGAGAGTTTATCGGAAGACCGCCGAAAGTTCGCCGGAAGCTCGCCGGAAGAAGTCTTGACTTATGGACTTTGTAATAGCTTATAAAATGTCTATAAATTCGTAGTTAGCATGTTAATTAGGGTTAGGATTAGGTATTAATCCTATAACCCAAGTAGGGGCCAATTAGGCCCGAGTTCGGACTAGTTTGGGCCAAGATTAAAGCCCAACTAGTGGGCTGAAAACACTGTAGGCGGTGGCACCGCCTGGGCTGGGCGGTGGCACCACCCAGTGCCCGAGAGCTGGGTGGTAGCATCGCCCAGCACTGTCAGGGTCAGAAACTGACAGGCGGTGGCACCGCCAGCATCGCGAATTCCAAGAGAATTCAAATTTTGGAGCCCAAATTTGAATCCTCTTGAGGCCTATAAATACCCCTCAAATCTCAGCTGAGATTACAACTTTTTGAGCAGCAATTGTTTAAGAGAAAGGCCTTAGAAAAGTCTTAGATAGTCTTGTTTTCAATTTGCTAGTGTTCACCTCTTTCTTTCTTGCTGAAAATCTATAAGAGAGTGAACCGCTTGTAAAAGAGTTGTAAGAGGGGTATTCACCCTTCCCTTTCAAGAGATTAGCTAGTGGAAGGTGGGAGCCTCATCGAAGAGGGGCCTCGCAAGTGGATGTAGGTCACTTGACCAAACCACTTCTAAAACGGCGTAATCTCTGGTTTGCATTTAATTACTGCTATTTACATTACTGCAAACCTTCTTACTTGCTTTATTTCATTATTACTTTTGCTGCACAACTTTGCGAATACGCTTTCAAGTTAAGCACTTCCGATTCCGATTTTTATCGTACGAAATATTTGTTGAAATCAATGTTTTAATCCGCTGCACTAATTCACCCCCCCGTCTTAGTGCCGCTCCGATCTCAAAAAGGGCCAAAACTGGCTATTTTTGACTAAGCGAACTTGCGGCAGACATCGAGCGAAGAGAGAGGCAGCACGGTCCTTGCTATATGAAAGCTCCATCCAGCCGTGTGCCACCCGGGGGGTTCCAGGGTGCTGAGATGGCTGACGTTTTGCTTCGCTCATGACGGTCGCCGCAGCACACAAGAATAGCCCAAAAACAGGCCAAAACGGCCCAAAAACGAGCCAAAACATGCCATTTTTGGCTGAGCGAGCGAGCAGCAAGTGGCGGACAGTGTGCGAAGCGAGAGGCATCACCGTCCCTACTTTTAGAAAGCCCCATCCAGCCCTATGCCACCCGGGGGATTCCAGGTTGCTGAGATGGCTAACGTTTTGCTCCGCTCACGACGATCGCCGCAGCACACAAGAACAACCCAAAAATAGGCAAAACGGCCCAAAACGGGCCAAAATTGGCCAATTTTGGCTGAGCGAGCGATCGAGGAGCGTAGGATAGCAAGCAAAGTGAGAGGCAGCACCGTCCCTGCTATACAAAAGCCCCATCCTGCCCTGTGCCACCCGAGGGGTTCTAGGGTGCTGAAATGGCTGACATTTTTCTCCGCTCACGATGGTCACCACGGCACACAAGAACAGCCCAAAAACAGGCCAAAACGGCCCAAAAACTAGCCATTTTTGGCTCAACGAGCGAGTGACGAGCGGCGGACAGCGAGCGAAGTAAGAGGCAGCAACGTCCCAGCTATACGAAAGCCCCATCCAGCCCTGTGCCACCCGGGAGGTTCCAAGGTGCTGAGATGGCTAATGTTTTGCTCTGCTCACGATGGTCGCCGTGGCACGCAAGAACAACCCAAAAACAGGCCAAAACAGCCCAAAAACGGGCCAAAACTAGGCATTTTTGGCTGAGCGAACGAGGGGCGAGGGGCGGAGAGCAAGCGAAGCGAGAGGCAGCACCGTTCTTGCTATACGAAAGCCCCATCCAGCCCGTTGCCACCTGGGGGGTTCCATGGTGCTGAGATGGCTGACGTTTTGCTCCGCTCACGATTGTCGCCACGGCACGCAAGAACAGCCCAAAAACTGGCCAAAACTGGCTATTTTAGGCTGAGCGAGTGAGCGGCGAGCGACGGACAGCGAGCGAAGAGAGAGGCAACACCGTCCCTAATATACGTAAGCCCCATCTGGCCCTATGCCACCCGGGGGATTCCAAGGTGCTGAGATGGCTGACATTTTGCTCCGCTCACGACGGTCACCGCGACACGCAAGAACAGCCCAAAAACTAACTAAAACTGCCCGAAATCAGGCCAAAACAGGCCATTTTTGGCTGAGCGAGCGAGCGAGCGACGAGCAGCGGAAAATGAGCGAAGCGAGAGGCAGCACCATCCCTACTATACGAAAGCCCCATCCAGCCCTATGCCACCCGGGGGGTTCTAGGGTGCTGAGATGACTGACATTTTGCTCCGCTCACGACGGTCACCGCGGCACGCAAGAACAGCCCAAAAGCAGGCCAAAACTACCCAAAAACGGGCCAAAACTAGCCATTTTTGGCTAAGCGAATGAGCAGTTAGCGGCGGACAACGAGCGAAGTGAGAGGCAACACCGTACTGTTGTACGAAAGCCCCATCCAACCCTATGCCACCCTAGGGGTTCTAGGGTGCTGAGATAGCTGACATTTTGCTCCGCTAACAACGATCATCGTGGCACACAAGAACAGCCCAAAAACAGGCCAAAACAGCCCAAAAACGGGCCAAAACTAACCATCTTTGGCTGAGCGAATGAGGGGCGAGCGGTGGACAGCGAGCGAAGCTAGAGGTAGCACCATCCCTGCTATACGAAAGCTCCATTCACTCCTGTGCCACCCGGGGGGGGTTCCAGGGTGCTGAGATGGCTGACGTTTTGCTCCGCTCATGACGGTCACTACGGAACGCAAGAATAGCACAAAAACAGGCCAAAACTGCCCAAAAACGTGCCAAAATTGGCCATTTTTGGTTGAGCTAGCGAGCGGCGGAGAGCATACGAACCGAGAGGCAGCACCAACCCTGCTATACGAAAGCCCCATCTAGCCCAGTACAACCCGGGGGGTTCCAGGATGCTGAGATGGCTGACGTTTTGCTCCGCTCACGACTGTCGCCGTAACACACAAGAACAGCAAAAAAACAGGCCAAAACGTCCCAAAAACGGGCCACAATTGGCCATTTTTGGCTGAGCGAGTGAGCGGCGTGCGACGGACAGCGATCGAAGCGAGTGGCAGCACCTTCCCTGCTATTCAAAAGCCCCATCCAACCCTGTGCCACCCAAGGGGTTCCAGGGTGCTGAGATGGCTGATGTTTTGCTCTGCACACGATGGTCGCCGCGGCACGCAAGAACAACCCAAAAAGATGCCAAAAGAGCCCAAAAATAGACCAAACTTGGGCATTTTTTGGCTGAGCGAACGAGGGACGAGCGGCGGACAACGAGCGAAGCTAGAGCTGGCACCATCCTTGCTATACGAAAGCTCCATTCACCCTTGTGCCACCCGGGGGGGGGGGGTTCCAGGGTGCTGAGATGGCTGACGTTATGCTCCGATCACGATGGTCACGACACGTAAGAACAACCCAACAACAGGCCAAAACTGCCCAAAAACGTGCCAAAACTGGCCATTTTTGGCTAAGCGAGCGAGCGGCGGACAGCGAGCGAAGCGAGAGGCCGCACCGTCCCTGCTATATGAAAGCCCCATCCAGCCCAGTGCCACCCGAGGGGTTCCAGGGTGCTGAGATGGCTAACGTTTTGCTTCGCTCACGACGGTCGCCGTGACACGCAAGAACAGCCCAAAAACTAGCCAAAACTGCCCAAAAACGGGCCAAAACTGACCATTTTAGGCTGAGCGAGCGAGCAGCGAGCGGTGAGCGGCTGACAGCGTGCGAAGAGAGCGGCAGCATCATCCCTGCTATACGAAAGCCCCATCCAGCCCTGTATCACCCGGGGGGTTCGAGGGTGCTGAGATGGCTGACATTTTGCTCCGCTCACGACGGTCACCGTGACACGCAAGAACGACCCAAAAACAGGCCAAAACTGCCCAAAAATGGGCCAAAACTGGCCATTTTTGGCTAAGCGAGCGAGCAACGAGCGGTGGACAACGAGCGTAGCGAGAGGCAGCAATGTCCCTGCTATACGATAGCCCCATCAAGCCCTTTGCCACACGGGGTTCTGTTAGGATCCTTTTATTTTTCCTGTGCTTTCCTTTTATTTTCTGCGTATTTATTAAATCTGTTTAGTTTAGCTAAAGTCGGAACTCTATAAATAGAGATGTAACTGCTTCTTTTCGATCATCTATGAAAAATATTATTCTGTCTTTTGACAAACCCTAGGAGCCCGATCCCCTCGAAGCGATCAAGGAGGGCCGATCCCCTCGAAGCGATCAAGGAGGCCGATCCCCTCGAAGTGATCATCCCCTTTCTCTTTTCTTTTTTACGATAAGACTTCAGGGTATTATCATTTGGTATCAGAGCGGCGATCCTTGGCGTTTCCGCTGCAACGTAACAAAAAAAAATAAAAAAGGAAAGGAAGAGAGAAAGCAGAGAGAGAAGAAGAAGAAGCCGTAGCCGCGCACCCCTGCTTCCTCTACTTGCGGCCAGCCCACCGCCGCCCCTGCTCTCCGACAGGCCGCGCCCTCCCGTGCTGCCTCCTTTCCACCGTCGGTGCTACTTCCCAGCCGATCGACCAACGCCGCCGCTGTCCCCCAGCCGGCGACCTCTCCTCCTCGCTTTCCCGTCTCGCTCGAGCGAGAAGGATCCCTGGCGCTGTCTCCCTGCTAACGGACCACCCCTTCGTCGTTGAGACTCTCGGCGACACTACCCTAATTACTCTGCCACCGTGCCCCCCCGGGTCGCAGCAGCAGCCGCCAGTTGCCCCCTCGTCACGGCGACCGAAACAGGGCAACTCACCGCTGCTGCCCTTGTTTCAAGCTGCGACTCCACCAGCCGCGCCTCCTCCAGCACTCCTCTTTCCCTCGAGTGCCGTTGCCGCCCAGCCGACCCATCACCGCTGTGGGCCACCGTGAGACGACCACCGCTCACCTCCCAGCTGCCGCCACTCCTCCTTGCTCTGCATCTAACCGAAATAGAGCACACTTGCTCTGCCCTTGTTTCAGTCGTGCCACACCTTGCTCTGCATCTAACCGAAACAGAGCACACTTGAGCTGCCCTTGTTTTAGCCGCACCACAATCGCGTGGGTTCCCTTGCTGCTGCCGGCTGTTGCCACCGTCGCTGCTACTGCCCAGCTACTGTGCAGATGCCCTTGACTAGACATCAGAAATAAGAACTGGGGATTACCGACTTGCAATCGTATGCAATGGCTACCGATAACTCAGTGAAGGCACAAATGGAAGCGTTGGAAACCAGAATTGAAAATTGGCTACAAGAAACTCTTCATGATTTCAAAAAGAGCTTATTGGAGCACTTTAGCGGGTTTCAACAAGATGGAAACTCAAGTTCTACGCTAAACAAATTGATAGATACAGGAAAAGGGCCCTAGGATGGTGACACACACTTCACACGTATTAGGGTAGAATTTCCACGATGGGAAGATGGGGATCCGACCAATTGGATCTCTAGGGCGGAAAATTTTTTTTGTTTTCACAGAACTCCAGAAGAATCCAAGGTAGAAGTGGCCTCAATCCAACTCGATGGAGATGCAATCCAGCGGTATGATTGGTACGAAACTTGCCATGGAATTCCTTCGTGGGAGCAGTTTAATAGAGGACTTCTTGTTCGCTTTGGCCCATCCGAATATGAGAATGTTGATGGCCAACTCGCGAAAATTCGTCAGACTTCTACAGTGTTGGAATATCAGAGTAGATTTGAAAGATTGTCCAACCAAGCTAGAGATTGGTTAGAACGACAACTTCTGGGTACATTTATTGAAGGGCTTATTCCCGAGATCCGGTGTGAGGTTAAGGCTCATCAACCTCGTACTATGATGGCTGCAATTTCATTTGCACGCTTACATGAAGAAAAAATCAGTGTGGAATATCGTCAAAACAGAGGTGCCAATAAACAGGTGATTAGCAGGCAACCTACCTCATCTACTCCTAGTCGAAACTATAACACTAGCAAACTAACCCGAGAAGAACTCAAAGAAAGGTTAGCGAAGGGTTTGTGTTGGTATTGCGATGAAAAGTGGAGTAAGGAGCATCGATGCAAACAAGGAAGACTTTTGACGATTGACCCGATCGAGGAGGAATCAGAAGTAGAAGTATCAGATTTCGATCATGCATTGGCTGGCTACTCTAATCCACAAACTATGAAAATTGGGGGAACTCTGAAACACCAGTCTGTCACTGTTTTGATTGATACGGGTAGCACTAATAATTTTATGGATAGGAAAATTACAGCCCAATTAGCTTACCACATCGAATGTTGTGACAAATTTGAAGTCAAGGTCGCCGATGGATGGATTTTAACCTGTGACGGCAAGTGCTCAAAGATAAAACTAATTTTGCAAGATTAAGAATTATTTGTGGATTTCTTTTTATTACCCTTGGAAGACTATGAAGTGGTGCTCTGAATTGAATGGCTATCAACCCTAGGTGATGTCTCCTGAAATTTTTCTAAACTGATTATGAAATTCTTTATTAATGGAAGACAGGTGACTCTTAAAGGAAGACGTGGAGGTAAGGTTACAACTATCACTAGCCATCGGATGGAGCGGGTCCTTCGGAAGACACAAACCGGATTTTTGGTGCAATTGCATAACATTGAAAAGGAAATGATAGTGAACATTCCGACCGGAAATATTGAATCATTGCTAACTGAGTTTGCGGATATATTTGCAGAGCCACACGGACTTCCACCTCTTAGATGTCATGATCATCGAATCCCACTATTACCCGAGAAGGCACCAACCAATGTCCGACCGTATAGATATCCACATTTCCAAAAGGCAGAGATAGAGAGGATTGTTATAGAGATGCTCAAAACAGGAGTTATACGAGCTAGTGTTAGCCCATATTCTTCCCTAGTCTTACTAGTTAGAAAGAAGGATGGCTCATGGCGGATGTGTATCGACTATCGAGCACTTAACAACATTACAGTGAAAGATAAATATCCTATTCCAGTAGTGGATGAACTATTGGACGAATTAGAAGGAGCACAGGTCTTCACTAAATTGGACCTATGATCGGGCTATCATCAAATCAGAGTACATGAAAGGGATGTTCAGAAAACTGCCTTCAGGACACATAATGGCCATTATGAGTTTCTAGTAATGCCTTTTGGGTTAACCAATGCGCCCTCTACTTTCCAGAGTTTAATGAATAATATATTTCAGGCTCATCTCCGTAAGTTTGTTTTGGTTTTCTTTGATGATATTTTAATATACAGTCATTCCCTAGAAAATCATTTATTACATTTACGAACTGTCTTTAATATTCTTCGTGAGCATGGTCTTTTTGTCAAGAAATCCAAGTGCAGTTTTGGACAACCTGAGGTTGAGTACCTCGGCCATATCATATCTCAAAAGAGTGTTGCAGTTGATCCTTCAAAAATCCAAGTGATGACAGACTGGCAAATTCCAAAGTCAATCAAAGCTTTAAGGGGGTTCTTGGGACTAACCGGCTATTATCGAAAGTTTGTGAAGAATTATGGCAAAATTAGTGCCCCCTTGACGTCACTTCTAAAGAAAAATGCATTCAGATGGTCAAATAATCCTGAGATCCAAAACATCATTAAAAAATTAGAAGAAGCCCCAGGTTTTGTCTCAAATTATAGTTGGGATTCGGTGGACTTGCGCTATAAAGGCCGAATAGTGGTTGCCCCACATTCTTCTTGCCAAGCAATAATTCTGAAGGAGTTCCATTCATCACCAATTGCTGGTCACTCGGGATTTCTCCGCACTTATAAGCGAGTTCAACAACTTTTTTACTGGAAAGGTATGAAAAATTTTATCAAGAAATTTGTTACTGAATGTGATGTTTGCCAACGTCATAAAAGTGAGACAGTAGCCACCCCAGGCTTACTACAGCCCCTCCCTATTCCTGATGCTACTTGGACCGATATATCTATGGATTTCATTGACAATCTCCCATCATCTCAAGGAAAGAGTACTATACTTGTAGTCATGGATAGACTTACAAAGTATGCTCATTTCTGTGCTTTACGGCATCCTTATACTGCTGCAAGTGTTGCTCGTATTTTTGTGGAAAACATAGCTAAATTGCATGGGAGTCCCCGTTCCATTGTTAGTGACAGAGACAAGATTTTTACTAGCTCCTTCTGGACAGAACTTTTTCGTTTACAAGGTACTTAGCTGAATATGAGCACTGCTTAACATCCACAAACAGATGGGCAAACTTAAGTGGTAAGCAGGTGCCTAGAAAATTACCTCCGATGCTTTACTAGCGACAAGCCGAAGGAATGGGTCCAATGGCTTCCCTGGGCAGAGTGGTGGTATAATACCTCTTACCATTCTTCTATTAAAATGACTCCATTTGAAGCAGTTTATGGCCAACCCCCCACCTACAATTACAAAGTATGTACCGGGTTCTTCTAAAGTTGATCAAGTGGACAAGGAATTGATGGATAGAAATAAGATTATTCAGCTTTTAAAGGATAACCTCACAGCCGCACAAGCAAGAATGAAACAACAAGCTAATAAACACCGAAGTGAACGAGAATTTACTGTAGGTGATTGGGTTTTCCTTCGTCTTCAACCCTACAAGCAAACTTCCATAAAGGTCCGATCTTCCATGAAGCTATCTCCTCGAGTTTTTGGACCTTATGAGGTATTAGAACGCATTGGACCAGTGGCTTACCGCTTGGATATTCCTGTTAGCTCTAAACTACATCCAGTCTTTCATGTTGCATGCCTTAAAAGGAAATTGGGTGAAGATGCAATAGTGCAGTGCCACTTGCCAGACACAACCACAAGTCATACTTGATCGACGAGTTGTAATGTACCGCAGACATCCAGTAACTGAAGTGTTGGTGCAATAGGCCAACTTATCAAAGGAAGATGCCACTTGGGAGTCCTACAACATGCTAAAGGAGAAGTTTCTAGAATTTGATGCTGCTCAACCTTGAGGACAAGGCTGAATTGAAGGAGGGATTGTTAGGATCCTTTTATTTTTCCTGTGCTTTCCTTTTATTTTCTGCGTATTTATTAAATCTGTTTAGTTTAGCTAAAGTCGGAACTCTATAAATAAAGATGTAACTGCTTCTTTTTGATCATCTATGAAAAATATTATTCTGTCTTTTGACAAACCCTAGGAGGCCGATCCCCTCGAAGAGATCAAGGAGGGCCGATCCCCTCGAAGCGATCAAGGAGGCCGAGACCCTCGAAGTGATCATCCCCTTTCTCTTCTTCTTTTTTACGATAAGACTTCAAGGTCTTATCAAGTTCCAACGTGCTGAGAAGGCTAATGTTTTGCTCCGCTCACGACGGTCACCGCGGCACACAAGAACAGCCCAAAAACAGGCCAAAATAGCCCAAAAACATGCCAAAACTGACCATTTTTGGCTGAGCGAACGAGCGGTGAGCGGCGGACAGCGAGCGAAGCGAGAGGCAGCATCGTCACAGCTATACGAAAGCCCCATCCAGCCTTGTGCCACCCGAGGGGTTCCAGGGTGCTGAGATGGCTGATATTTTGCTCCGCTCACGACGGTCCCCACGGCACACAAGAACAGCCAAAAAACAGGCTAAAACAGCCCAAAAATGGGTCAAAACTGGCCATTTTTTGCTGAGCGAACGAGCGGCGAGCAGCGAACAACGTGTGAACCAAGAGGCAGCATCGTCCCTGCTATATGAAAGCCCCATCCATATCGGTGCAACCCGGGGGGATCCAGGGTGCTAAGATGGCTAAAGTTTTGCTCCGCTCATGACGGTCACCGCTGCACGCAAGAACAGCCCAAAAACAGGCCAAAACTGCACAAATATGGGCCAAAACAGGCCATTTTTGGCTTAGCGAGCGACCGACGAGCGGTGGACAACGAGCGAAGCGAGAGGCAGCATCGTCTCTGCTATACTAAAGCCCCATCCAGCCCTGTGCATCCCAGGGGGTTCTAGGGTGCTGAGATGGCTGATGTTTTGCTCCGCTCACGACGGTCGCCGCGGCACGCAAGAACAGCCCAAAAATTGGCCAAAACTGCCTAAAAATGAGCCAAAACTGGCCATTTTTGGCTGAGCGAGCGAGCGGCGAGCAGCAGACAGCAAGCGAAGCGAGAGGCAGCACTGTCCCTGCTATACGAAAGCCCCATCCAGCCCTGTGCCACCCGGGGGGTTCCTAGGTGCTGAGACAGCTGACTTTTTGCTCCGCTCAAGACGGTCACCGTGTCACGCGAGAATAGCCCAAAACTGCTAAAAAACAAGCCAAAATTGACCATTTTTGGCTGAGCGAGGGAGCGGTGAGCGACGGACTGCGAGCGAAGCGAGAGGCAACATCGTCCCTGCTATACGAAAGCCCAATCCAACCCAGTGCCACCCGGGGGTTCAAGGGTGTTGAGATGGTTGACGTTTTGCTCTACTCACGATGATCGTCGCGGAATGAAGAACAGCCCAAAAACAGGCAAAAACAACCCAGAAACGTGCCAAAACTAGCCATTTTTGGCTGAGCGAATGAACAGCGAGCGGCGGACAGCGAGCGAAGCGAGAGGCAGCACCATCCCTGTTATACGAAAGCCCCATCCAGCCCTATGCCACCCGGGGGGTTCCAAGGTGCAGAGATGGCTGAAGTTTTCCTCCGCTCACGACGGTCGCCGCGGCATGCAAGAAAAGCCCAAAACTAGCCAAAACTGTCCAAAAACGAGCAAAAATTGGCCTTTTTTGGCTGAGCGAGAAAGCGGCGAGCGGCAGACTACGAGCGAAGTGAGAGGCAGCACCGTCCCTGCTATACGAAAGCCCCATCCAACCCTGTGCTGCCCGGGGGGTTCCAGGGTGCTGAGATGGCTGACGTATTGCTCCGCTCACGATGGTCGACGTGGCGCGCAAGAACAGCCCAAAAATAGGCCCAAACAGCCCATAAAGGGGCCAAAACTGACCATTTTTGGATGCGCGAACTAGCGGCGAGCGGCGGAAAGCGAGCGAAGCGAGAGGCAGCACCGTCCCTGCTATACAAAAGCCCCATCAAGCCCTGTGCCACCCGAGGGGTTCCAGGGTGCTGAGATGGATGACGTTTTGCTCCGCTCACGACGATCGCCGCGACACGCAAGAACAGTACAAAAACAGGCCAAAACAGCCCAAAAACGAGCCGAAACTAGCCATTTTTGGCTGAGCGAACGAGTGGCGAACAGTGAGCGAAGTGAGGGGCAGCACCGTCCCTGCTATATTAAAGCCCCATCTAGCCCTGTGCCACCCGGGGGGTTCTAGGGTGCTGAGATGGCTAACGTTTTGCATCGCTTACGACGGTCGCCGCAGCACGTAAGAACAGCCCAAAAACAGGCCAAAACGAGCCAAACTTGCCATTTTTGGCCGAGCGAGCGAGCAGCGAGCGGCGGACAGTGAGCGAAGCGAGAGGTAGCACCATCCCTGCTATACGAAAGCCCCATCCAGCCATGTGCCACCCAGGGGGTTCCAGGGTGCTGAGATGGCTGACGTTTTGCTCCGCTCACGACGGTCGCTGCAGCACACAAGAACAGCCCAAAAACAGACGAAAACGGCCCAAAAACGAGCCAAAACTGGCCATTTTTGGCTCAGCGAGCATGCGGCGAGCGGCGAACAGCGAGCGAAGCGAGAGGCAGCACCGTCCCTTCAATATGAAAGCCCCATCCAGTCCTATGCCACCGGGTGGTTCCAGGGTGCTGAGATGGGTGACGTTTTGCTCCACACACGACGGTCACCACGGCACGCATGAATAGCCCAAAAAACAGGCCAAAACGGCCCCAAAAGGGCCAAAACTGGCCATTTTTGGCTCAGCGAGCGGCGGACAACAAGCGAAGCGAGAGGCAGCACCGTCCCTGCTATACGAAACCCCCATCCAGCCCTATGCCACCTGGGGGGGTCCACGGTGTTGAGATGGCTGAAGTTCTGCTCCGCTCACGACGGTCGTCTCGGCACGCAAGAACAACCCAAAAATAGGTGAAAACAGCCCGAAAACGGGCCAAAACTGGCCATTTTTGGCTGAGCGAACGAGGGGCGAGCGGCGTACAGCGATCGAAGCTAGAGTCTGCATCGTCCCTGCTATACGTAAGCCCCATCCACCCATGTGCCACCCGGGGGGGGGCGGGGGTTCCAGAGTGCTGAGATGGCAGACGTTTTGCTCCGCTCATGACGGTCACCGCGTCACGTAAGAACAGCCCATAAACATGCCAAAACTGCCCAAAAACGAGCCAAAATTGGCCATTTTTGGTTGGGCGAGCGAGTGATAAGCGGCCGACAGCGAGCGAAGCGAGAGGCAGCACCATCCCTACTATACGAAAGCCCCATCCAGCCCTATGCCTACCGGGGGTTTCCAGGGTGCTAAGATGGCTGACGTTTTGCTCCGCTCACGACGGTCACCGCGGCACGCAAGAACTACCCAAAATTGACGAAAATTGCCCAAAAACGGGCCAAAACTGGCCATTTTTGGCTAAGCGAGCGAGCGGCGGATAGCGAGCGAAGCGAGAGGCAGCACCGTCCCTGCTATACGAAAGCCCCATCCAGCCCTATGCCACCCAGGGAGTTCTAGGGTGCTGAGATGGCTGAAGTTTTGCGCCGCTCACGACGGTCACCGCGACATGCAAGAACAGCCCAAAATCTGGCCAAAACTGCCCAAAAAGGGGCCAAAATTGGACATTTTTGGCTGAGTGAGCGAGCGAAGCGAGAGGCAGCACCATCCCTGCTATACGAAACCCCATCAAGCCCTATGCCACCCGGGGGGTTCCAAGGAGCTGAGATGGCTGACGTTTTGCTCCACTCACGACGGTCGCCGCGACACGCAAGAATAGCCCAAAAGCAGGCCAAAACAGCCCAAAAACGGGCCAAAACTGGCCATTTTTGGCTGAGCGAGCGAGCGGCGAGCGGCGGACAGTGAGCGAAGCAAGAGGCAGCACTGTCCCTGCTATACGAAAGCCCCATCCAGCCCTATGCCACCTGGGGGGTTCCAGGGTGCTGAGATGGCAGAAGTTTTGCTCTACACACGACAGTCGCCGCGGCACGCAAGAACAACCCAAAAGCAGGCCAAAACAGCCCAAAAAGGGGCCAAAACTTGCCATTTTTTGCTGAGCGAACGAGCGGCGGACAGTGAGCGAAACGAGAGGTAGCACCGTCCCTACTATATGAAAGCCCCATACAGCCCTATGCCACCAGGGGCAGGGGGGTTCCAGGGTACGGAGATGGCTGACGTTTTTCTCCGCTCACAACGGTTACCGCGGCATGCAAGAGCAGCCCAAAACTGGCTAATACTGCCCAAAAATGAGCCAAAACTGGCCATTTTTGGCTGAGCGAGCGAGCGGCGAGCGGCGGATAGCGAGCGAAGCGAGAGGTAGCATCGTACTTGCTATACGAAAGCCCCATCCAGCCCTGTGCCACCCGGGGGGTTCCAGGGTGTTGAGATGGCTAACGTTTTGCTCTGCTCATGACGGTCGTCGAGACACGCAAGAACAGCCCAAAAACTGGCCAAAACTGCCCAAAAATGGGCCAAAACTGCCATTTTTGGCTGAGCAAGCGAGCGACGAGCGACGGACAGCGAGCGAAGTGAGAGGCAGCAACATCCCTGCTATACGAAAGTCCCATCCAGCCCTGTGCCACTCGGGGGATTTCAGGGTGCTGAGATGGCTAACGTTTTGCCCCGCTCTCGACGGTCGCCGCAGCAGGCAAGAGCAGCCGAAAACTAGGCCAAAACATCCAAAAAACGGGCCAAAACTGGCCATTTTTGGCTGAGCGAGTGGGCGGCGAGCGGGGACAACGAGCGAAGTTAGAGGCAGCACCGTCCCTGCTATACCAAAGTCCCATCCAGCCCTGTGCCACCCGGGACCCAGGGGGTTCCAGAGTGCTGAGATGGCTAACGTTTTGCTACGCTCACGACGGTCGCCACAGTATGCCAGAACAGCCCAAAAACTGGCCAAAACTACCCAAAAACATGCCAAAACTGGCCATTTTTGGCTGAGCGAGCGAGCGGCGAGCGACGGACAGCGAGTGAAGCGAGAGGCAGCACTGTCCCTGCTATACGAAAGCGCCATCTAGCCCTATGCCACCCGGGGGGTTCCAGGGTGCTGAGATGGCTGAAGTTTTTTTCTACTCACGACGGTCGCCGCGACACGCAAGAACAACCCAAAAGCAGGCCAAAACAGCCCAAAAACGAGCCAAAACTTACCATTTTTTGCTGAGTGAACGAGCGGCGAGCGGCGGACAGTGAGCGAAACGACAAGTAGCACCGTCCCTACTATACGAAAGCCCCATATAGCCCTATGCCACCAGGGGCAGGGGGGTTCCAGGGTACGGAGATGGCTGACGTTTTTCTCCGCTCACAACGGTCACCGCGGCATGCAAGAGCAGCCCAAAACTGGCTAATACTGCCCAAAAATGAGCCAAAACTGGCCATTTTTGGCTGAGCGAGCGAGCGGCGAGCGGCGGATAGCGAGCGAAGCGAAAGGTAGCACCGTCCTTGCTATACGAAAGCCCCATCCAGCCCTGTGCCACCCGAAAGGTTCTAGGGTGTTGAGATGGCTAACGTTTTGCTCCGCTCACGACGGTCGTCGAGACACGCAAGAACAGCCCAAAAACTGGCCAAAACTGCCCAAAAACGGGCCAAAACTATCATTTTTGGCTGAGCAAGCGAGCGGCGAGCGACGAACAGCGAGCGAAGTGAGAGGAAGCAACGTCCCTGCTATACGAAAGTCCCATCCAGCCCTGTGCCACTCGGGGGGTTTCAGGGTGCTGAGATGGCTAACGTTTTGCCCCGCTCTCGACGGTCGCCGCGGCGGGTAAGAGCAGCCGAAAAATAGGCCAAAACATCCAAAAAACGGGCCAAAACTGGCCATTTTTGGCTGAGCGAGTGGGCGGCGAGCGGGGACAACGAGCGAAGTGAGAGGCAGCACCGTCCCTGCTATACCAAAGTCCCATCCAGCCCTGTGCCACCCGGGACCCAGGGGGTTCCAGGGTGTTGAGATGGCTAACGTTTTGCTACGCTCACGACGGTCGCCGCAGTATGCAAGAACAGCCCAAAAACTAGCCAAAACTACCTAAAAACTTGCCAAAACTGGCCATTTTTGGCTGAGCGAGCGAGCGGCGAGTGACGGATAGCGAGCGAAGCGAGAGGCAGCACCGTCCCTGCTATACGAAAGTCCCATCCAGCCCTGTGCCACCCTGGGGGTTCCAGGGTGCTGCGATGGCTGACGTTTTGCTCCACTCACGATTGTCGCCGCGACACGCAATAACAGCCCAGAAACTGGTCAAAACTGCCCAAAAACGAGCCAAAACTAGCCATTTTTAGCTGAGCGAGCGAGCGGTGAGCAGCGGACAGCAATCGAAGCGAGAGGTAGCACCATCCCTGCAATACGAATGCCCCATCCAGCCCTGTGCCACCTAGGATTGTCCAGGGTGCTGAGATGGATGATGTTTTGCTCCGCTCACGAAGGTCGCCGTGGCACGCAAGAACAACCAAAAAACAGGCCCAAACTGCCCATAAACGGGCCAAAACTAGCCATTTTTGGCTGAGCGAAGGAGCGGCAGACAGCGAGCGAAGCGAGAAGCAGCACCGTCCCTGCTATACGAAAGCCCCATCCAGCCCTATGCTACCCGGGGGATTCTAAGGTACTGAGATGGCTGACGTTTTGCTCCGCTCATGACGGTCGTCGCGACATGCAAGAACAGCCCAAAAACTGGCCAAAATGCCAAAAACGTGCCAAAACTGGCCATTTTAGGCTGAGCGAGCGAGCGGCGTGTGGAGGAGTGCGAGCGAAGCGAGAGGCAGCACCGTCCCTACTATACGAAAGCCCCATCCAGCCCTGTGCCACCCGGGGGGTTCTAGGGTGCCAAGATGGCTGACGTTTTACTCCGCTCACGACGGTCGCCGCGGCACGCAAGAACAGCCCAAAATCTAGCCAAAACTGCCCAAAAATGGGCCAAAACTGGCCATTTTTGGCTTAGCGAATGAGCGGCGAGCGGCGGACAGTGAGCGAAGTGAGAGGCAGCACCGTCCCTGCTATACGAAAGCCCCATCCAGCCCTGTGCCACCCGAGGGGTTCCAGGCTGCTGAGATGGCTGACGATTTGCTCCGCTCACAACGGCAATGCGGCACGCAATAATAGCCCAAAAACTGGCCAAAACTGCCTAAAAAGGGCCAAAACTGACCATTTTTGGCTGTGCGACGAGCGGCAGACAGCGAGCGAAGCAAGTGGCAGCACCGTCCCACCTATACGAAAGCCCCATCTAGCCCTGTGCCACCCGGGGGATTCCAGGGCACTGAGATGTCTGACCTTTTGCTCCGCTCATGACGGTCGCCGCGGCACATAAGAACAACCCAAAAACTGGCCAAAAGTGTCCAAAAACGGGCCAAAACTGGCCATTTTTGGCTGAGCAAGCGAGCGGCGAGCGGCAGACAGTGAGCGAAGTGAGAGGCAGCACCGTCCCTGCTATACGAAAGCCCCATCCAACCCTGTGCCACCCGAGGGGTTCCAGGGTGCTGATTTGGCTGACGTTTTGCTTTGCTAACGATGGTTGCCGCGACATGCAAGAACAGCCCAAAAAACTAGCCAAAACAGCCCAAAAATGGGCCAAAACTGGCCATTTTAGGCTGCGCGAGCGAGCAGCGAGCGGCGGACAGTGAGCGAAGCGAGAGGCCGCACTATCCTTGCTATAAGAAAGCCCCATCCAGCCCTATGCCACCCGGGGGGTTCCTGTTAGGATCAAGAGCACTAAGAGGGGGGGGGGGGGGTGAATTAGTGCAGCGGAAATCTTACAGCGATTAAAACCGAAAGGTGCGTTCGTTCGATAAAATCTATTATGATGCAAAAGCCGATTCACAGTTTGTATCTAAGTGCAGTTTACGCAATTTGCGTCTAAATGCAGTTTTGTGTCTAAATGCAGTTTGCGTCTAAATGCAGATTGCGTCTAAGTGTAGTTTGCATCTAAGCGCAGATTGCGTCTAAGCGCAGTTTGCGTCTAAACACAGTTTGCGTCTATACACAGTTTGCGTCTAAGCGTAGTTTGCGTCTAAACACAGTTTGCGTCTAAACAAGTTTGCGTTTGAGCGCAGTTTGCGTCTAAACACTGTTTGCGTCTAAGCGCAGTTTACGTCTAAACGCAGTTTGCGTCCAAACACAGTTTACGTCTAAGCACAGTTTACATCTAAACGCAGTTTACGTCTAAGCGCAGATGACAGTTCGCAGTTATGAATGGAATCAAAACGTAAACGTAAACTGCAAAGAAACTCGTTCGTAAAAGCGTAGAAGACAGTTTGCAGTTATAAATGGAATCAAGACGTAAACGTAAACTGCACAGAAACTCTTTCGTAAAAGCGCAAAAGACAGTTTGCAGTTATAAACAGACTCAAGACGTAAATGTAAGCTACGATGTAAAGATCGTACGAAAACACCGTTTTACGTCTGAATGCAGATTCGGAAAGATTAGAACTTAGAAACTTGTTCGTAAAAGCGCAGAGTGCAGTAACTATGTAGGAGGTTTGCAGTAATGATAAAATGCTCAAAATAAAAGCAAACCAGAGATTTAGAGTGGTTCGGTCAGTCTTGACCTACTCCACTTTTGGCTTCCTCCACCGATGAGGTCACCGACGTCAACTAGAGGCCTTCCTTCAATAGGCGAAGGCCAACTGCCCTTTTACAGTTTCTCTCCTTTTGACGGGCTCAGGAGACAACCCTTACAGATCCTTTCTCTCCTCTCTTTACAACTCAAGACTTGAAGAACAGAAAGAGGAGAACTTTTCGACTTTACACAAATTTGAGCTCTTAGAATCACAGAAAAGATCAAGAATTCGGTGTGGATCTGTTGCTCTTTCTGTGCTGAATGGGTGGGGTATTTATAGGCCCCAACCCAGTTCAAATTTGGAGCTCAAAATGATCAAATCCCGGAATTCCGGGATCAGGCGGTTGCACCTCCTGACTGGAGAGGTTGCACCGCCTGGCAGAGCTCGGAGACTGAGCCCAGGCGGTTGCACCTCTTTGTCAGGGGCGGTTGCACCGCCTCGAAGTTCCGCTCGAGATCGAGCCCAGGCGGTGCCACCTCCCGACCGAGGCTGTTGCACCTCTGCTGAGCTCGAAGACCGAGCTCAGGCGGTGCTACCTCTCTATCAAGGAGGTTGCACTGCCCAGTCTAGCTCGAAGACTGAGCTCAGGCGGTTGCACCTCCTGGCTGGGGCGGTTGCACCGCCCAGTCTTGCTGGGAGACTTAGCCCAGGCGGTTGCACCTCCTGGCTGGGGCGGTTGCACCGCCCAGTCTCGCTGGGAGACTTAGCCTGGGCGGTGCTACCTCCAACCTTGGCGGTGCCACCTCTTTTACTATTTCAGCTCACTTGGTTTGGCTCCAAACTTGGCCCAAACCAGTCCGAACTTGAGCCTAATTGGCCCCTACTTGGGTTATAGGATTAACACCTAATCCTAACCCTAATTAACGTGCTAACTATGAATTTAAAGACATTTTCTAAGCTATTACAAAGTCATAAGTCAAGACTTCTTTCCGGGCGAAGCCGGCAAACTTCGGCGGTCTTAGATGATGAACTCTGGAAACCATTCTCATGGACTCGGCAAGCTCCTAGACTTCACGATTTGATCTTAGTGAGTTCCAATGAGCTTCTTGGCAAGCTCGATCCTTCTCGGCGAAGCTCACGGTAGCATTCCGGATTTAACCTTCGGACTTCCGTCGAACTCTCGAACTTCGCAACAAATCTTAAGGCTTTGACTCGACACTTTGTTTCGCTTTTATGTCTTCATCGTTATCATAGTTAATCCTGCACAATTAAAACAAAACTTCGATCGAGACAATTAATCCTAAGCAATTTAACCAAGTTGTCCGGCATGTCATTGGTCCCTCGACGCCGTCCGATTCTTGACAGATCGTCTCTCTCTGCAGCCTATTTGCCCAATCGGCCCGATTGACTCAAGAAACTCCGATATCCTTGGCACAATACCCGCTCTTCTTGGCCCGATGCCCTAGTCCACGGTTCGAAGCCTTCTGTCGATACGCCGATCGATCCACCGACCCCGACGTCCAATCTTTCGACATGTTCTTCTAAGACAACATGATTTTCCTGCTTTAATTGTCTCATCCTGATCGAAGCACCCTGCGTCACTCAAAACGTAGATTAAATCATAAACATATATCAAGTAGTTTCATCATCAAAATACGAGATTCAACAATCTCCCCCTTTTTTATGATGACAACTACTTGATGACGGAGTTAAACTTAACTCCCGGAGTTTAAACAAACTCCCCCTATCAATATGCCATATTGATAGAAACTCTTAGATTCAAAAATCTAAGCAACATGTCATCATAAACGGAGTTAACCTTAACACCCAGAGTTTAAACAAACTCCCCCTATCAATATGCCATATTGATAGAACCTTGAATTCAAGTCATTGCAATATTCATCATGAATACTTGCAACACATCAACATGAACATATGCATAAACTTATGCATCACATGTCATGTCATCAACATACTTCTCCCGCTTTATCATCAACAAAATTGAGAAGTACCACAATCAAGTGTGTGTGATATTGGTTCAACTCATTGCATGAAAATCATAATATCAAGTTTTATCATCATGCAAGTTTGCTAATATCAAATATCAACATGAAAAATTACGATGTAAGCTTTTGATATCATAACGCAAACATTTCAAGTGTTTATCAATTGTAGCATTTCATCACATGGTAAGATATCAACGCGTAAAATTATGATACAAGTTCTTGATATCTTAACGCATGATGCAAACATGGCATAATGCAAGTTTGGCAATCATAGCATCAATTCATATATCTCTTAATGATGCAAGCATTGCAAATATGGCAATCATATCAATTCATATATCTCTTGATGATGCAAGCATAGCATCAGTGTTCATAGCATCAATTCATATATTTCTCCCCCTTTGTCATCAACAAAACGGAGAACGATATAAGCAAATTTTAAGCATAAGTGCTTGTTGTTATGTATGTGAAATAAATCCTTGCAAGTAAAAACACTTTCATCCATATTCATCAAATCCATTTCTCAAAAATTATTTTTCACATGATGTGTGTATGAGAGATGTATTTGCTAGTTAATTACATATGTCAAAAATCAATGATATGAACTAAACTTGATATGACATATGCTTGTTAAGTTTGGAAGAGAGTGAACTTGATATGTTGATTCAAGAGAATCCGAAAATGAAATTTGACTCTTTCTTCCATTCGGACAAGGTTTTGCTATAGAAATTCAATTACAATCATGAAGGTAAAGCATACTTGTTACCATGGAAGTTTTGTATTCAAGCACATAATTTTCAACATGTAATTGTGTAAAATCATTATGCCAATCAAGTGATTCAATCATTCAATCAAGAAGGTTCGAAAAATAATTTTAACACGTTCAATCATTAGGACGTATTTTTGCCATAGTTTTTCAAATACAATTATAAAGATAAGACATGCTCATCATCATGGTAGTATGATAGCAAGTTTACCATATACAAGCTAGCAAAAAATTTCTAAATTTTAAGGCCTGCAAGCTAGCAATTTTGAGATGTTCAAGAAAGCAACTCTTGCTTCTTGAAATATAAGTTTTGCTAGATGTGCAAGTTAACTTTTTGCTTCTTGAGATAGGCAAGATAGCATTCCTTGGTGATGTTCAATATAGCTAAGTTCTACATCATGTAAGCTAGTGAATTTTATAACATTTTAGAACATGCATAATCACCAAAGCATCATAAATTTTAATGATGTACAAAATTACAAATTTTGCATGATTGCATTTGTGTGTCTTGAGATTTGCAAGATAGCACTTCTTAGTGATGTTCAAGATAGCAATTTCTTCTCTTTTGAGAAGTGCAATTTTTGCTTTCTTCTTGAATTGTGCAAGCTAGCTATCTCCCCTTTTGTCATTGTCAAAAAGAAGGGAAAAACCCTTTACATCAATTTTTAAATCATGACAAAGGTTAGTATCAATCTTATTTGTGCATCATTATATTTTCAAATTAAAACAAGCACATTTTCAAAACAAATAAACTCATTATTATATGCATGATTCCAAATCATCATTCATATTATTTCAATCATTGTTTCAATCACCACTTATAGCTTATCATGCACAATATATAAAATCATTTATTTTAAAAATATTTATCACTATTTTAATGTATGATAATGAAGTATTCATGATACCGAACATTGAATCAGTATTTATCACTTCATTTTAATCATGATTCCAAACATTTATCATTTAAAGCATTCATGATACACATAAAAAAAACATGTGTATCATTCCAAATCATAAATATTTTAAATCATCATGATATTAATTTGTCACATTGCATCCTACCATGCATGATCGAAACTTCTCATTTGCATACATCAAAATAAATTCATGAATATCTCATGCATTCATATCATCACTTGAGGAGTATTGAAAAAGAATAATTGGGTGATGAGATAAATATTTCATGAGTACAAAGAATTGCATAAAAATCATATCATGAATACAAGGAATACAAGTCACAATCATTCAAGAGAAAATTCATTATTCATTTTCAATTCAATTCAATTTGATAAATCAAGATCATGATTTTGATAAAACTTATTTCAATTTTAAATTATCAAAATCATTTTTATGGCTCACAAAATTTATAAATAGATTCATGATTTCATCGAGAAATAACAATGGAAATTAACATGATACACATTATTACTTCTCAACCACATATAGCATGATTTCATAAGGTATTTTTAATCAAAATCATTTTGTTTATCATAAACATGCAATTTTCATGATTATTTTCAAAATTACTAGAATGATAAGCATGATTCCTAATTGTTTGTATTTTCATTATAAGATTATTAAACATGCAATTTTTAAGAAAATTAAAAAAAATGCTTTATGAAAAGCATCATGTAATTTCAAAGTAAATTAAAGGCATTTTGATTACCTCGGTCGAAAAGGCGTAAAGGCGTGTTTGCCACCCGCCTTTGTTGATTTTCTCCTCGCCTTCTGGAGGAGCCTCGATTCATCCCAATTTTTGTTCTTCTTCTTGCGTTCAAAGCAGCAAGTAGTTCCATTCTTTTTGCTTTTTTAATTTTCGTTTCATTTGTAGTTTAAGTTCACCATCACTTGAGCTTATGCTCGAAGTGGTCTTCAAATGTTCTATGTCCCAAATCCTTCCTATTCTTTGGAAGGTTGTTTTGTTCATCATTGTCCTCATCACTTGAGTCATCGCTCAAGTGGCATTCATTTGTCCAGAGTTCCAAATCCTTCCTGTTCTTTGGAAGGTGATTGTGTTCAACATGTTCATCATGTGCATTGTGCACCATTTCATATGTCATCAATGAACCAATTAGTTCTTCAAGTGGAAATTAGTTCAAGTTTTTCGATTCTTGAATAGCAATTACTTTTGAATCCCAAGTTTTAGAAAGTGAGCAAAACTTTGTTAACGAAGTTCAAAATTCAAAAAAAAGCTTTTACCAAACGATTTTAAACCATTGGCGACATCCGTAAAGCGGGTGTACATGTCAACAACGGTTTAAGCTTGGTTTCATATGAAAAAAAGCTCGAAATCATGCAGTAAAATATTAACTTTCGAGTCTTTGACTCTACTAGTTCCCTCGTGCGTGATTTCAAGAGTGCGCCAGATATCGAAAGCCGTTTTGCACAAAGAAACCCGATTGAACTCATTTTTGTCCAAAGCGCAAAATAAGGCATTCATAGCCTTTGCGTTTAAAGAAAAATACTTCTTCTCTAAATCCGACCATTCGTTCATCGGTTTAGAGGGAAGTTGAAAACCATTTTCAACGATATTCCATAAATCCAGATTTAGAGAAATCAAGAAAACTCTCATTCGAGTTTTCCAATAAGTGTAGTCCAATCCGTTAAAGAACGGTGGACGAAAGACCGAAAAGCCCTCTTGAAGAGCCATTTCTCTCGGGTGTAAATCCAAAATGAGAAATACCCCGCTCTGATACCAATTGTTAGGATCAAGAGCACTAAGAGGGGTGAATTAGTGCAGCGGAAATCTTACAGCGATTAAAACCGAAAGGTGCGTTCGTTCGATAAAATCTATTATGATGCAAAAGCTGATTCACAGTTTGTATCTAAGTGCAGTTTACGCAGTTTGCGTCTAAATGCAGTTTTGTGTCTAAATGCAGTTTGCGTCTAAATGCAGATTGCGTCTAAGCACAGTTTGCATCTAAGCGCAGTTTGCGTCTAAGCGCAGATTGCGTCTAAACACAGTTTGCGTCTAAACACAGTTTGCATCTAAGCGCAGTTTGCGTCTAAACACAGTTTGCGTCTCAACACAGTTTGCGTCTGAGCGCAGTTTGCGTCTAAACACAGTTTGCGTCTAAGCGCAGTTTACGTCTAAACGCAGTTTGTGTCCAAACACAGTTTACGTCTAAGCACAGTTTACATCTAAATGCAGTTTACGTCTAAGCACAGATGACAGTTCGCAGTTATGAATGGAATCAAAACGTAAACGTAAACTGCAAAGAAACTCGTTCGTAAAAGCGCAGAAGACAGTTTGCAGTTATAAATGGAATCAAGACGTAAACGTAAACTGCACAGAAACTCGTTCGTAAAAGCGCAAAAGACAGTTTGCAGTTATAAACAGACTCAAGACGTAAATGTAAGCTGCGATGTAAAGATCGTACGAAAACACCGTTTTACGTCTGAATGCAGATTCGGAAAGATTAGAACTTAGAAACTTGTTCGTAAAAGCGTAGAGAGCAGTAGCTATGTAGGAGGTTTGCAGTAATGATAAAATGCTCAAAATAAAAGCAAACCAGAGATTTAGAGTGGTTCGGTCAGTCTTGACCTACACCACTTTTGGCTTCCTCCACCGATGAGGTCACCGACGTCAACTAGAGGCCTTCCTTAAATAGGCGAAGGCCAACTGCCCTTTTACAGTTTCTCTCCTTTTGACGGGCTCAGGAGACAACCCTTACAGATCCTTTCTCTCCTCTCTTTACAACTCAAGACTTGAAGAACAGAAAGAGGAGAACTTTTGGACTTTACACAAATTTGAGCTCTTAGAATCACAGAAAAGATCAAGAATTCGGTTTGGATCTGTTGCTCTTTCTGTGCTGAATGGGTGGGGTATTTATAGGCCCCAACCCAATTCAAATTTGGAGCTCAAAACGATCAAATCCCGGAATTCGGGATGGGGTGGTTGCACCCTCATTTGGAGAGGTTACACCGCTGGCGAGCTTCGGAGATCGAGCCCAAAGGCGGTTGCACACCTCTCGGCGAGGGCGGTTGCACCGCCGAGTGCAGCTCAGAGGCTGAGCCCCAGGCGGTGCCACCTCGCCCGAGGCGGTTGCACCTCTGCCTGAGCTCAAAGACCGAAGCTCGAGGCGGTGCTACGTCTGTGTCGGGGAGGTTGTACCCTTGAGTCTAGCTTCGAAAGAGCTAAGGCGGTTGCACCTCCTCTGGGGCGGGTTGCACCGCCAGTCTCATTGGGAGACTTAGCCCGGCGGTTGCACCTCCTGGCTGGGGCAGTTGCACCGCCTAGTCTCATGAGGGGAGACTTAGCCCTGGCGGTGCTACCTCCAACCCCGGCGGTGCCACCTCTTTTACTATTTCAGCTCACTTGGTTTGGCTCCAAACTTGGCCCAAACTAGTCAGAACTTGAGCCTAATTGGCCCCTACTTGGGTTATAGGATTAACACCTAATCCTAACCTAATTAACGTGCTAACTATGAATTTAAAGACATTTTTTTAAGCTATTACAAAGTCCATAAGTCAAGACTTCTTCCGGCGAAGCTTCCGGCAAACTTCCCGGTCTTAGATGAACTCTGGAAACCATTCTGCGGACTCCCGGCAAGCTCCTAGACTTCACGATTTGATCTTAGCGAGTTCCAATGAGCTTCTTCGCAGCAAAGCTCTGATCTTTCTCGGTGAGCTCTGGTAGCATTCCCGACGAACCGCCGGACTTCCGTCGAACTCTCGAACTTCGCAACAAATCCTTGGCGCTTGACTCCAACACTTTGTTTTCGCTTTATGTCTTCATCGTTATCATAGTTAATCCTGCACAATTAAAACAAAACTTCGATCGAGACAATTAATCCTAAGCAATTTAACCAAGTTGTCCGGCATGTCATTGGTCCCTCGTTCGAGATTCTTGGCGCATCGTCCTCTCCGACTGACCTATTGCCCAATCGGCCGGTTGACTCCATAACTCCGATATCCTTGGCACAATACCGGCTCTTCTTGGCCCGATGCCCGAGTCCATGGCTCGAAGCCTTGATCGATCGTCGGCCGATCCGCCGCCGGCGTCAATCTTCGACATGTTCGCCGTCACAACATGATTTTCCTGCTTTAATTGTCTCATCCTGATCGAAGCACCCTGCGTCACTCAAAACGTAGATTAAATCATAAACATATATCAAGTAGTTTCATCATCAAAATACGAGATTCAACTGTTCCAAGGTGCTAAGATGGCTAACGTTTTGCTCCGCTCACGACGGTCGCCGTGGCACGCAAGAACAGCCCAAAAACGGGCCAAAATTGGCCATTTTTGGCTTCGCGAGTGGGCGGCGAGCGGCGGACAACGAGCGAAGCGAGAGGCCGCTGTTGAATCTCGTATTTTGATGATGAAACCACTTGATATATGTTTATGTTTTAATTTGTGTTTTAAGTAACGCAGGATGCTTCGATCATGTTGGGACAATTAAAGCAGGAAAAATCATGTTGTGCCGGAGAAACATGTCAGAAGATTGGTCGTCGGGTCGGTGGATCGGTCGACGTATCGACAGAAGGCTTCGGGTCGTGGACTCGAGCATTAGGCCAAGAAGAGCGGGTATTATGCCAAGGATATCGGAGTTGCAGAGTCAACTGGCTGATTGGGCAATAGGCCGCAGGATAGGATGATGCGCCGAAGAATCGGACGAAGCGTCGAGGTGCTAGTCATAGGTGCCCAGCAAGCCAATCACGTGAGTGATGGCACGTGTGACTTGATACAGAATCTTTTTGCTTATTATATTTTGGCGTATATCACTTTATAACTATTGCATAAATGCATATATATATTGTGATGTCCTTGGATTTGTGCAATGGGAATCAGATCGTGATGAGATCACGATAATGAGATCGATTCACCTTTAAACACATATCCTAAATAATCCCGGTCATAGGTTACTCGAGAGGGACATCGTGATAACCGGATAGACCGGTGTTTGTATACCCGTCCATATGATGGATCACGGTGGTCTCATAGTCTTTCGTGTAGGGACACTTTCGGGATACAATACAGTGCTCATTGGAGAATGAGTTCACTAATTGATCCGCTTACGGAATGCTGGATGGTTGATGATGCCTTATTGTCGGACAATGATTCCGTAGTCCTAGTGGTGTATCTGGTCCTTAGACTTGAGACACCAAGGATGTCCTGTATGAGTGCTCCACTCTTTGATACCAGACTTATAGGTTTGGCTGTCCTAGATCTAGTACAGCTGGTCATTGGGAGTGGTAGTCGACCTTACGAGGGCTATTGAGTGTCGATAGAGGATCATCCACTCTCGGCGTCATGAGAGGAATATCCCATGTGTTCTTGCTCAAACAAATCCCTAGCCAGGGTCATTCGGGTTGAGAGAGAAAGAGTTCTCCGAGAGAATCCAATTAGAGCGAGACTCGAGTAGAAACCGTATGGGTCTGACAACACCATACTCGATATACGGTCTCTGGGATATTAGATGGATAAGGGACTATAGGTACATGGTACTAAGGACAGACAGGTCCAATGGATTGGATTCCCCCAGATATCGCCTGGGGACTACAAGTAGTGGCCTGGTAAACGCGTCATGAAGTCGATGAGTCGAGTGAATTATTACAGAGATAATAATTCACCGAGTTAGAAGGAGTTCTAACGGTATGACTCACGGCCAGCTCGATATTGGGCCTAGAGGGTCACACACATATGGTAGGCATTGCGATGAGTAGAGGTTGGATATGAGATATATCCGTGAGCCCTTGTCTTATTGGATGCAGATCCAATACCCACTAGGGAAGGACCCATTAGGGTTTGACACGGGATCTCTATAAATAGGGAGGGATTCATAGCCTCATAGGCAGGAGTCTTTGCTTGCCTTTCCTATTCTCCTCTCCCTCTCCACCTGAGGCCCGGAGTTTTGAGGAGGGGGTCGCCCAACCCCTGCCGTGTGGATCATCGCTAGAGAGGAGGACGCTTGACCTCCTTCACCCTCTCCTAAGGATCTGCAAGGAAGGAGGGGATATACGATCTCCCTAGGTAACACAATCTCTATATGCAGTTTTGTGTTTTATGGATTTTACGCACCAATCTTATGACGTTGACGAACATTTTTTGGGAATCGGATTTTTTTGTTTTCTTGTTCTTTATTGCGCATATGATGTCGCCCCATGATTTCCCAACGGTGGTATCGAGCCGGGTTGTTCGATGCGAATGATTGGTTTTGAACAGCGTGTGTTGTGTTTAGGAAGAATATTGACGTCAAAATCGTTGGCGCTTAAAAGCGAGGAAGGGCAGCAATAGTTGCTGCCCTCGATCGCATGCATGCCGGCCGGACACTGGCCAATAGCGCATGGCCGCCCAGCACCACACCACCGTGGCGCCCGGTGAATCGCCAAGCGCTGCCTGCAGCAACCCGACGGCGGTCTGTTTGCAGCAGGTTTCTTGGGCCGGCAGGCGACGGGCGATGGCGCTGCGCCGCCAAGGGAGCGGGGCCGCCAGCCAGAGGGGGGCGCCGCCGTAGGGCAGCGGACGCCATACCGCTTGCTGCTCCATAAACCCCCCCCCCACATAGGGCGGCCGCTGTGGGACAAGACCGCCTGCATGAGGCGGCGGCGCCCGAAGGAGGCGCCACCAGCGATGGCGTCGCCGCCCGGGCCAAGGCCGGCAGGGCGAGGGCCCTCCGCCGCCGCCGAGACGTGCGCCCGAGGGGGTGGGCGGCGCAGCAGCAGAGGGAATTAGTGTTTTGGGTAAAAGGACAGTTTTGCCCCTGTGAATTTGAGAAATTCCAGTTTCTATCTTTTGTCCAAATTACAAAAATACCCTTAGGAATTGAGAAATTCCCTACATGTCCCTGATTTCAGAAAAATATTAATTAATTAAAAGGTTTAGTTGATTATTATTTTTATTATTATCTAGTAGTCCTACATGATGATGATTATTTATACATGTGATGTATGATGTGTGGACGGATGATCATGGACCATGTGATGTGTGAATTTGTGATTATTATTATTGAGGTCTGCGAACCTCCATTATATTTCTCGTTTATTGTCGGGCCTGCGTGCCTATGATTAAGTTGTAATCACATGAGGAGGCGCAGCGGGAGCGTGGATGCGATAGCGGGACCCACGAGACGGACGATCGTGATGCATGGAGATGCATCAAGATGTCGACGGAACCGACGAGGACGAGATGGACAATCACAAGGGCATGGAGATGCACCGTTGCACACATAGATCTTGATGTGAGTGATTAGGCCTACTGGCTCGGGCCTAATCATATTAGGCTGTGGTCCATGATCATCTGATGTGATTGCTTATACACATGCTAGATATGTATATATATTTACATGCGATGTAGATATATATTAAATATGTATATGTGTGACATGTCATATTAGGAGACCAAATTATAGAAACATCTCGATAATATTAAGTCGGTTGGCGTGAGGCAATTAGATTGACCCACGTGGCCTTCCATCGTTATGAGTAGGAACCGATTCCGGTGTAGGTTGAGTTGGTGAGTCCCTCGAGACTCACCTATATCGCGATTTCGCTATCTTGCTTACGACATAAAGATGTCACCGGTGACTTGAGGACATGGTATGCTTGGTCGAGTCCCCGCGGGTATATCATCAAATCGGACTCATCTTGTAACGAAGGTGTTGACTTAACCGAGCATCATGGTTGGTCGAGTCCCTCGAGGCCATGGTGATTCGGAGGAGGCGAACAGGGCGGAATCACAAGGAGTTGTGATCGGCAAGAGTTGCCTACCTTTTAGGCTTAGTGTGATTGGTCGAGTCCCTCGAGGTTACTCTAAGGATTGATTGGATCGATCCCCACTAGAAGTCTCTGGGAGACTTCGTTTCACATCTTTGAGGGTGTCGTGTGACTCGTTAGTAAAATAGTGGGAGCATCTTAAGATAGAAGTCCATATCTTGATAGTTTATTTCTTGCAAAATCTGCATGTTATTCATTTTCGCTACATCTTTATTTTCAGAAAATGTCACTTTCAAATCCCTTACGTGGCATACTTGATGTCAACCGCCTTCTTGGTCCAAATTATCTTGGATTGGCTCAGTAACTTGAGAATTGTTCTCACGGCCGGAGAAAATCGTGTATGCGTCCTTGATCTGATGATGCCTACGCCGAAGAAGGGCAAGCGAGGATGAGATGGCTCGCCACGTGAAGTACATTGATGACTCCACTCTTGCTTAGTGCTATATGTTGGGCTCTATGACTCGAGTTCTGAGAGACAACATGAAAAGATGGATGATCCATTCTCCTACATGTCCTAAAAATTATTTGAGGAACAGGGGAAGGACTCAACGATATGAGATATCCAAGAGCCTTTTTCCGTGCTAGGATGTTGAGGGGACACCCGTTCAGAACCATGTCCTAAAGATGATTGAGTGGATAGAGAAACTCACGTGTCTAGGAATGGTCCTAGAGGATAACTTGTGTGTGGACATTGTGCTTCAGTCCCTACCGATTCCTTTTCACAGTTCATAATGAATTTTAATATGAACAAGCTTGAGGTGACTCTCCCAGAGCTCCTCAATATGTTGAGGGAGGAGAGAGTACTATTAAGAAAGAGAAGCCAGTTCTCTACTTTGGTCGGGTGAGACCAGAAAAGAAAAGGAAAGCGAAAGGTCCCTTAAGAAGGGAAAGGGCAAGGGCAAACAAGGTAAAGCAAAGGTTGCTAAGAAAGATCCAGCAAAGGACAAAGGCCAGTGCTTCCACTGTGGTAAAGATGGGCATTGGAAGAGAAACTGCAAAGAGTGCGTTGCAGAAAGGGTGAAACAAAAGCTTGATGAAGCTTCAGGTACATTCATGATCAGTCTCCATTTGTCAAACTCTTATGATAACACATGGGTATTGGATACCAGTAGTGCTTATCATATATGCAATTCGTTGCAGGTTCTGGCAAGGCCTAGGAGACTACAGAGAGGCGAGATGGACCTCAAGATGGGTAATGGAGCAAAAGTTGCTGTATTAGCTGTTGGCGAGGTCGCCCTACATCTGCCTAGTGGAGCTTTTATTGCATTAGATGCATGTTATTTTGTTCCTTCTATTATAAAAAATATTATCTCCATTTCATGTTTAACAGTTAGTGGATATAAATTTGTTTTTGAGAACAATGGTTGTTCGATATTATTAGATGATAAGATCATCACGAAAGGAACATTGCATAATGGTTTATTTATGTTAGACACCACTCCACATATCATTAATGTAAATATGTCCAAAAGGAAACGAGATGAGCTGAATAGTGCATACATGTGGCATTGTAGGCTAGGTCACATCCATGAAAGAAGGATTCAAAAGTTGCTAAATGATGGATATCTAGATCCATTCGACTATGTGTCATATACAACTTGTGAGCCTTGCATTCGTGAAAAATCGACCAAATCTCCATTTAGTAGGCTGAGAGAGAGCCAATGAGTTGTTGGAACTCATACATAGTGATGTATGTGGACCCATGTCAACTCATGCCATTGGAGGTTACTCCTACTTCATTACATTCTTGATGATTTCTCAAGGTATGGATATGTGTACTTAATGAAGTACAAGTCTCCGAGGCCTTTGAGAAATTCAGAGAGTATAAGAATGAGGTGGAGAAACCGGTGGAAAGAGTATCAAAACTCTTGATCGGATCGAGGAGGTGAATACTTAAGTACAAAGTTTACTCGGTTCCTCAAGGACCATGGGATATTATCCCAATGGACACCTCCTTATACACCTGGCTCAATGGTGTCTCACGAAGGGAAAATCGTACATTATTAGATATGGTACGGTCCATGATGAGTTTTTGTGACCTACCCATCTCATTCGGGGATATGCCCTAGAAACCGCATGCTTGCCTTACGAACAGAGTTCCAACTAAGTCGGTAGTGTCTACACCATATGAGATATGGAAAGGGAAGAAGCCCCGATCTTAAGGTTGTTAAGATGCGGGGCTACCCTGCCCATGTTAGAAGACACAACCCAGATAAGTTAGAATCAAGGATGAGCGATGCAAATTTGTGGGATACCCCAAGGAAACTTGTGGGTATTATTTCTATCATCTAGAGGATGAAAAGGTCTTTTAGCTAAGAGAGCAGTGTTCCTTGAGAAGGAACACATTCTTGACGGAGACAGTGGGAGAATGATAGAATTGGCGAGGTTGGAGAACCAAGCTCAAGCACCACTCTGACCGAGTCTGCATTTGGGGTACCTAATACACAAGTATCAACTTTACGCCAGTGTCCGATAGAGTATCCTATCTTCTGAGAGATATGTGGGACATATTAGAGCACAGGATGTAGAGGATATTGATCCTCGGAGACCCACTGAGGAGGCTATTATGAGTATAGACTCGGGAAGTGGCAAGAAGCCATGAATTATGAGATGGATTCTATGTACTCCAATAAGGATTGGAACCTAGTTGATGCTTGAAGGTATTGTACCCATCGGTTGCAAGTGAATCTTCAAGAAAAAAAAGATGGGAGTAGATGGAAAGGTAGAGACCTATAAAGCAAGGCTAGTGGCTAAGGGGTATCGTCAAAGGCAAGGTGTTGACTACTTGACGAAACTTTCTCACCAGTAGCAATACAAAAAAATCCATCAGAATTATATTGGCTATTGCAGCACACTATGATTATGAGATCGGCAGATGGATGTGAAAACCGCATTCCTCAACGGGAACCTCGAGGAGGAGGAGGTGTATATGATGCAACTTTGAGGGATTCGTGTCCAAGAACTGCCCGGATAAGGTGTGTAGGTTGCTTAGATCCATTTATGGACTAAAAGCAAGCTTCAAGTTGGAACATAAGATTTGATGAGGCAATCAGATCTTATGACTTCGTTAAGAACGAAGATGAGCCTTGTGTATACAGAAAGGTAAGTGGGAGCGCTATCACCTTTTTGGTGTTATATGTGGATGACATCCTCATCATTGGGAATGACATAGGAATGCTAGCCACAGTAAAGGCTTGGTTATCTAGACACTTCTCCATGAAGGACATAGGGGAAGCATCTTATTTCTTGGGGATTAGAATCTATAGAGATAGATCCAAGAGGATGCTTGGCTTGTCCCAGTCCAAGTACATAGAAACTATTGTCAAAAGGTTTGGCATGGAAAATTCCAAGAGAGGTCTCATACCGATGAGACCTGAGATATCGCTTTCTATGAGTATGTCCCCAAAGACTCCAGAAGAAAGGGCGAACATGGATATGATACCTTATGCCTCACAAATAGGGTCTATCATATATGCCATGCTATGTACTGGGCCTGATATAGCGCATGCTTTGAGTGTCACGAGCAGGTATCAAGCGGATCCAGGCTTGGTGCACTGGAAAGCAGTAAAGTGTATCATTAAGTACTTGAGAAGGACTAAGGATCTTTTACTAGTATATGGAGGTAATAGCCTTAAGGTTGAAGGCTACACTGACTCAAGTTTTTAGTCTGATGTCGATGATAGCAAGTCAAATTCATGGTATGTGTACACCTTGAATGGAGGAGTAGTGTGCTGGAAGAGTTCCAAGCAAGATACCACTGCTGACTCGACCACAGAGGCGGAGTACATTGCTGCATCAGATGCAGCAAAAGAGGGAGTCTGGGTGAAGAAGTTCATCACAGATTTGGGAGTCGATCTGAGATAGCGACAAGTTCGACTTCCTTATATTGCGACAACTATGGGGTGATTACTCAAATAAGGGGAACCGGGTCTCATCGAAGTGTTCGAGGAGGTTCCAGCTTATAAAGAGATCGTAACCGAGGAGATGTAGCAGTGGAAAGAGTTCCATCCGAAGATAACATTGCAGATCCACCGACAAAGCCGTTGTCTCATTTTTTTGCTAGTCATAGGTGCCCAAAGCCAAGCCAATCACGTGAGTGATGGCACGTGTGACTTGATACAGAATCTTTTTTTTGCTTATTATATTTTGGCGTATATCACTTTATAACTATTGCATAAATGCATATATATATTGTGATGTCCTTGGATTTGTGCAATGGGAATCGGATCGTGATGAGATCACGATAATGAGATCGATTCACCTTTAAACACATATCCTAAATAATCCCGGTCATAGGTTTTTCGAGAGGGACATCGTGATAACCGGATAGACTGGTGTCTTGTATACCCGTCCATATGATGGATGCAGCTGGTCTCATAGCTGCTTGTGTAGGGACACTTGGGATACTGTGATGCAGGTGCTCATTGGAGAATGAGTTCACTTGATTGATCCGCTTATGGAATCTTTGGATGGTTGATGATGCCTTATTGTCGACAAGCGATTCCGTAGTCCTAGTGGTGTATCTGTTCCTTAGACTTGAGACACCAAGGATGTCTGTATGAGTGCTCCACTCTTTGATACCAAACTTATAGGTTTGGCTGTCCCGAATCTAGTACTGTTGGTCATTGGGAGTGGTAGTCGACCTTCGAGGGCTATTGAGTGTCGACAGAGGATCATCCACTCTCGGCGTCATGAGAGGAATATCCCATGTGTTCTTGCTCGAGACAAATCCCTGGCTAGGGTCATTGGGGTTGATAGAGAAAGAGTTCTCGAGAGAATCCGAATAGAGCGAGACTTCAGTAGAAACGTATATGGGTCGACAACACCATGCTCGATATCTGGGTCTCGGGGATATTAGATGGATGAGGGACTATAGGTACATGGTAAGCGAGGACATGACGCAGTCCAATGGATTGGATTCCCCCATATCGATGCGGGGACTACGGCGTAGTGGCCTAACGCGTCCGTAGTGATGAGTGAGTCAGTGAATTATTACAAAGATAATAATTCTTTGAAGTTAGAAAGGAGTTTTGACATGTATGACTCACGACCATTTCGATATTGGGCCTAGAGGGTCACACACATATAGTAGGCATTGCGATGAGTAGAGGTTCGGATATGAGATATCCGTGGAGCCCTTTGTCTTATTGGATACAGATCCAATACCCACTAGGGAAGGACCCATTAGGGGTTTGACAGGATCTCTATAAATAGGAGGGATTCTGACCTCATAGGCTAGAGTCTTTCTTGCCCTTCCTATTCTCCTCTCTCTCTCCACCTCGAGAGGCCGGAGTTTTGAGGAGGGTCGTTTAACCCCTGGCTGTGTGGATCACCGCTAGAGAGGAGGACGCTTGACCTCCTTCACCCTCTCCTAAGGATCTGCAAGGAAACAGGGATATACGATCTCCCTAGGTAACACAATCTCTATACGTAGTTTTGTGTTTTTACGGATTTTGCGCACCAATCTTCGCACGACGACGAACATCTTTTTGGGAATCGGGGATTTTTGTTTTCTTGTTCTTCCGCTGCGCATATGATGTCGCCCCCATGATTTCCCAACAATTTTGTCTTTGAGCGTCACAGGGGTCTGATAGGGATCAGACACATAGGTGATTGGCTTTAGGTCCAGTGGGAGATTGCTAGTCATAGGTGCCCAGCAAGCCAATCACGTGAGTGATGGCACGTGTGACTTGATACAGAATCTTTTTGCTTATTATATTTTGGCGTATATCACTTTATAACTATTGCATAAATGCATATATATATTGTGATATCCTTGGATTTGTGCAATGGGAATCGGATCGTGATGAGATCACGATAATGAGATCGATTCACCTTTAAACACATATCCTAAATAATCCTGGACATAGGTTACTCGAGAAGGACAACTTGATAACCGGATAGACTGGTGTGCTGTATACCTGTCCATATGATGGATGCAGCTGGTCTCATAGTTGCTCGTGTAGGGACACTAGGGATACAGTATAGGTGCTCATTGGAGAATGAGTTCACTAATTGATCCGCTTACGGAATGCTGGATGGTTGATGATGCCTTATTGTCAGACAGCGATTCCGTAGTCCTAGTGGTGTATTTGGTCCTTAGACTTGAGACACCAAGGATGTCCTGTACGAGTGCTCCACTCTTTGATACCAGACTTATAGGTTTGGCTATTCGGATCTAGTACAACTGGTCATTGGGAGTGGTAGTCGACCTTCCGAGAGGGCTATTGAGTGTCGATAGAGGATCATCCACTCGGCGTCATGAGAGGAATATCCCATGTGTTCTTGCTCGGACAAATCCCCGGCGAGGGTCATTCGGGTTGAGAGAGAAAGAGTTCTTGGGAGAATCCGATTAGAGCGAGACTTCGAGTAGAAACCGTATGGGTCGACAACACCATGCTCGATATACGGTCTCTAGGATATTAGATGGATGAGGGACTATAGGTACATGGTGGCGAGGACGAGACAGGTCCAATGGATTGGATTCCCTTGTATCGTCTCGGGGACTACAAAGTAGTGGCCTAGTATGTCCAGTAGTCGATGAGTCGAAAGTGAATTATTACAGAGATAATAATTCACGAGTTAGAAGGAGTTCTAATGGGTATGACTCATGGCCAGCTCGATATTGGGCCTAGAGGGTCACACACATATGGTAGGCATTGCGATGAGTAGAGGTTGGGATATGAGATATCCCACGGAGCCCCTTGTCTTATTGGATGCAGATCCAATACCCACTAGGGAAGGACCCATTAGGGTTTGACACGGGATCTCTATAAATAGGAGGGATTCTCAGCCTCATAGGCTAGAGTCTTTACTTGCCTTTCCTATTCTCCTCTCCCTCTCCACCTCAGAGGCCTGGAGTTTTGAGGAGGGTCGTCGCAACCCTGCTGTGTGGATCATCGCTAGAGAGGAGGACGCTTGACCTCTTTCACCCTCTCCTAAGGATCTGCAAGGAAACAGGGATATACGATCTCCCTAGGTAACACAATCTCTATACGCAGTTTTTGTGTTTTACGGATTTTTACGCACCAATCTTCGCACGACGACGAACATCTTTTTGGGAATCGGGGATTTTTGTTTTTGGGAATCGGGGATTTTTGTTTTCTTGTTCTTCCGGTGCAACCGCCAGACCCCGGAATTCCGGGAGATGACAGATTTTAGCTTCAAATTCAAACTGGTTTGGAGCCTATAAATACCTCTCCAATCCCTGGGTAAAATATACAAGCATAGAGACATTAAAAGAGAGAAAACACTGCTGCAATCTCTAGAATTTCCCTCCTCTATCTTAAGTGTTAAAATCCTATTCAAGAGAGGAGAGTGAGTGCTTGTAAAGGTTGTCTCCTAAACCCAGTAAAAGGAGAAGAGGGGCGTAAGAAGGAGGTTGATCTTCGCCTAGTAAAGGAAGATCGTTAGTGGATGCCGGTGGCCTCGACGGAAGAGGAATCGGAGGAGTAGATGTAGGTCACGATTGACCGAACCACTGTAAACTCCCGTCTTCTCTGGTTTGCATTTACTTTGAGCTTATTATCCTTACTGCAAACCTCCTTCATAGCTTACTGCCTTCTGCGCTTTTACGATTGCGTTTCCAAGCTCAATATTTTCCGAATCGTGTTTAGACGTAAATCGCTTTTCTCATACGAACATAGTATTTCAGTTTGCGCTTATATTCTGATTTCCATCACAATAGCAAACTGCCTTAACAGATTTGTTTTAACTGCTTCTTACCTGATCTTAAGTCAAAGAAATTTACGAATCAACTTTTCTACTGAAATCGACTTTGTCGTACGAACGCAGTTTTAAACGTTGAAAGTTTTCCGCTGCACTAATTCATCCCCCCCCCCTCTTTGTGCTCTTGATCCTAACAATTGGTATCAGAGCCCAGTGTTTCTCATTTCGGATTTACACCCGAGAGAAATGGCTCTTCATGGCTATAAAGAGGGTTTTTCGGTTGTTCGTCCACCGTTGTTTCACGGATTGGACTACTCTTATTGGAAAACTCGAATGAGAGTTTTCTTGATTTCTATGAATTTGGATTTATGGAATATTATTGAAAATGGATTTCAACTTCCCTCTAAACCAATGAACGAATGGTCGGATTTAGAGAAGAAATATTTTTCTTTAAACGCAAAGGCTATGAATGCCTTATTTTGTGCACTTGACAAAAATGAATTTAATCGCGTTTCGATGTGTGATTCGGCTTTTGATATTTGGAGTGTTGAATCTCGTATTTTGATGATGAAACTACTTGATATATGTTTATGATTTAATCTACGTTTTGAGTGACGCAAGATGCTTCGATCAAGATGAGACAATTAAAGCAGGAAAATCATGTTGTGCCGAAGGAACATGTCAGAAGATTGGACTTCGGGCCGGTGGATCGATCGACGTATCGACAGAAGGCTTCGGGCCGTGGACTCAGGCATCGGGTCAAGAAGAGCATGTATTGTGCCAAGAATATCAGAGTTGCGGAGTCAACTGGCTGATTGGGCAATAGGCTGCAAGAGAGGACGATGCGCCGAAGAATCGGACGAAGCGTCGAGGGACCAATGACATACCGGACAAGTTGGTTAATTGCTTAGGATTAATTGTCTCGATCAAAGTTTTGTTTTAAGTGTGCAGGATTAACTACGATGAGAGTTAAGACATGCAGCAGGAGTTGCGTCGGAGTTAAGACAATGATCACGTTGGGAGTTCGAGAGTTCGACGGAAGTTCGGACTGTCGTCGGAGGTTCTGCGGGAACAGATCCGAGAAGTCCATAAGCTTGCCAAACGAAGCTCGTCGGAACTTGCCAAGTGGATCGTCGCAAGTCCAGGAGTTTGCCGGAAGTCCGCAGGAGCATCACCGAGAGTTCATCGGATGATCGACGGAAGTTCGCAGGAAACTCGCCGGAAACTCGCCGGAAGAAGCGATTGACGCACCGAAGCAAGCTGCAGAAATTGTTTTAGGATTAATCGTAGTTAGCACATTGATTAAGTTGGAAATGGGAGGTGATCCCATTAGCTTAATCTTGGGGCAATTGGGCCCCTGAAAAATCGAAATTGGGTCGAATGGAGCTACCAATTCGGACCCTGATTGCAGTGGGTGGTGCAACCGCCCAAGCCAGGAGGTAGCACCGCCTGGGCTAAGTCTCCCAGGGAGACAGGGCGATGCAACCGCCCCAGCCAGGAGGTGGCACCGCCTGGGCTCAGTCTTCGAGCAAGACTGGGCGGTGCAACCTCCACTGACAGAGAGGTAGCACCGCCTGAGCTCGGTCTTCGAGCTTTGGCAGGCGGTGCAACCGCCTCAGTCAAGAGGTGCAACCGCCAGGGTTCAGTCTCTGAGCCAGACTGAGGCGGTGCAATCGCCCCTGACAGAGAGGTGCAACCGCCTGGGCTCAGTCTTCGAGCTCTGCCAAGCGGTGCAACCGCTCCAGTCAGGAGGTGCAACCGCCTGATCCCGGAATTCCGGGATTTGATAGTTTTGAGCTCCAAATTTGAACTGGGTTGGGGCCTATAAATACCCCACCCATTCAGCACTGAAGAGATAGAGAAATACTCGAAATCTTGATCTCTTTCTGTGATTCTTAGAGCTCAAAATTGTTGTAAAGGCCAAAAGTTCTCCTCCTTATGTTCTTCAAAGTTTTGAGTTGTAAAGAGAGGAGAGAAAAGTTCTATAAGGGTTGTCTCCTGAGCCCGTCAAAAGGAGTGAAACTGTAAAAGGGCAGTTGGCCTTCGCCTATTAAAGGAAGGCCTCTAGTTGACGTCGGTGACCTCGTCGGTGGAGGAAGCCAAAAGTGGAGTAGGTTAAGACTGACCGAACCACTCTAAATCTCGGTTTGCATTTACTTTGAGCATTTTATCATTACTGCAAACCTCCTAAATAGCCACTGCCTTCTGCGCTTTTACGAACGAGTTTCTAAGTTTAGAACTTTCCGAATCTGCGTTTAGACGTAAATCGACGTTTTCGTACGATCATTACATTTCAGTTTACATTTATGTTTTGACTCCAATTATAACTGCAAACTGCCTTCTGCACATTTACAAAACATATCTCAAAGTTCATTATCTTCAAAGTTGACGTTTAGACGTAAACCAGTTTTATCGTACGAACGTCGCATTTCAGTTTACGCTTGCATTCTGATTTTTATCATAAACTGCAAACTGCCTTTGTAGATTTACTTTAACATCATCTCGCTTAATCTTAAGCCAAAGTAGTCTTAGAATCAGATTTTACATCGAAATCGTTTTTGTCGTTCGAACGCAGCTTTCGATTTTAATCACAGAAAGTTTTCCACTGCACTAATTCACCCGAGAGAAATGGCTCTTCATGGCTTTCAAGAGGTATCAGAGCGGAGTTAACTCTCTATCGGATTTACACCCAAGAGAAATGGCTCTTCATGGCTCTCAAGAGGGCTTTTCGATCTTTCTTCCACCGTTGTTTAACGGATTGGACTACACTTATTGGAAAACTCGAATGAGAGTTTTCTTGATTTCTACGAATTTAGATTTATGGAATATAATTGAAAACAGTTTTCAACTTCCCTCTAAACCGATGAACAAATGGTCGGATTTGGAGAAGAAGTATTTTTCTTTAAACGCAAAGGCTATGAATGCCTTATTTTGTGCTTTGGACAAAAATGAGTTCAATCGGATTTCTACGTGCGAAACAGCTTTTGACATTTGGCGAACACTTGAAATCATGCACGAGGGAACTAGTAGAGTCAAAGACTCGAAAGTTAACTTTTTATTGCATGATTTTGAGCTTTTTCGAATGCAACTAAGCGAGACTATAGGCGACATGTACACCCGTTTCACGGATGTCGTCAATAGTTTAAGAGCTCTTGGAAAATGTTTTTCGGATTTTGAACTCGTAAACAAGATTTTACATTCTCTTTCTAAGAACTGGGATTCAAAAGTAACTGTAATACAAGAAGCTAAAAACCTAAACAACTTACCACTTGAAGAACTAATTGGTTCGTTGATGACATATGAAATGGTGCACAATGCACATGATGAATATGTTGAACACAATCACCTTCCAAAGAACAGGAAGGATTTGGAACTCCGGACAAATGAATGCCACTTGAGCGATGACTCAAGTGATGAGGACAATGATGAACAAAACAACCTTCCAAAGAACAGGAAGGATTTGTGACATAGAACATTTGAAGACCACTCTAGCATAAGCTAATGGGATGGTGAACTTAAACTACAAATAAAACGAAAATTAAAAAGTAAAAAGAATGGAACTACTTGCTTTAAACGCAAGAAGAACAAAAATTGGGATGAATCGAGCTCCTCCGAAGACGAAAAAAAAATCAATAAATGCGAGGCGGCAAACTACGCCTTAACAGCCTACGACGTTGAGGTCATTAAAATGCCTTTGGTTTATTTTTAAATTACTTGATGCTTTCATGATGTATTTAGTTTAGAATTAATTTTCTTAAAAATTACATGTTTAAAAATAAAAATACAAAAATTATGATCATGCTAGTAATTTCGAAAATGATAATATTACATATTTTATGATAAACAAACAAAATGATTTTGATTGAAAATATGAAATCATGGTTAAGAAGTAATAATGTGTATTATGTTTGATTAACATTGTTGAATGAAATCACGTTTGATTTGAAGTAATGCATAATGATGTAATATTAAATGGTTATGATACAATGATTAACAATTTTATGCATGAGATTTTAAGTTATCCATGATCATGAGCTTGTTTGATCTTTATGATTTAATTTCAAAATCTATAGTAAAAATCATGTCTGAATATATAAAAGTGTTAAATCTCATTTTCGGATTTTCGTGATCCTAACAATTCATTTTTGAGAATCTATTGATCTTGTGGTTTTATGACGAAATTCATTTTTCGATCCTAAACATTGATGCATGTTTTTATTTAACATAAATGAAAAAGCATGCTAACATGAAATCAATTGTATGAAATGGAAATAATTTTCTATCCTATTAAGATTAATGAATTTATTTTACCAATCTTGTGAATCTCATGAAAATAAACGTGATGAAAAAGAATCACTTAAAAATGTTTTTCCCATCTGATCGAGATTAATGATTTCATGATATTTTGTGAATCTCGAAATTAATTTTGATGACTTGATTATGAGTTTCAAGTTGACGAATTGATTTGAATAAGTTATGTCTAAATCATAATCATGATCTTGTAAAATTGGAATCACAAATAATATCTTTTGGTATTCATGAATTGATACTCACAATATGAAAGTATTGGTATTAATGACTTGATTTTGATTGAAACATTGCATGCTTAAATTAATCATTCTTCTATGTTTCAAAAATTCTTTAAATGCCTTATGTGATGACTGAAAATTAATTTGCTTTATGATGAATCACGAATCATGACTTGATCTATGATATTGATATATTTTAATCATGATTCTTGGTTATATAATTGGTTTGCCCTATTAAAAGGATTTGTTAAATGGATCATGTCCTTCTCGAACTTTCTGGATATCATGACAAGATTTTGTAATATGGCCTGTATAATAATTAAAATTTTTTGGCCATTGATTTCTCCTTTCTTTTCGACAAAAACAAAGGGGAGAAAGCTTGCTATGCCATGATTGAACATGCAAAGAAAAGCAAGTGCAATCTTGCACATGAAGCAAGTGTTGAATTGCCATGATTGAACTTAAGAATCTTGCTATGCTTTTGTGCTTATATGTTGTGATGAAAATATAGCTTCATGTTATAAAAACTTGCATATCTTTTAAAATAGCTAGAGCTACTTCTCCTTTTGTTGATGATAAAGGGGGAGAAATATATGAATTGATGCTATAAGTGCCATATTTGAATTTTCATCATGTTAAGATATCAAGAACATGCATCGTAATTCTACTTGATGATATCTTGCCATGTGATGAAATGCTACGATTTGTTGCTAAAATGATGCATGCAATAATTATGCTTTTTACGTAATGTATTGCATATGATATGAACCATGATTAAAATTGCCTTAATTTGAATTCAAGGTTTATCTCAATTATGGAATTTTAAAATAAAAATGATTACTCACCTTTGTCATGATTTAGAAATTGACAGAAAGGGTCTTCCCTTCTTTTTGACAATGACTAAGGAGGAGATAACTAGCATGCACAATTCAAGAAGAAAGCAAAATTTTCACTTATCAAAAGAGAAGAAATTGCTATCTTGAACATCTTAAGAAACAAAAAGAACAAAAGTGCTATCTTGCCTATCTCAAGAAGCAAAACATGCTAACTTGCGCATCTAACAAAGTGGACAAAATTTTCATATTTCAAGAAGCAAGAGTTGCCTTCCTGAACATCTCTAATTTGCTAGCTTGCATGATGTAGAACTTGCTACCTTGAACATTACCAAAAGTGCTATCTTGTATGCAATAAAACTTGCATATCTAAAACTTGATAGCTTGAATGTTCTAAGCATGATGTAACACTTGCTAAATTTTCTAGCTTCAAAACTGCATGGTGATAAAACTTGATATTATGTTTTTCATGCAATGAGTTGAACCAATATCACAAACGCTTGATTGTGGTACTTCTCCTTTTTGTTGATGACAAAGGAGGAGAAGTATGATGTTATGCATAAGTTTATGCATAAGTTCATGATGACGTATTGCAAGTATTCATGATGAATATTGCAATAACTTGAATTCAGTTTGAATTCAAGGTTTTATCAATATGGCATATTGATAGGGGGAGTTTGTATAAACTCCGGGAGTTAAGGTTAACTCCGTCATCAAGTAATTGTCATCATAAAAAAGGGGGAGATTGTTGAATCTCGTATTTTGATGATGAAACTACTTGATATATGTTTATGATTTAATCTGCGTTTTAAGTGACGCAGGATGCTTCGATCAAGATGAGACAATTAAAGCAGGAAAATCATGTTGTGCCGAAGGAACATGTCAGAAGATTGGACGTCGGGCCGGTGGATCGGTCGACGTATCGACAGAAGGCTTCGGGCCATGGACTCGGGCATCGGGCCAAGAAGAGTGGGTATTGTGCCAAGGATATCAGAGTTGCGGAGTCAACTGGCCGATTGGGCAATAGGCTGCAGGAGAGGACGATGCGCCGAAGAATCGGACGAAGCGTCGAGGGACCAATGACATGCCGGACAACTTGGTTAATTGCTTAGGATTAATTATCTCGATCGAAGTTTTGTTTTAAGTGTGCAGTATTAACTACGATGAGAGTTAAGACATGTAGCAGGAGTTGTGCCGGAGTCCAGACAATGATCACGTTAGTGTTAGGATCAAGAGCACTAAGAGGGGGGGTTGAATTAGTGCAGCGGAAAACTTTCTGCGATTAAAATCGAAAGCTGCGTTCGAACGACAAAAACGATTTCGATGTAAAATCCGATTCTAAGACTACTTTAGCTTAAGATTAAGCAAGATGATGTTAAAGTAAATCTACAAAGGCAGCTTGCAGTTTATGATAAAAATCAGAATGCAAGCGCAAACTGAAATCCAACATTCGTACGATAAAACCGGTTTACATCTAAACGTTAACTTTGAAGATACTGAACTTTGAAATATGTTTTGTAAATGCACAGAAGGCAGTTTGCAGTTATAATTGGAGTCAAAACGTAAACGTAAACTGAAATGTAATGATCGTACGAAAACGCCGATTTACGTCTAAACGCAGATTCGGAAAGTTCTGAACTTAGAAACTCGTTCGTAAAAGCGCAGAAGGCAGTAGCTATTTAGGAGGTTTGTAGTAATGATAAAATGCTCAAAGTAAATGAAAACCGAGATTTAGAGTGGTTCAGTCAATCTTGACCTACTCCACTTTTGGCTTCCTCCACCGACGAGGTCACCGACGTCAACTAGAGGCCTTCCTTCAATAGGCGAAGGCTAACTGCCCTTTTACAGTTTTACTCCTTTTGACGGGCTCAGGAGACAACCCTTACAGAAACTTTTCTCTCCTCTCTTTACAACTCAAAACTTTAAAGAACAGAAGGAGGAGAACTTTTGGCCTTTACAATAATTTTGAGCTCTAAGAATCACAGAAAGAGATCAAGATTTTGAGTATTTCTTCTTCTCTTCAGTGCTGAATAGGTGGGGTATTTATAGGCCCCAACCCAGTTCAAATTTGGAGCTCAAAACTATCAAATCTCGGAATTCCGGGATCAGGCGGTTGCACCTCCTGACTAGAGCAGTTGCACCGCCTGGCAGAGCTCGAAGACTGAGCCCAGGCAGTTGCACCTCTCTATCAAGGGCGGTTGCACCTCTTGACTGAGGCGGTTGTATCGCCTGCCAGAGCTCGAAGATCGAGCTCAGGCGGTGCTACCTCTTTGTCAGGGGAGGTTGCACCGCTCAGTCTCGCTCGGAGACTGAGCCCAGGCGGTGCCACCTCCTAGCTAGGTCGGTTGCACCGCCCAATCTCCCTGGGAGACTTAGGCCAGGTGGTGCTACCTCCTGGCTTGGGTAGTTGCACCTCCCACAGCAATCAGGGTCCGAATGGGTAGCTCCATTCGGCCCAATTTCGGTTTTTCAGGGACCCAACTGCCCCAAGATTAAGCTAAGGGGATCACCTCTCATTTCCAACTTAATCAATGTGCTAACTACGATTAATCCTAAGACAATTTCTGCAGCTTGCTTCGGTGCGTCAATCGCTTCTTCCAGCGAGTTTTCGGCGAACTTCTGTCGATCATCCGATGAACTCTTAGTGATGCTCCTATGGACTTCCGACAAACTCCTGGACTTGCGACGATCCACTTGGCAAGTTCCGACGAGCTTCTTTTGGCATGCTCCTGGACTTCTCGGATTTGTTCCCGTAGAACCTCCGACGACTATCCGAACTTCCGTCGAACTCTCGAACTCCCAACGTGATCATTCTCTTGACTCCGGCGTAACTCCCGCTGCTTGTCTAACTTTCATCGTAGTTAATCCTGCACACTTATTTCAACACATAGATTAGACAACAAATGACAATTGACTTCATCATCAAAATCCGAGATTCAACAATCTCCCCCTTTTTGATGATGACAATCAATTGATAATGGAGTTATCCTTAACTCCCCCTGTCAATATGCCATAATTGAGATAAGTCAATATTGAATTCAAGACCTAAGAGTTCAAGCGATATATTGATAAGTTAAATCATTTGAACTTATCAATACTCCCATCATGATTCCCATCATGATGTATCTCTCTGAAGATGATGTCAAGGCTTGACATCCATCATCAGATTTTATATAACAAGTTTGAATGATGGTAATTTTAACAATTCATCATATAGTAGGATATCAACATGTAAAGCTATGAAGTAAGATTTTGATATCATTACATGATGTACACATTTCAAATATCTTAGCAAGTGTTGCATTTCTTCACATGGTAAGATATCAACTCAAGGCATAATGCAAACTCAAGGCATAATGCAAATTATTGCATCTGTTCATATATCTCTTGGTGATGCAAGGATAGCATCAGTGTTTATAGCATCAATTCATATATTTCTCAGTGATGCAAGCATGGCATAATCATAGCATCAGTGTTTATAGCATCAATTCATATATTTCTCGGTGATGCAAGCATGGCATAATCATAGCATCAATTCATATATTTCTACCCCTTTGTCATCAACAAAAAGCATGGTAGTTGTGATAACAGGAAAATAATATAAGCAAGCATATAGAGGAAGGCATTATACATAGATTGCTTTAAATACTTCTTCCTTTTTTTTGTTATAATCCTTTGTGCAAGTGAAGATATTATCATCCATATTTCAAGACGGAATTCATACGCAGGAATCATTTCATCAAATCTATTTTAGAAAAATATTTTTCATAAGAGTGTATGAGCAAATCCGATTTATAGCATTCAGACAATGAGATGCATTCGGACAAGATTATGCTACTGGTTTTCAAATACAATCATGAAGACAAAACATTTTAACACATGTTATATAATGGCAATCAAGTGATTTGATCATTCAATAAAGTCCAAAAAATAATTTTAACTAGTTTGTCTATTCGGACACATCAACATTCCTAATTCTCTTCTTATGAAATCAAATTGTTCTTCACTTAGAGGTTTTGTAAAACTGTCAGCTAGTTGATGTTTAGTATCAATGAACTCTATGGTTACGTCATGATTAGTGATATGATCTCGTATAAAGTGATGTCTAATATCAATATGTTTTGTTCTTGAGTGTTGTATAGGATTCTTAGTTAACCATATTGCACTCGTGTTATCACATTTAATGAGAATATCTTTAAGATTAACTTTGTAATCTTCTAAGGTGTTTTTCATCCATACAACTTGTGCACAGCATGCACTTGCTGCAATATATTCAGCTTCGGTTGTTGATAGTGCAACTGAGTTTTGTTTCTTAGATGACCAGGAAACAAGGGCATGTCCTAAAAATTGACATGATCCTGATGTGCTTTTTCTATCTAGTCTATAGTCAGCAAAGTCCGCATCAAAATAAGCAATTAACTCAAAATTCTCTGATTTTGGGTACCATAATCCTAGATTTGTGGTACCATTAAGATATCTAAGTATTCTTTTAACTGCCTTGAGATGAGATATCTTAGGGTTTGATTGAAATCTAGCACAAAGTCCTACACTAAACATGATGTCTGGTCTGGTTGCAGTGAGGTAAAGTAATCTTCCTATAATACCCTGATAAGTTTTTTGATTGAAGCTTTCTCCACTTTCATCAATTTCTAACTTAGTGGAGGTACTCATAGGAGTGTTAATAGCCTTTGAGTTGTTCATATTAAACTTTTTTAATAAATTCATAGCATATTTAGTTTGACTAATAAAGATGCCATTGCTTAGTTGTTTGATTTGTAAGCCTAAGAAAAATGTTAATTCTCCCATTAAGCTCATTTTAAATTCAAGACTCATAGTTTTAGCAAAAGATTCACAAAGAGATTCATTCATAGAGCCAAAGATAATATCATCAACATAAATCTGAACAATGAGAAAATTATTTTCAAAATTCTTGATGAACAATGTAGTATCAACCTTGCCTTTTGTGAAATTATTTTCGATAAGAAAAGAGCTAAGTCTCTCATACCAAGCCCTTGGGGCTTGTTTTAAATCATAGAGAGCTTTAGTTAATCTAAACACATGATTAGGGAGGCTATTATTTTCAAATCCAGGAGGTTGTTTAACATAAACTTCTTCGGAAATAAAGTCATTTAGAAAAGCACTTTTAACATCCATTTGAAACAACTTAAAATTATTACAACTAGCGTAGGCAAGGAGCATCCTTATGGCTTCCAATCGAGCCACAGGAGCGAAGGTTTCTTCATAATCGATACCTTCTTCTTGGTTGAAACCTTTGGCCACTAATCTAGCCTTGTTTCTAACCACGATACCATTTTCATCTTGCTTGTTTCTGAAGACCCATTTAGTACCAATAACTAAATGGTCATTTGGCCTAGGAACAAGCTTCCATACCTCATTTCTCTCTAATTGATTCAATTCATCTTGCATTGCGATAATCCATGAATCATCTTTCATGGCTTCGTCAACACATTTGGGTTCAATTTGGGAGAGAAAGGCGGCGTTCGCACAAAAATTTTTAAGAGAAGATCGTGTTTGAACCCCCTTTGACGTGTCTCCTAAGATTAGCTCCTTGGGATGAGCATCTACATACTTCCAATCCTTGGGTAAGGATGTTTCGGGAGTGGATGCATCCAAGTAGCTAGTTAGAGAAGGGGTTTCATTTAAATTCAAGGAATCAAAATTAACATCATCATCAAAATCATTTTTCCTGATTTCGAAAATCTCATTGAAGACAACATGAATGGATTCTTCGATAATTAAAGTTCTTTTATTGAAGATACGAAAGGCTTTAGAAACTGAAGAATAACCAAGAAAGATTCCTTCATCGGATTTAGCATCAAATTTTCCTAAGTTATCCTTTTCATTCAAGATAAAACACTTACACCCAAAGACTTTAAAATATGAAACATTGGGTTTTTTGTTGTTCCATAACTCATAGGGAGTTTTGGTTAGTAGGGGTCTTACTAGAACTCTATTCAAAATATAGCATGCAGTATTTATGGCTTCGACCCAAAAATATTTAGGTAGGTTGTGTTCATTCAACATGGTTCTTGCCATTTCTTGTAAATTTCGATTTTTTCTTTCTACTACTCCATTTTGTTGAGGATTTCTAGGAGTAGAGAAATTATGGTTGTATCCATTGAGTTCACAAAATTCATGAAAATCATGGTTTTGAAATTCACCACCATGATCACTTCTAATTGACGAAATCATAGAACCTTTCTCATTTTGAACAAGTTTACAAAACTTGGTAAAATATCGAAGGCATTCACTTTTCTGTTTTAAGAAGTAAGTCTATGTGTATCTGCTATAGTCATCCACAATGACGAAAGCGTATTTGCTACCTCCTAGGCTTGATGTGGAGATTGGTCCGAACAAGTCCATATGGATCAATTGTAAGGGCCTAGAGGTGCTTATTTGATTCTTAGATTTGAAACTACCCTTAATTTGTTTACCTAATTGGCAATCATCACATATATTATCTTTGATGAACTTGATATGAGGAATTCCACTTACAAGTTCTTTAGATGATATTTGAGTGATTAGTTTCATGCTAGCATGACCTAATCTTCTATGCCATATCCAAGCATCCTCATTCAAAATAGAAAAACACATTTCATTACACAAATCATTGATGTCAATAATGTATACGTTATTTTGTTTCAATGCAATCATAGATATGTTTTTGTGTGGTTTTTCAATGATGCAAGCATTAGATTCAAATCTGACAATATATTCTTTATCACATAATTGACTAATGCTTACGAGGTTATGCTTTAAACCATCAACTAACAAAACATCTTCAATAAAGAAGTTGGATTTGTTACCTATGGTTCCTTTGCCAATGATTTTACCCTTATTGTTGTCTCCGAAGGTGACATAGCCTTCGTCTATGCTAGTGAGCTTAGAGAATTGAGATGGATCTCCGGTCATATGCCTTGAGCATCCACTATCAAGGTACCATCTCTTGCTCCTAGCTTGTGATGGTTTAGTTTTCTACAAGAAATGATGATTTTTAGGTACCCATTTGCTTTTGGGTGCCTCACAAATAGATCTACATTGTCTATCATGTTGCATAGAATTTATCATGGTTCCTTTAGGAACCTAAATCAATTTGTTTGGACTAATTGTCTTGAATGGACAATAATGCGTCTTGTGTCCAAATTTGCAACAAAAGTTGCATTTGGTTTGATGTCTAACATATAAGATGGGGCCTTTTATGAAGGTGGTTGGATTTTGGTGAGGACTTCTCACAAATCCAATTCCACTTCTTTTGGGAACGTGACTCTTATTTGTAAGGATCATGTTTAATGACTTGCTACCAACCTCGAATTTCTTCAAGGTGTCCTTAAGTAGCAAGTTTTCCTTTTGGAGAGTTTCTAGATCATGGCATTTTATGCATGAGCTTAAACTATCATGATGTTCAACTTTTAACTTATCGAAATTACAAATAAGACTATCATGCTCCTTTTTTAGCAATTTGTATTTTCTACTAATAGTCTTACATTCATCAAATAATTCATGGAAAGCATTTAATAACTCATCAAATGATAAATCTGCATCTATTAAATTTGTTACCTCATCTCCGATGGCCATTAAGGCGTAATGAGCAACTTGCTCGGCGTTGGACTCCTCTTCTTCGGACGCGCTCGAGTCATCCCATGTTGCTTGAAGCGCCTTCTTTTTTAATGTTCTCCTTTTGACTTGGGGACAATCACTCTTGTAGTGTCCCAGCTTTTTGCATTCATAGCAAATAACTTGGTCCTTCTTGGGTTCAAGTTTATTTTTTGCGTCATTCTTAAACTTATTTCTTTTTAAGAATTTTTTAAATTTTCTTGTTAGAAGTGCCAAGTCATCATCACAGTCCTCATCACTTGAGTTTTCTCTCAAGTGGCCTTCTGAAGTTTTAAGTGCCATATCCTTCCTGTTCTTTGGAAGGATGTCTTCTTGCTCTTCATGAGCTTTACAAGTGATTTCGTAGGTCATTAATGACCCGATTTGTTCTACAAGAGGGAAGTTGCGTAGATCTTTTGCCTCTTGAATAGCAGTGACTTTAGGATCCCAACTCTTAGGAAGGGATCTTAGTATCTTATTTACGAGCTCAAAATCCGAAAAGATTTTTCCGAGTCCTTTTAGACCGTTGACGACATCCGTGAAATGGGTAAACATGTCGCCAATGGTTTCACTCGGTTTCATCCGGAAAAGTTCGAAAGAATGTAACAACAGATTGATTTTTGACTCTTTCACTCTACTTGTGCCTTCGTGAGTCACTTCGAGTGTGTGCCAAATATCAAATGTGGTTTCACAAGTTGAAACACGGTTAAACTCGTTTTTATCAAGCGCACAAAATAAGGCATTCATAGCCTTTGCATTAAGAGCGAAAGCCTTCTTCTCTAATTCATTCCAATCGATCATTCGAAGAGAAGACTTCGAAAATCCGTTTTCGACAAGATTCCATAGTTCAAAATCCATAGAAATAAGAAAGATCGTCATTCGGGTCTTCCAGTAGGTGTAGTCCGTCCCACTGAACATGGGTGGACGTGTAATAGAATGGCCCTCTTGGTTTCCGGCGTATGCCATCTCTCATGGGTTTTAATCCGTTAGAGAGTTAACCCTGCTCTGATACCAATTGTTAGGATCAAGAGCACTAAGAGGGGGGGGTGAATTAGTGCAGCGGAAAACTTTCTGCGATTAAAATCGAAAGCTGCGTTCGAATGACAAAAACGATTTCGATGTAAAATCTGATTCTAAGACTACTTTAGCTTAAGATTAAGTGAGATGATGTTAAAGTAAATCTACAAAGGCAGTTTGAAGTTTATGATAAAAATCAGAATGCAAGCGCAAACTGAAATTCGACGTTCGTACGATAAAATCGGTTTACATCTAAACGTCAACTTTGAAGATACTGAACTTTGAAATATGTTTTGTAAATGCGCAGAAGGCAGTTTGCAGTTATAATTGGAGACAAAATGTAAACGTAAACTGAAATGTAATGATCGTGCGAAAACGCCGATTTACGTCTAAACGCAGATTCGGAAAGTTCTGAACTTAGAAACTTGTTCGTAAAAGCGCAGAAGGCAGTATTATTTAGGAGGTTTGCAGTAATGATAAAATGCTCAAAGTAAATGCAAATCGAGATTTAGAGTGGTTTGGTCAGTCTTGACCTACTCCACTTTTGGCTTCCTCCACCGACGAGGTCACCAACGTCAATTAGAGGCCTTCCTTCAATTGGCGAAGGCTAACTGCCCTTTTACAGTTTCACTCCTTTTGATGGGCTCAGGAGACAACCCTTACAGAACTTTTCTCTCCTCTCTTTACAACTCAAATCTTTGAAGAATAGAAGGAGGAGAACTTTTGGCCTTTACAACAATTTTGAGCTCTAAGAATCACAAAAAGAGATCAAGATTTCGAGTATTTCTTCTTCTCTTCAGTGCTGAATGGGTGGGGTATTTATAGGCCCCAACCCAGTTCAAATTTGGAGCTCAATACTATCAAATCCCGGAATTCCGGGATCAGGCGGTTGCACCTCCTGACTGGAGCGGTTGCATCTCCTGGCAGAGCTCGAAGACTGAGCCCAGGTGGTTGCACCTCTCTGTCAGGGGCGGTTGCACCGCCTCAGTCTGGCTCGTAGACTAAGCCTAGGCGGTTGCACCTCCTGACTGAGGCGGTTGCAACGCCTGCCAGAGCTCGAAGACCGAGCTCAGGCGGTGCTACCTCTCTGTCAGGGGAGGTTGCATCGCTCAGTCTCGCTCGGAGACTGAACACAGGCGGTGCCACCTCCTGGCTGGGGCGGTTGCACTGCCCAGTCTCCCTGGGAGACTTAGCCCAGGCGGTGCTACCTCCTGGCTTGGGTGGTTGCACCTCCCACAACAATCAGGGTTCGAATGGGTAGCTCCATTCGGCCCAATTTCGGTTTTTCAGGGGCCCAATTGCCCCAAGATTAAGCTAATGGGATCACCTCCCATTTCCAACTTAATCAATGTGCTAACTACAATTAATCCTAAGATAATTTCTACAGCTTGCTTCGGTGCGTCAATCGCTTCTTCCGGCGAGTTTCCGACGAACTTCCGTTGATTATCCGATGAACTCTCGGTGATGCTCCTACGGACTTCCGGCAAACTCCTGGACTTGCGACGATCCACTTGGCAAGTTCCGACGAGCTTCTTTTAGCAAGCTCCTGGACTTCTCAGATTCGTTCCCATAGAAACTCCGACGACTGTCCGAACTTCCGTCGAACTCTCGAACTCCCAACGTGATCATTCTCTTGACTCCGGCGCAACTCCCGCTGCTTGTCTAACTTTCATCATAGTTAATCCTGCACACTTATCTCAACAGATAGATTAGACAACAAATGACAATTGACTTCATCATCAAAATCCGAGATTCAACAGTTGGGAGTTCGACATGCAGCAGGAGTTGCGCCGGAGTCAGGACTATGATCACGTTGGGAGTTCGAGAGCTTGACGAAAGTCCGGACGGTCATCGGATGTTCTACGAGAACAGATCCGAGAAGTCCAGGAGCTTGCCAAAAGAAGCTCGTCAGAACTCGCCAAGTGGATTGTCGCAAGTCCAGGAGTTTGCCGGAAGTCCGTAGGAGCATCGTCGGAGGACCGTCGGATGTTCGCCGGAAGAAGCGATTGACACACTGGAGTAAGCTGTAGTAAAAGTCTTAAGAATTGTCATAGTTAATCCTGCACACTTAAAATAAAACTTCGAACGAGACAATTAATTATAAGCAATTAACCAAGTTGTCCGGCATGTCATTGGTCCCTCGACGCTTCGTCTGATTCTTCGGCACATCGTCCTCTCCTGCGGCCTATTACCCAATCGGCCAGTTGACTCCGCAACTCCAATATCCATAATACCCGCTCTTCTTGGCCCAATGCTCGAGTCCATGGCCCGAAGCCTTCTGAAGATACGTCGACCAATCCACTGACCTGACGTCCAATCTTCTAACATGTTTCTCTGGCATAGCATGATTTTTCCTACTTTAATTGTCTCATCATAATCGAAGCATCCTGCGTTACTTAAAACACAGATTAAAACATAAACACATATCAAGTGTTTTCATCATCAAAATACGAGATTAAACAATCCCCCCCTTTTTGATGATGACAACCACTTGATGACGGAGTTAACCTTAACTCCCGGAGTTTAAACAAACTCCCCCTATCAATATGCCATATTGATAGAACCTTGAATTCAAACTGAATTCAAGTCATTGCAATATTCATCATGAATACTTGCAACATATCATCATGAACTTATGCATAAACTTATGCATAACATGTCATGTCATCAACTGCCCTTGACAAGCGGTGGCACCGCCCAGAGGCTGTCTTCGAGCCCTGTCAGGTGGTGCAATCGCCCCAGTCAGGCGGTGCAACCGCCAGAACCCGGAATTCCAAGAGGTGACAGATTTGAGCTCCAAATTCAAATTAGTTTGGAGCCTATAAATACCCCTCCAATCCCTGGGTAAAATATACAAGCATAGAGAGATTAAAAGAGAGAAAACACTGCTGCAATCTCTAGAATTTCCCTTCTCTAGCTCAAGTATAAAAATTCTGTTTAAGAGAGGAGAGTGAGTGCTTGTAAGGGTTGTCTCCTAAACCCAGTAAAAGGAGAAGAGGGGTGTAAGAAGGAAGTTGATATTCGCCTAGTAAAGGAAGATCGTTAGTGGATGCTGGTGGCCTTGACGGAAGAGGAATCGAAGGAGTGGATGTAGGTCACGATTGACCGAACCACTGTAAACTCCCATTTTCTCTGGTTTGCATTTAATTTGAGCTTATTATCCTTACTGCAAACCTCCTTCATAGCTTACTGCCTTCTGCGCTTTTACAATTGCGTTTCAAAGCTCAATATTTTCCGAATCATGTTTAGACGTAAATCGCTTTTCTCATACGAACATCGTATTTCAGTTTGCGCTTATATTCTGATTTCCATCACAACAGCAAACTACCTTAACAAATTCGTTTTAACTACTTCTTGCCTAATCACAAGTTAAAGTGATTTACGAATCGATTTTTCTACTGAAATTGGCTTTGTCGTACGAACGCAGTTTTAAACGTTGAAAGTTTTCCGCTGCATTAATTCACCCCCTCCTCTTAGTGCTATTGATCCTAACAGCCGCACCATCCCTGCTATATGAAAGCCCCATGCAGCCCTATGTTGTTATCTGAAGGCCCCATCCAACACGCGAAAAGGGCGAAACTGGCCAAAAGTAGACATTTTGTCATCGAACGAACTATGCAGTCGGGTCAAGAGCCTTGGCTGGGGTCATTGTATTGTCTGAACCCAAACCCAACAGTATATAGGTGAGCTGAGCTGCGAGGCGGGTGAAGAAGCAGGCGAGGGCATTGAGGCCAAGGTAATTGGTTGGTTGTTGCTTGCAGCTGCAATCAACAATAGTATGATATGACGGTGGGGATGCTGCCGTGTTTGTCATCGAGTGCGATTCTGCGGACGGGACACTGGCACCGCAGCACATTGGTTGGTTGTTGCTTGCAGCTGCAAGCAACAATAGTATGATATGATGGTGGGGATGTTGTCGTGCTTGTCATTGAGTCCGATTCTGCGAACGGGCCACTAGCACTGCAGCATATTGGTGCTAGTCATAGGTGCCCAGCAAGCCAATCACGTGAGTGATGGCACGTGTGACTTGATACAGAATCTTTTTGCTTATTATATTTTGGCGTATATCACTTTATAACTATTGCATTAATGCATATATATATTGTGATGTCCTTGGATTTGTGCAATGGGAATCGGATCGTGATGAGATCACAATAATGTGATCGATTCACCTTTAAACACATATCCTAAATAATCCCGGTCATAGGTTACTCGAGAGGGACATCATGATAACCGGATAGACTAGTGTGCTGTATACCCGTCCATATGATGGATGCAGCTGGTCTCATACCTGCTCGTTTAGGGACACTAGGGATACAGTACAGGTGCTCATTGGAGAATGAGTTCACTGATTAATCTGCTTACGGAATGCTGGATGGTTGATGATGCCTTATTGTCAGACAGCGATTCCATAGTCCTAGTGGTGTATCTGGTCCTTAGACTTGAGACACCAAGGATGTCCTGTATGAGTGCTCCACTCTTTGATACCAGACTTATAGGTTTGGCTGTCCTAGATCTAGTACAGCTGGTCATTGGGAGTGATAGTCGACCTTACGAGGGCTATTGAGTGTCGATAGAGGATCATCCACTCTCGGCGTCATGAGAGGAATATCCCATGTGTTCTTGTTTCGGACAAATCCACGGCCGGGGTCATTCGGGTTGAGAGAGAAAGAGTTCTCGGGAGAATCCGATTAGAGCGAGACTTCAGTAGAAACCGTATGGGGTGCACGACACCATGCTCGATATACGGTCTCTCGGGATATTAGATGGATGAGGGACTATAGGTACATGGTGGCGAGGACAGACAGGTCCAATGGATTGGATTCCCCTATATCGTGCGGGGACTCTGGCGTAGTGGCCTAGCACGTCGTAGTCGATGAGTCAGTGAATTATTACAGAGATAATAATTCCGAGTTAGAAGGATTTCGGCGGAGGGTATGACTCACGGCCAGCTCGATATTGGGCCTAGAGGGTCACACACATATGGTAGGCATTGCGATGAGTAAAGGTTCGGATATGAGATATCCGACGGAGCCCTTGTCTTATTGGATGCAGATCCAATACCCACTAGGGAAGGACCCATTAGGGTTTGACACGGGATCTCTATAAATAGGAGGGATTCACAGCCTCATAGGCTAGAGTCTTTGCTTGCCTTTCCTATTCTCCTCTCCCTCTCCACCTCAGAGGCCTGGAGTTTCGAGGAGGGTCGTCGAAACCCTGCTGTGTGGATCACCGCTAGAGAGGAGGATGCTTGACCTCCTTCACCCTCTCCTAAGGATCTGCAAGGAAACAAGGATATACGATCTCCCTAGGTATCACAATCTCTATACGCAGTTTTGTGTTTTGCGGATTTTTACGCACCAATCTTCGCACGACGACGAACATCTTTTTGGGAATCGGGGATTTTTGTTTTCTTGTTCTTCCGCTGCGCATATGATGTCGCCCCCATGATTTCCCAACAATTTGTTGGTTGGTTAGTGCTTGCGCCTGCACACAACGGCAACGACAAGTGCATCCATCAACCTGCATCGCTTGTGCCTCGTCGAATCCTGCAGTGACCGCTCCGTCATTGCTAGTGCCTCATCGAATCCTACCGTGACCGCTCTGTCATTGCGCTAGTCATTGCTAGCGCCTCATCGAATCCTATTGTGATTGCTCTATCATTGCTAGCGCT